>WBMV01004468.1:272558-359356 GCA_013396655.1 Campylorhamphus procurvoides
AAGGAGGGGCTACAAAAAGGGGGGTGTAAAAAGGGGGCTTTAGCAAAGGGGGGATGTTTGAAAAAGGGGGGTCTTTGCACAGGAGGGAATCTGCAAAAGACGGGAAGTTTTACAAAAAGGGGGAGGGTCAAAAAATTGGGGGTCTTTACAAAAGGGGGGGTTCAAAGCAAACCCCTCCCTTTATCTCAGACCCAGCTCTGTGTGGGTGTTGCAGAGCAGAAGCAGCAGCTGAACCAGCAAAGCCCGACCCCCCTGGCTGGGTGGGGGTCTGGGGGTGTTCCTGGGGGTGTTTCTGGGGGTGTTTCTGGGGTGTTGGTGCCTCCCCCCTGCCACTCACCCGTGGGCTCCCAGGTTGCAGCCCGAGTGCCAGGAGGAGGAGGAGGGCGGGGGGCGGATGCGCTGGTTGTCGTCCTGCATCTGGAGGCGGATGGGGCGCCGCAGCCCCCACGAGATGTTCAGCAGCCCCTCCACGATGAGCTCCCCTTCCTCCTGCAGCCCAGAAAACACCCAAGGGCACAGCGTTGGAACTGAGGGGCTGTAAGACCCTTCCCACCCAAACCATTCCAGGATTTGGTGACTTAAAGGCATTTTTTGGGCCTCACAAGTCTGGTGGGTCTGATCCCTGTGCCTGGGAAGGTCATGGAGCAGATCCTTCTGGAAACTCTGCTAAGGCACATGGGAAATAAGGATTGGTGACAGCCAGGGTGGCTTCCCTGGGACAAATCATGCCTGGAAAACCTGGTGGCCTTCCAAGGTGGGTTTGTGAGGAACTGACATGATCTACCTCAACTTGGGCAAAGCATCTGGCATGGAATCATGGCATGGAATCATGGCATGGAATCATGACATGGAATCATGGGATGGTTTGGGTTGGAAGGGACCTTAAAAACCAATCAGGAAACTTCTTATCCATTCAATAAATCCAGTCTCTCCAGTCTAGAGTGTCCCAGGCCAGGCTGGTGCAACCAGGGATAGTGGAAGATGTGCCTGCCCATGGCAGGGGGTGACACGGGATGGACTTTAAGTCCCTCCCAACCCAAACCATTCCAGGATTCCCCAGGTCTGCCCCAATCCCCCTCCCCTGGCCCATTCTCACCTCCCGGTGCCGCAGCTGCAGGTTTTGCCCTTCATAGTAGATGTTGTAGGTCTTCAAGTGCAAGAGCAGCTCATTCCTGGGGAAAAACCATGGGAAAGATCCTGAGGAGAGGTTTGGAGGAAGGAGAGGAGACACTGCAGGCACCCCTTGCTGCACCCTGAGCTGCCTGGGGAGGGAATTCTGAGGATCTGGGAGAAACCAGAATTGCTTCCATGGGTGAGGAACCTCCCGTGCTGCTGCAGGACCCAAACCCAGCTTAATTAGGGGCAAATTTGGGTCTTTTGCCACCTCTAGAGATCCCCTGAGGGTTTTTTTTTAATGTGGGTTCAGCCCACAGTCAGGGGAGAAGCTCCCTGTGTCCCACATGAGCTCCCAAAGAGAAGGAAAACCCATCAGATCCCGGGGCAGTCGGTCACGAGGCTGGAAAACAAATCCATTTCCAGGCCCACATTGTGGATCATGTGGAGTCACAAGTGGTGCCAGGCTCCAGAGCCAGAGCTCAAAGTGTGAGCCTTTTCTGGTGGCAGAAGAAGAATCAAAGTCAAAATCAGGACAAAAAGAAAGAGGAAAAATAAAGTTAAAAGGGAAAAAACAAAGGTGAAAATAAAAAGGTAACAATTGAAATGGTAAATAACAATAAGCCGTGCCAGGCCAGGCAGGAATCCCAAGGCAGTGATATCTCTGGACACAATTCCCAAGGCTGGGATTTGGGGGGTGGGGGATGTTCAGCACCACGAGCACAAATCACGGGGATTTGGGATCACCAGGAGGGAAAAAATCCCTGCTTTGCTTCGTCTCCTCCAAGCCCTTCCCTGAAACTTGGGAAGCATTTTGTTTCTTCACCAAGAGTGATTATCAATCTGGGCTTTTTTGGCAAAACCTGGGTTTTTATGGAATTTAATAGAGCATTTGGCCACACTCTGAAGGAAAAATTCAAAATCCCATCAATAACCCTTTTTGTTTAAGGAAATCACCATTTCTTGCCCCAGAATGGCTTTTTCTTTCCAAATCCAACTGAAACAAGTTAAAATCCGGGTCACTCTGATCCCTCCAGCTTGAAGGAATATTCTATATTCTATATTATACATTCCATGTCATAGATAATGCATTATATATTGCATTTATAATATGTTATATTGTTATATAACATATATATGTAACCTATATATAATATATAGTTATTATATATAACTATATTAGCATATTAATATAGATATATAATGTAATTAATTGTAATATATTATGATATATATTGTATAATTATTTACATAATTATTAGTTATTATATATAATAATATAGTTATTATATATAGTTATAGATTATATAATTTAGACTATATATAGTATATTTTATATTATAGGTCATATATACGTATAACACATAATAGATCTACAATAATATTATATAATGTAATGTAATTAAGATGAATATAATAAATATAAACATTCATCATATATAAAATAAAATTAATATATACTATACTCTAATATACTATGATATAATACACTATACTATAGCATAATTAATATAATTCAATATATTATAATGTAACATANCATCCCCATTCCCGCATCCCCGCATCCCCATTCCCGCATCCCCATCCCCATTCCCGCATCCCCATCCCCATCCCCGCATCCCCATCCCCGCATCCCCATCCCCGCCCGTGGCAAAGCGGGACAAACCGGGAAAGGCTCCGGGCAGCGGGATGCGGCCCCTCCGGGAGAAGGGATGGGCAAGGAGGGAGATCAGATAAGGGAGAGGAGCCGGAAACTCGCTGAAAATTTAATCCCGGCGGATTCGCTTACGGGGAATTTGCATTTGGAGCATCCCTGGATGTCCCGGTGACGCCAGACGGGGAGGTGGGGGGGGTTTATAAATGGGAACTGGTCCTTTTGCCCGTTTATTTTACTATTATTTCATTCCCTAAGACTTCAGACACTGAAGTCTGGATCCAGCTCCTTGTGCCATCCCAATCCCATCCTGGAGGATTTTCCAAGCATCCTGAGGTGCCGAGCTGGTCCTTCAGCTTTCCAATGGTGCCAGTTGGATTTTTGTGCCAAAACAGCCCTTGTGCAAAACACTTGGAAAGTCCCCCCAAAAATCCCACCTTGGCACTGGCCCTGGCTTTGACCTCCAGAGGGATTTTAGGATGCACCGCAGTGGAATCAAAATGGGATTTGGGGTGAAGTCCTCGGAGCACCAGCGGACTCAGAGGAGTGGAAACCAGGCAGTGAAGAGACTTTGAAATGCAACACTGGGGCAGATTTGAAGGATGGAAAAGGGCTTTTCCTTGGATGTTTGAGCCACCTCTCCTCCACAGGGGCTTCCCTTTTCCCGGGGTCTCCCCCCTCCCTTCCCTTGTCCCGAAAGAGAAATTGAGGCAGGAAAAAAAGGATTCACTCTGCAAAGCCCTGCTTGCTTCCACCTCCCACATCTCCATGTGCTTCCTCCCAGTCCTCTGAGAAACAAACCCCTTTTCCTGCAAGTAAAACACCCAATCCCACAACAAATCCAGGTGGAGAAACGACTCAGCCAAGGCCGTGTGGTAAAACTTGTGCCAGAAGGTGAACCTGCCCCTAAAACCAGCGGCAAACCCGGAGTCGGGAGAAATCCCGGCAAATAAACGACTGGGGGCAGCAAAAAATATTCTGTGGGACGTTTCAAAGCCCCGAGGAGGCTGCAAAGGCCACGCTGGAGGTGGAGCAGGAGGGGAAGGGCAGGAAGCTGCGCCGGCCCCGGGGAAAAAGCAGAAGAGAAACTCGGCACCAAAAATCGCCCAGAGCAGCGGAAGGGCTGGCAGAGCTTTGGGTTTCCTGAGGAGCCACGTGGGCATCCCGGGAAAACCGGGCAAAACCCGGCACCAACCCTCCTCCAGTCGCCTCTCCTGCATCCATCCATCCTCCCACAGGGAATAAACCCAGCAATCATCCTGCTTATCCCTCAGAAATGAGAGTGGGAGGGGATTTTGCAGCCGGCTTCGAGGTTTTGGGATGAATGTCAGCGCAGCAGCTGCTTGTGAGGACCCCGATTTGGGGTTCAGTGGGATGCAGGAATGGCAGGAATGAGCAGGTGACCCTCAATAGCAGATGGCAAAGCTCTGGGGAGGTCCCAGGAGGATTGAAGGACAGGGCTGTTGGCTCATGCAAAAACGGGGCCAAAAACACCAAAGTGGCTGAAAAAACCCCAAAGTGGCAGAAAAAGCCCCTCCTGAAGCAGCACAGCCTGAGGTGGAGTCTTTGGATCACACAGATTTTGGCTCCAGAGCATCACAGCGAGGCAAAGAGGTAAAGGCAATGTCCTGGATCCCTGAGTGGGACATGGGGGTGAACTCCTGCCCCAAAAAAGGCTCATTTTAGGATGGAAGGGGAACTCCAAAATGCAGGTTCATCCTCCCGTGCTGAGGATCCTGTTTCCTGTTTACGCCCCGGCACTGCCACCTTCGCCTCCGTCATCACATCCCCTTCCGAGCAGCAGGAAAGGGGCAAATTCTTCCTTTTTTGGGTCTGGAGAAGCCGTGGGTGGTGGGTGGAGGGAGCAGAGACCCAACTGGGCACCAGCCACCGCTGGACCCCCGATTTTCCACCGTGGCTTTGGCAAAAGGCTGGAAACTACCCCAGTCAAAGGGCTGGAAACCACCCCAGTAAAAGGGCTGGCAAAGCACAAGTTGCCCCGTGGCCCCGGCCCCTCCGCGGCCCCCCCGGCCTCAGTTTCCCCACTCGGAGCTGACGCATTTCCCCCGTGCCGAGGCCTCCCAAAGCGCTTCGGAACCACCAGCAGAGCAAATCAATGCCCTGCCCTCGTGGCACAAGGCTTGGAGCCCTCCCTGCCCTCCAGCCCCAGCTCCTGCCACCACTTCCAGGCCTGACAGACCCCACGGACCCCAGACTTGTCCCCCTCCTTAAAATTCACCTCCCTGAGCCCTTTCCTGCACCCCTAAAGCCCCAAGTGCCCCGTGGGGCAGAGGGAGCCTGGCTGTGCTTGCAGCTCCTCACATGGAGCAGAGATGAACCCTCCCTTTTGCCAAGTTCCTGGGGAGATGCACAGCTCAAACACAACAATAAAACAAGGGAAAACAGTAGGAAAACCCCCCCAGTATTGTGTTTTCAGCAGGAGAGGGATGTTCGTCCCCGCTCCTGCGAAGAAATCAGCCTTTCGGGGGCGGGTTTGCCGTGTCGGTCCCCACGGAGGCTTTGGCAGCATCCCCGGCCGATCCCGCCGAGGCCGGAGAGGCGGATTTGGCGCAGCTGAGGCTGCCCCGGCCGAGCGGGGCATTGTGGGAATATCCCAACCCGGGGGACGCCCCGCAATTCCCTCCCGCACAGACCCCGCACCCAGCACCGCCTCGACCCGGCCCGAGGGGGCTCCGATCCCCCCGCGATGGGGGGCAAAGCATCCCCCGAAGGCGACAATTCCTGCCCCAAAGGCTTCGCTGGCCCTGGGTGCGCTGGGAGGACCCGGAGGACGCGACACGGCCGAGCGCTCACCGCGTCCCGGCTGCTCCTCGGCTCTGCTGGCGGTGCTGGCTCCGGCCCAGGCGCTACTGCGGGGCTGCGATCCCTTCCCCGCGTCCTTCCCGCATCCCTACGCTCCAAGGTGCGGCAGCCCCATTGTTTTCCAGCGCCGCTATTGTTCTCCAGCCCAATTGCTCCGTCCTGGAAGGGGAAAGGGGGACGGAGGGGAGCGCTGAGCGCTGGCACAGCCGGCGGTGCCACCGGGGCGAGGGACACTCGGGGACAGCCGAGGGGACCCCCCGCACCCTCCGCAGGTCGGACACCCCCCGAGGGCAGCCGGGGCCACCAAAGGCTTGTCCTGGGCTACAGAACCGCGGGCGGAGGTGCCGAGCCCGGGGTGGGACCCGCGGGCTCTGCGGTCCCGGAGCCGGGTGGGGGATGCTGGGGGGGCCCAGCGGGTGTTCGGGGGGTCACCCCGGGGATTTGGGGGCCGGACACCCCCCCGCTCCCCGCGGCCGAGCGCGGCTTTCACCTCCTCCTTCCCCCGCCGCGGCTCAGCCCCCCGGGCCGCTCCCCGCGGGATGGGCTGGGATGGGGATGATGGGGATGATGGGGATGGGGATGAGGATGANCCCTGGGCGGGGCGGGCGGGACGCGACGGGGAGGGGCGCGGGCGGGACAGTGGGGTGGGAGCGAGGGGGACACCCCCCGACACAGGCACCGGGGGCATCCCGGAACACGGATCCCAAGGGACAGCCCGGCCCCGGGGTCCCTCAGCGGGTGCCAGGACTGCGGAACCCAAAGATGCCCCACCCGGCAGGCGCCCGGGGTGTCCCCGCACGGACCGGAGTCCCGAAGGATGCTCCGTCTCGCATCCCCGATCCAGGCTCGGGGTTCTCAAAGGACACCGTTTCTGGGTTGCACCCCAGGACCAGGATCCCAAAGGATGCCCCATCCCTGCTGTCAGGACCACGATCCTGGAGGATTCTCCATCCTTAGGGTCAAGACCAGGATCCCAAAGGATGCTCCATCTCCGCTGCCAGGAGCAGGATTCCAAACGAATCCTCATCCCACGCATCCAGGCTGGAAATGCTCTTATAATCAACTCCAGCTCTACACAGAATTCCCAGAGGGAGCCTTGTGGGCTGTATCACACAGGCTGAAGTGCTTATTTCTGCCTTAAAAAGCCCCAAATCCCGGGATATCCAGTGCCAGAGCCGGGCAGGCATCACACTGCTGTCGGGACGGAGCGATGGGACCGGGCGCTGATTCCGTGGGATCCCGTCTGGATCCAAACCCGCTCCCGAGAGGCGAATTGGGGAGGAAATAAATGGAAGTAAATGGTGCCTGGAAGCGGCTGGTGCAGCTGGGGGGGCACAGTCACCTCCGGAGCGACGCTCAGCATTCCCGGGATGGGGGTCCCGTCCCGGACACCGCGGGGACACTTTGGGAGGGCGGGGGATGTTCAGTGTTCCAGAGGAGCAGCCACCCTACCCTGTCCCTCCTCCTTTGTCTGCCCCTGACCTTTCCCAGTGCCCTGTGGCTTCTCTGGGCTTTTTTTTCTTTTGGAGGAATTTGCCCAGAAACAGCCCACACGAGGGGGAAAAAAATCCCAAAACAAAGAACTAATCTGAGCAGCTGCTTTGGCCAAACAGGCACGGGCTGGAATCTGCCTTTCCCCCCCTGTTTTCTTGGATTTGTATGTAAAATATGAGTTCTGGAGGAGCCATCTGGCCTGGGGAAGCACTGACTCGGCAAAAGTGAGCGGGGCTGGTCGGGATTGATATTCCAGCAGCATTCGAGGCTGGCGGGATCAGAGGCCCTTTGTCGTGGGAAGAGCCTGGCCCGGCTCACAATGGAGCAGAGTCAGCCCCGGCCCCAAATCCCAGGGATTTCACCCCAAAGAGAAGCTCCTACCGACCCCCAGCTCGTGGGGTGGCTGCAAAGGGAGCGAAAAATAAAAAATAGAAATAAATAAAGGAACACCTGCAGGAGCACCTGGGGGGAACTTGTCTCAGTCTGGGGTTAAATCCTGCTCTGTGATGTGCTGGGGTGGGTTGGGAAGGCTTGAGCCTGGATGGAGGGATTTATTTATCAAATTTGAGGAATTTGCCCCATTCCTGCCATGTGTGGACACCCCACAGTGTGAGAGGCCAGGCCAGGATGTTGATGCCTCCTCACTCCCAGTGGAGGGTGAGATGGATCCATGAGGAGCCAAATCCACAAGGAACCAAATTCACATGGAAGGAAATGGAGACTTCCACCCCCCAGAGCCTGAACATCCCTCCAGGCTGCCAAAAATCTCCCAGGAAAAGGCAAACAGGGATGTTTCAGCACTGGCTCTGTAGGTGAGCTCACTGAATCCTGAATTTCTGTGTTGAACACCACGCAGGAGTTGCAGCTGATGCCTTTCAGTCCATCAGCCTGGACGGATTTGCTCCCATCAAGGACCTCAGTCAGGCCCCAGCACAAAGCACCCGCTCCAAAATTCTCCCAAATTCAGTTATTCCCTCCGAGACTGAGCAGAATTCCAAACTGCCTCCTTTGCTGCCTTGGCAGCTTCCCCTCCTTCCAGCCTGGAGACCCTCGAGCTGCTCATCAGTGAATTCCAAGCCATGTCACGCACTCGGGTCCTCTCTGAGCTCTGGGAACCAGATGGGAGAGATGTGGATTTGCAAAAGCCTTGCCTTGGACCTGAGCAGTTTTCCTGGGATTCACAGTTGCTGCCCCTGCTGGAGGATGTTTCAGTTGTTCTGAAAATCCTCAAGTTTGGAGATTCTGCCCAGGATAAATAAAGCCCTTGGTGGGTTGATGGAGAATGTTGATTTGGGAAAAACACAAGGAAAACACGATGACATCCCAAGCCCTGATCCAGCAGCACAGGGGATTAGTTGGGATTAAGATCAGAGGGGGTTTCAGCACAGCCCCAAACCCGGAGTGAGGAGAAATCCCTCACCCTGGTGGCAGCTGCTCCTCTGGCTTCGAGCCCAGACCTCGTTCCCCTCCCTCTCTCTGCCACTTTGGGTGACTTTTGGCCATTTTTGTTCCCATGTGATTCCAGCACTTTGGACTCACCCCTGGGAGCTGCATCCAGGTTAGGAGGGTACCTGGGGGTCTCCACCCTCTCCAGCCCCGGGAGCAGCTCCCTCCAAAGCTGACAGACACCCCAAGGCTCTGTGTGCCCTCAGCTGGAGGTTTCCAGCCCCTAATCCATCACAGGAGCTGCTGCTCCGGGATAACGTCGGGAAATTTCCTCCTGGAGCTGCAGAGGGGCATGGGGAGTTCACTGCAGGGTGTGGGGTGGGGTGGGGTGCCCTCAGCTGTGTTTAAAAGCTGGTGCTGAACCGAAAGGACACTCGGGGAGAGCTCGGGGGAGCCTGAAATCAGAGGAATGGGCAGGAAGAATGAGCCTCTTCCCAATAAATCCAGGAATTCAGCGTGTCCAAATGGTGTGAGTGGGAGGCTGAGAGCTGGGGGTGCAGTGGGGGGAAGGTGTTTGGGGGTTGGATTTTTGCTACAAAGAGATTCTGTGTCTCCCCATCACCTGAATTCCCAAATAATCCATTCTCAATTACGAAGAAATTAATCAATCAGGAAGAAATTCCTCCATTCCTCCTTGTGAGGGTGGGGAGGGGCTGGGATGGAATTCCCAGAGCAGCTGTGGCTGCCCCTGGATCCCTGGGAGTGTCCCAGGCCGGGCTGGAGCAACCTGGGACAGTGGGAGGTGTCCCTGCCCGTGGCAGGGGGTGGCACTGGGTGGGATTTGAGGTCTCTCCCAACCCAAACCATTCCAGGAGTCTGTAATTCCATGATTCTCCACCAAAAGGGATGTTGAAAAGGAACCACCACACCACCTCCTTGCATCTATGCCCGCGTTTATTTATACTGAACAGCTTTAAAAATACAGAATAAAATAGCTTTATCTACTATTATTCACAACATCTGGTCCAAATATTACATTTTTAAATATTTAGGTGTTTAATGAAGCAATGTTAGAAAAAAACCAACAAACCAAACCATGAAATTAAAAAAAGAAAAATCAAAACTCCATAAAAGAATTACACATCTTGGAACAACAACAACAAAAAAAATCAAACAAAAACCCCCCCCCAAATAAACTCTTGCTGTTTAACAAAAGTTTTACAGCCAAAGTCAGTCACAAAATGTCATGGAAAAACAAAATTTATCCCCACTGCCTAAGAACAGTCAATAGTTTGTTACGCCAAAGGTTGTCATGAACAGACAAAGGGGAATTTGGACTGGCAGCAAGATGAGTGACCTGGGAAGGTGGAGGAGAAGCCAGAGCACACAAGGCAAGCCAAGAATTCCCTCTGGGATCCACAGGTACGGATGGCAACGGCCCCAGGCAGACGGGGACCAGCCAGGGGTACTCGGGATGGCTTCCAACACGGACCCCAACACTTGGAGCAGCCCCAGGAAACCTCCCCGACCCCACACCCGAGAGAAACCTGCCCCTCTGGAGCAATCCCAGTGAGCCAACACTGCCCCTGCTCCAGGAAAGGGAAGGAAAAGGGACTCAGAGTGGCTTTGGGCTGCAGAGGCCACCGGGGAGAGCAGGAAGGTCGTGCTGGTCTCACACACAGCAGGCACAGCCAGGGATGGTGGAGGCACCCCCGGCCCCCCCCGAGCATCAGGCACGAGTGCCTGGAGTGCTGCTCCCAGCCAGAGGGACGGGAATCCCACCCTGGGAGGGATAAAGGCAGGACCGGGGGTGGCCCCACCGAGGCTCTGCGGGGAGGGGTCCTGGGAGCGCCGAGGAGCCCCGAGGGAGGACAAGGCAACCCCTCGTCGTGGGTGGGAACACAAACATGGGTAAATAAAGTATAAACAACCACTATAGATTCGTCAATGAAGAAATTCTACCATCACATGACATTGTCATGACACTCATACCACTCCCTCCCAGGAAAAGCGCCGCCGTTATCCTGAGCGGAAATGTTATTTTTAATATATGGAAATAAAATACCGCAATATATTCATGTACAAACCAAGTTGTCATATTTCAAGTCAGTATTAAAAGGCATAAAAGCAAATTTGGGGTGGGAAGGTTGAACTTTCGGAGCGAGGGACGTGGTGGGGCCCCTCTGATATGACAACATGAATCACTCATAGCTGGCAGCTACGAAACCTAAATTTCTAGAGGTACAATTTGCAAGTATTTGCTTTAGAAAACGTGTTTCAACATGTCAGCAAGAATCCCTAATTCAACCTAAAAAAAATACAAGAGAATCTCAATTACAAAAATCCCAAGTTACTTTGTGTACATCGAGACCATCTTTGATATGACAAAATGATATTTCTACCATGAATATTTGCCCTTCCCTCTTCTGGTCGAAACATCTCCTCACCTCTTCACTCACCTCTCAGGTGTTGCCTCCCCTGAGGGGTTGGAATTTGGCTCTTGGGAAGGCAGGGAAGAAAACAGAGAGGAAAATAGTGTTGGATTTACAGTCGGGTTCCACCTGGACATCACCAGCAACCACCACAGGATGCGTTCAAAGCTTTTCCAAACTGCAGCTCCACCTTCCCACGCACCTTCCAGCCCCCCTGGGACTCCACAGGTGTGGAAAAGTGACCAGGAGAACTGGTTGTGGGAGGATTTAAGGTCCAAAATCACCTGCTGCAACTGCACCAAGTCCAGGGGGATTCAGCTGTTCCCCTCCCAAGGAAAAGCAACGTCTTGGCCTGGGAGGCTCCAGGGCCTCGGGAAGGGAAAGGGGAGATTCCCTTCCCACGGCACCGGGATCAGCTCCATCCTCACCCACCTCGGCCCAGGTCACTCCAGGTGCTGCCTCTGGCTCCATCCCAGCCCTTCTCTGCACATCCCAAGGGCTCCTGCAGGTCTCCTCTCCCAACCACTGACCCACGGGAATCCTCACACTGACAAACAGCGTTACAGAAACGCCCAGATCCACAACTGCTCCTTGGTGTTCCCGGCTGGATGGGGCTGCTCTGCCCTCAGCCACGTGGGGATGGGCACAGGACGGCCCAAAGGCACCAGGAGAACCAAACCCAGCAGTTACACACAGAGCTGGCCTGCACCTATTGGGATTCTCATTCCAATGCTCCAGGGAGGAGGAAAACTCCCCTTGGATTCACCAGCCTGGAACTGGAAGTGCCTTGGCCAATCTGAGGTGAGGAACACAGACCATGCCCAGCCCTTCCTGAGCCAGGGGAGAGGAGACACACTCTGCTCTCATCACCCCCCTCTCTCTGAACTCCCCCAAGCCTGCCTGGGGTTGGAGCTGGCAAAGCCTGGGCACAGGGATGGACAGGGCAGCTCCACGTCCCTGAGGTGGCACTGCTGGAAATAAAAAGCTTTTTTCTCCCTTTCTCAACTTTTCCAAGATGACCAGCTTTGGCATTTGACACCACAACAACCCTTGGGGTTGGACAACCACCAGGGGTGGCTTTTGCTTTCCTTTTCTCCATCTGTTTTTAACTCCCCCCCATCTTTGGTTGCACAGAAAGTTGGGAAATTTGGAAGCTTCGTGCCACTGATCAGAGGTGTCTGCACCCCAAGTGCGTGCAGATGGATGTGGGAATGGAACACCTCCCTGCCTGGAGAGGGAAAGTTTCAAAAATGAGGAAAAATGACTTGGTTTCACAGGCAAACAAACCTCATCTACTACACAACAACTCTTCCGACCAGCTTTGGAGACAGCCCAACTGACACCGAGACTGCAAACTACTGAAAGTTCCCCGAAGCAGGAACAAAGGCATGCTTGGATATGGAAAAAGCGGGATAAAATAGGTTCTGGAAACAGCCATGGCATGCTGAGAATATCCACGGAATCATTCCCACTCTACACTACTCAGTACGGATCCGTCACCCTCCTGCCTCGCCCTCCCACCCCAACCCCTCCATGCTTCAAAAACCCAGAACAAATTCACCTGGAAGCAGAGAAAACAGAGTTCCTGCACTCCTGTCCAGTAGTCAAAGTCGGATAAATACCTCAGGGAATTACAGGATCCACTGCTATGGATTTCCAGGAATACAAAACGCAAGCACCGTAGAGCATACTGGCCTTGGAATTACATGACACGACATTTCCCTGATGATTCCACAGCTGAAAATGCTTTTGGGGCCACACTGAAGTCTAAAACTAACTTGCAATAGTAAGAACATTAAACAGGAATCAAACTGTCCATTATGGATGCATGAGGAGCGTGAACACCCACATGACATCAGAGCTGAGACTATTCCAGGGATAACGAAACCTCGGAGTGGTGCCCACATTGGACCCGATACCCGTGAAAGCTGCCGTGGGTGGGGCTGCCAGGTGGTGTCTCTGTCCTTCCAAACCCCCTTCCCAGCAGGAATGGCCTTCTGGAGAAGCCCCACAGGAGAGAAGAGGCAGCACAACGTGCAGCAGCAGCTCTCCACATCCCATAAAACTCCTGCAAGATCCGAGCCAGCCTTTCCACCACTCGGCATTCCCTGCCAGGTGCAGCTGTTAATTGCTTAACCGCTCCATTAATTACCCTTTTTGTCCAGAAAATATGTTGCTCTAAACCCAAAACCCACCAGGCTCTGTCTGGAAGTTAAAATATCCCATTCCTGTAAGGCTCCAGCCTCGTGTCCCTGCAAAGAAATCTGGGACACTGGTGGGGAACCCTGGCTGGGAGCAGCAGAACTGGGGTGGAATGAAGGAGTGGCTCCCACAGCCCTGAGGCAGAGGAGCCTGCCCTGCTTCCCAGGGGTGAAGTCCCTGCAGGAGCTCCCTTCATGTGCCACTGGAATTTGGGAGAATTCAAGGGAACACTCACCTGATTTGCCCAATTTTCAGGGTACTGAAAATATGGAATGTGCAAATCAGGGAGTAAAACCAACATCAATGGGATGTGACACGATCAGAAGTAAATATTCTTCCTTTCTTTCCCCCTCTTTCCTTCTCCAGATCCAGATTTCCTGGTGTGACACCACCAGCAGCTCCGATAACACCACAATTAAAGCTAATTAAAGCCCCTCAGGACCTACCCCCATGTCCAACAGCCAGACTCGGGGGCACAGCTCTCTCCACCTTCCCAAGTCCCTGCACTCTGCCCCAGAGACACCAGACCTGGCTCCCACCACCCACAGCAGGAAAAGCTCTTTTGTTTTTTAATTCTTCTTTTTTTTCTCCTCTTTTAAATCCGTCTCAGCTCTGGTTCCAGAATTTAAATGCAGATATACAAAACATATATTTTAATGCTTCTTAATCAGCAAGAAACTGCAAATACATCTTTTACTACAACTAGAGGATATAATTTCAGCTAAGGCTATACTGTAGCTTCTGAGTCTTCATCTGAACTCCTGCAGTTACTGCTTTTCCTGAAGCCTTTCCATGTGTATCCCAGGAAGGTGGGGCTGATGGGCAGGAAGCTGAAACACCTGTATTTTTTAATGAAGTTCATGCCAAAAGGCAAATCATAGGTTTCCATGCCATCCAGTGATTTGCTTCCTTTCCCAACTCCTTTCTTCCATTTCCGTATTCCCCTCTCTTCGGGGCTTCCTGGGAGGCAAAACAAAAGGAATAAAAAATAAATATATTTCTTTATTCATGGATGTCTTGATGGGAACACACAGATATAAAGAGAGAACAGCTCAAGGCCCAGCCACCACGTCCAGCAAAGCTCTGGGAAGATCTTCCAGATTCCTCAAGAGGGGAAAAAAATACGTTTTATTTTATAAATGGAATTCTGACAAATTTTTCCTCCTGAATGGAGCAGGTTTGGATCTTAAAACTGGTTTTATCTGAAGATAAAAAACTGGTTTGGTTTGGTTTGATCAGCTCTTTTAGGTGTTTATAGCATGGAAAGGATTCCAAGGAGGGAACACCAAAAGCAGGGATGTCTCCCCCTCTCCTGCCTGCCTGGAATGCTGCTGGCTTTGCAGAATTCCTGATCCCAAGGAAAGGGGAGCAGGACAAGCTCAGGCCCACCTGGAATGGTGTTGTCCAGGATGAAGGCGACGCAGCCCCCGACAAACATGGCTGTGGTGAGAAGGACATTCAGCACTTGATCAATTCCTGCTATTCCTGCAAAAAAACCAGGGACAAAGATTGGCATTTTTCATTTTTAGCAGGCACAGACACACTTAGACACATTTATGCACATTGCTGAGCTCAGGAGGGATTTCTCAGGACTCTGGAAACTTTGGAATTCGAGCAGTGATCCTTTGGGGGCCCTTCTGCCCCAAAATGGGACTCCATGAACTCTGAGCTGCTCACAAAAATGTCCCAAAATGCCACTTTAGATTCTACTGCAGCCACAACTAATTGAAACTGTTTCTTCTTCTGTATATATTTATTATTAGGAAACTATAAAATGGAAAAAGGAAATGTCCATCATGTAAAACGGGGTGGACTGAAGCCATTCTTTCTGTAAATCTTTCCTTTTTAAAAGGGCCAGACTTGACAGCACCACCTCATGGAAGGACATTCTATTCCTGTATCACCACCCACCTCTGCCTGAATGATCTGCCTGTCTGAACCACCCAAGGCAGGGCAGAGATGCCCTTAAATCTGGGTCTGAAGCTACAGCTAAAACTGTCAGTTAATATTTCTCTTAAAAACCACCCCAAAACAACCCTTAGCTGTTTCAGAGAGTCCACCTCTGATGACACAGGCTGAGAGGGGAATACCAACAGAGAAACCCTTCCCCCTGGATCCCCAAGTTTGAGTAACAGTCTGGAGCTCATGAGAATCAAAGTTCACACTCAGAACATGTGTCTGCAGGGACAAAAAAATTCAAACTCCCCTCCCAAACTCCCCCTTGGGGTTTCCCCTTAAGTCTTCTAAACATTTACAGCTCAGATTTACCCTTCTAGCCCTTTTTTCAGCCCAATTGGTATTTGCCTCCTTTCACTGCTCCATGGAGGAAAACTTCAGCAGGATCCCAGTAAAACACTCAGTTCAGGTCTCCACATCCCAGTTAATTCCCTCTGAGCACATACAAAGGATCTACAGCTTTTACTGTCTCCACAACACTTTGGTTTTTCTCTCACTGACCTTTCCAGTCCTTTGCACTTTCCCTGTGAGCAGGAGGGAAAAGCAGGCTTGGTGTGGATGAGCAGGAACACGTACCTGTGACCAGGGGGTTCTGTTTGAGATAACTTGGGAGGACCAGCCCAAAGAAGATGGAGAATCCAAGGACAAACAGATTCCGAGAGGAATTTAAATCGATGAACTGGAGGTTTGACAGCCCCACAGCTGTAATCATCCCTGAACACAAGACAAACAGGGATCAGCTTTCTCTTCACTGAAGCACAGCAAAGCATATATAAACACAGAGTGAAAAAGAGGAATGAAGTGCATATATTACCAAAGAGGGTGCAGAAGAGAGCCCCCAGCACGGGGTCGGGCAGGGAGGCGAAGAGGGCGCTGAACTTGCCGACCATCCCGAGCAGCAGCATGAAAGCAGCTCCGTACTGGATCACCCTGCGGCTCCCCACCTGCAGGGACACAGCACAGGGCACTGGGACACAGCCTCACACCTGGCCATTTGTTTTGTTGTTCTCCTTTGCATCTGAGGGTTTCTCACAATTCCATGTGTGGGGGGTTTTGGACAAGGGGCTCAGGAGCTCTGGCCTCACGGAACCTCCCTGGATTTGGGGTTTGGCAGCACCAAGTCATCCTGGATTTGGGGCTTGGCAACACCAAGTCATCCTGGATTTGGGGTTTGGCAACACCAAGTCACCCTTAAAACCACCTGGAAAAGCTGCAGCACAACCATGGAATGTGGTGCAGGCCCAGCTACAAGAGAGGAGGCAAAGAGAGAGAGCCCACCTGGGAGAGATGGAAAATGGGCCACACAAATCCCTTGTGTGCTGCCCTCTGACACAGGAACAGATGGAGGAGGGGAAGGAGGAGCAGGATTTCCAGACCAAGATTAGCAGGTGGTTTTTAAGACCCCTCTGAGACCAGGACTGAGTCACTCCACATGCAAATCAGGGCTGTGCTGACACAGACCAAGGGCCTGCACTTCCTTCCCAGTTTTATTTTCAGCACCCAGACTTGGGGCAGTGGCTGTGTGGCAGTGGCAGATGATAAACTTGAACAGTTCATGTTTCAATTCTGCTCCAGTGCCATAAAAAGTGGACATAAAACCCCTTTTATGCAGTCAGATTGTTTCTGGTCAAGCCCTCTGCACATTTCTCACAGAGTATTAAGGTTCAAAGGGAAGGAGGAATTAATTTCTTGATCATTAATTTAGTGATTGAGCTAAATCAGTGAAATGTGAAACAAAAAGGGCAGGTCTGAGTGAGGGAAAAGTCCTTCTCCCCTCCATTCCTGCTGAGCTCTCAGGTGGGATCATTTAACCCAGCAAGCTGGAGAGCTCACTAAAATTACAACAGAATTGAACCTGCACCTTTCTCTGCTTTAAAAAGAATAATTTCCTTAGGGCCACCTTGCTCTAAAATAGCCTTCCTGCAAGAAATGGGCAAGTCCTTCAACAGTCCACACACCAGTGACACTGGTCTGTGCAAGGCACACAAATGAGGCTGCTGGAGACACTCTGGGCAGCACCAAGCTCTGCCTCATCTTCATTCCCAGCACACACACTTAATGGGATTATTTGGGAGGGCACAGAATGGGAGCTGGGACCTCTATTTCACCATCAACATCATGGCATGAGCTGCCCCAGCTAATCAGGTAATTGATGCTCCTCTCATCAAATGGAGCTCCCAGAGCAACTCAGAGACTCTGCAGTGTTTACATCCAGTGGAAGCCTCAAATTTAAGTTCTAAATGTAATTATACACCAGTTTCAAGGGGGGTAAATGTCTTTTCAATTGGATCACCAGGCTGATGTAGCTCCACAGATTCCCCCTCCCAAATAAACAGCAGAGCAGCCACGTGTCAAAAATCTATTTGGGTAGAAACTGAGGTTGAAAAGGTTTTTAGGGATGGGTGTGCAGGCAGGAGCACAAGAGAAGCCACTGGAGCAGAGCCATCCAGCTGTGCCACTCTGGGCAAGGCACATCCACTCCTCCATCACGTGCTCTGAGCAGACCAACTGTGCTCAACTCTGCTCCAGCTGCCCTCAAATACTCATTTTTTACTGTTCCAAAGCAAAATGCCCTCTCATTTCTGTGGGATGGCAATAAAAAAATGCTGCTCATTCATATCAACCCCTATGAATAAGAACAGAGAGGAAGCAGAACAGAATAAACCTTTCTTTAAGGGTTTTTCTAACTCCAATTTGCTCTAGGAAATTTCCATCAGCAGCTGAACGGCACCAGGTACCAACAGCAGATGGTGCTGTGAGTGTTGTGTTGCACCCTAAACCCAACAGCACCATCCTTTGTGCAGCCAGAGAAACGGCTGAAGATAAATAGATAATTTCTGATGGATTAGGTCAGAGGGATGAGTTATTGGAAGTGCAGAACATACATTTTCCATCTCAAACATGAAGGATTTATGGCTTGTATGTGAAATACACAACAAGATGTACCAATTTGCAGCATAAATTACTCCTACCAACGCTGCTGGTATTTCTTAACAAGGTTAAATTAACATCATCAAGCCAATCTCTGCAGCCCAAGGCCTCCCAGGTCAAGGCACATCCAGCCCCACATGAGAGCAAAGCAATCCCTCAATACATTTTGTTGAGTAACACCCCAAAAAACATGCAATCCCCTCAGCAGTGCCTTAAAACAAACATTTAGGGTACATGTAAGTCTGAAATGACCTTGACTGTGTCAGTGTGATGTCCTGGCACAGAAAAAGATAAAGCCCAAGGACCTCAAATTGCATTTTATTGTGTTCAAGTGATGCCTTAAAGACAGTCACTTCCCTGCTGACACTTTCAGAGCCAAGACAACCCAAAAGCCCCAATTTCTCTACACTTTACAGTGTTTATGCCTCCCCTAACCCACCCCAGAGCCCTGGAACACTGCCTTGGTTTTCTAAGGGACAGTTTATTTAGCAGCATCTCCTTTCTGGAGGTTGTAACCTCCTTCTGCTCTGATAAAGGGATTTTGGAGGTGCTGATGTGGAATAATGCATTTCCATGAGACAACAGCTGGCACAGCCAGGTCAGTTCAGACTGATCTGCAGAGTTTGTCTGCAGGAGCAGAGTGGCCTCCTGGGGAGGCTCAGCCTGTGGAACAGGAACATAAGGAAAACACCTGAGGAGATCAGGAAAGTCCTGAGAGCTCAAGGGAAAGCACATACCTTTGTGATGCCCAAGACACCAATGTTAGGGCTGGAAGAGGTGGATCCATTCCCAGTCCCAAACACCCCATCCAGAACACAGGAGAGACCCTCAATAAAAATGCCCCTGTGAACCACAAAGAGAAGCCAAGAGTCATATTTGTGTGAGCACAGACTGTGAGGGCTCAGTGTTACAGGGGGGCTGTCAGGGATCTGTCCCACTATGCAATTATTGTAGTTCATGTTTCCAGCTCCAACACACCTGGAAAACCCACCTGAGTTCTGTTTTCTGAGTCTTAGACACCCACATTCTTAAACTGAGGAAATTACAACTGAGGCCAAACTTAAGAGCTGCTCTTGATTACTCCAACCTCATTCCAGCTGAATTTGACAAACCACCCCAATTCCAGCACCCATTTACAGAGTTCTTTTCCTATGCAAACTGTGCTATCAACTTCCACAGCCCCCAGCAGGAGCAGGACTGGGATTCCAGTGCTCCAACTGCAACCAAACAATCCCACACCACACTTGCATCTTGCATTTCACACCCCCGGCCCTCACGTTTGACCAAGGGCAATGTTTCACCTCAGAGCACATTCCTGCCTCACCCCAAGGGAAAAAACACCATAAAAAGTAAACCCCCGAGCACTTCTGGTTTGGGCAGACCTGTTTATGGCGTGGATGGGTGGAGGAGGAGCACAGGACAGGCGGGCACAGGCGTAGTAGTCGCCGATGGACTCGATGATGCTGGCGACGACGGCGCTGAGCATCCCGATGACACCAGCGGCAGAGATGGTGGGCAGCCCCCACTGGACTGGGAAGAGAAGGAATCTGAAACCCCTCCTGCCCCAGGAACCAGCTCAGACAGCAAAAAATACAGCAGTTCCACTCAATCATGGAATTGTTTGGCTTGGAAAGCACCTTCAAGGTCACTGAGGCCACCCCTTCTCCCAGCACTGCCAAGGCCACCACTGACCGTGTCCCCAAGTGCCACATCCACAGGGATGTTAAATCCCCCCAGGGATGGGGACCCCATCTCTGCCCTGGGCAGCTGTGCCAGGGATGGACAGCCCTTTCCATGAAGGAATTGTTCCCAATATTCAACCTGAACTTCCCCTGGCACAGCTGGAGGCTGTTCCCTCTCCTCCTGTCCCTTGTTCCCTGGGAGCAGAGCCTGGTCCCCTGCTGTCCCCAACCTCCTTCCAGGGAATTATAGAGGGAAAAGATCCCTCTTGTGCCTCCTTTTCTCCAGGCTGAGCCCCCCCAGCTCTGTCAGCTGGTCCTGGGGCTCCAGCCCTTCAATGTCCTTGTCCTGAGGGGCCCAGAACTGCCCCAGGATTCGAGGTGTCCCTCAGCAGTGCCAGCACAGGGGACAGTCCCTGCCCTGGGCCTGTGGCCACACTGTTTATTCATCTTCAGTGGAAACAACAAACTCCCTTTACTCAAACACAATCTGGCAAGTTCAAGTACATAAAAAGGAGCAAAGGAAAAACTGCTTTGATCCTGCTTGGAAAAATCCCAGAGAACCATAACTCACCCCCACTCCCCCTCCCCAAAAAAATTCCTCCTGTTCAGATGGCAGGAATTTGAGCTACAGCTTGTGAGAAAACAACTGTGGGCACTGAGGCAGATGCCACTTAATTATTATTGCTCCAAAACCTCAGCTGTGGTTACAAGTTTAGTTTATCAGAGAGGATGGGCCACAACCAGCTCTGATCCCTGCACAAACACCTCCCTGGTCCAAACTTTTGTAGAAGAGAAAATCAGATTAATTTAAGCCCTGCAGAAAAGCTTGGCAGGTTTTCCACAGCAACTGCCTTGATGCTTTTATCTCTTTGAAATAGATGAGCCTCTTGCAACAAAAGGGACTTGAAATCACACAAGAGTGAGTGAACTTCACAAACAGGGAAGGTCTAATCAGGGTGAAGTTTTCCTCCTCTTCTTTCCCAAAGCTTCTATTCTCCATCTTCTGCTTTAGAAGTGGTTTCTTTCAAGGGCTAATCAGAACCAAAGCATATGGGAAACAACAATGAAGCTCCCTCGTGACAATATTCCTAACAATTTATATAATTTTATACTCTTATTACCCCTTAATTTCTGAGCAGCACAAGGGTGAATTAGTTGTGCAGCTCCACCTCATGCCATAAAACCAGCCTTTAAACTCAGAGATGGCCAACAAGAGAACACAAGTCCCCAAACTGCTGTATAAAGTGTTTGGTGTTCCCTTGTAAATACTTTCATTGCCCTTTGATAAGCAGGGACTGGCATCCTCTGACTTGCCCACGGGCCCAATTCCAACCCCACTTTGGCAAGTCAGGACATTTTGATGTCATTAACAGTTGTGCCAACTCAGGGCTGGGTGTGTTTGGGACAGGGAAGTGCAGCAAGGTGGGAAAAGCTCCACACAATAGTGATTCTCCAGACAATGAGAGGCAATGGCTCCAGTGGCTCTACAGGAATTGGAATAACCTGATCCTCTTACGCCATAAGGTCAGATGGCTCAACCCTTCCCTGGAAATCCATGTTTTATGGACATGCACACACCATCAGCAGGAATCAGGAGTGGCCCAGATAAACCCTGCAAGTGCCTTCTACAAATTCCAGTTTCAGAAACTCAGCTCTTCTTGGGTGACACCTTAAGGTATCAATTAGAGGGGGAAATGAGAAAAAAGCATCAGCTCACCCACTGATGTTGGAATCATGGAATGGTTTGGGTTGGAAGGAATCATCTCATTCCACCCCCTGCCCTGGGCAGGGACATCTCCCACCAGCCCAGGGTGCTCCAACATGGCCTTGGACACTCCCAGGGATGGGGCAGCCACAGCTTCTCTGGGAATTCCATCCCAGCCCCTCCCCACCCTCACAGCCAGGAATTCCTTCCCAAAATCCCATCTATCCCTGCCCTCTGGCAGTGAGAAGCCATTCCTTGTGTCCTGTCCCTCCATCCCTTGTCCCACGTCCCTCTCCAGCTCTTGGATCCCATTTAGGCTCTGGAAGGGGCTCTCAGGTCTTCTCTGAGCATCCCATCCCAGCCCCTCCTCACCCTCCCAGGGAAGAATCCCTTCCCAATATCCCATCCCAACCCACTCCCTACCAGTTGAAATCCATTCAAGTGCCAGTTTAACCCCAAGTCTTTCAGCTGCCTCTGGGCTGGAGCTGAGGAGGGTCTGAGACCCCCAGAGCTGCAGGTGGGATGGAGCTGGAGCTGCCAGGGATGGGCAAGAGCCCTGGAAGGGGTTGGGATGGAGGGACCTTGAAGATCACCCAGTGTCACTCCTGCCATGGGCAGGGACACCTCCCACTGTCCCAGGGTGCTCCAACCTGGCCTTGGACACCCCTAGGGATGGCCCATCCACAAAGGCTGACAGAATTCATCCCTGAGCTTCTGTCAGAGCAGAACTGGCACTGCCAGGGGTACCAGTGGGGCAGCTGCCCCTTGGAGCAGCCCTACTTACAGGGGTAGGGCACCTTGAACCAGGGGGCCACGAGCAGCACCCCCCGGCGCGCGTCGGTGCGGGCGTAGAACCCGTACTTGGAGCTGTCCGGGGGGAACACGTCGGTCACTGTGAAGATGAAGCAGAGCAGCCACGACACCAGGATGGCCAGAATGATCTGGGAGACAGGGGGAATGAAGCTGTCAGAACCCACAAGTGAGCAACAAGAAGCAGCCCCTGCATGGAGTGCCTGAGCACTCAGGGCTGAGCAGGAGCTCAGGTGGGGGTTAGGTCTGAACAACCAGTCAAGGCTGTAATCAATCCTTTGGGTGTTTCCTTCCCTGCCCCTCAAGGAAGGGGCTGTTAGAAAAGCTCTGGAATTAGAGCAAGTCTCTTTCCTTAACAAGTGGGAAAGTGTCCAAGTGGGCACTTTAACAAACTCAGGAATTAGTCTCAGTTTTACCAGAGAAATGAAAAGAAGCTTCTCATGGGGGAACTGAGAATGGCTTTGGTCAAAGATGATAATTTCATCATCCCTTTTTGCAGGGCTCAGTTCAGGCTTTCCCTTCATCCATAAACATCCCCTCTTCCCTCCCCTCCACAATCTCCATCACTCCATCCTCATCAGATCCCAGGATGGGACTGGTAGGCTCTAAATATGCTAATATTTCCTGTGGCCAAAGAGCCATTTAGTTTCCAATAAACCCATTGAAGCTTTTATGACACCTTTTTATCTATTGCACTATTAAGAAAAATCAAAACCAAGGGAAAAAACCCCCTGAAACACAAATCAGTTTGGTTTTTTTTGTTTGCCAACTGAAGAACAAGTTCACGAACTTACAGGGAACATCTTGAAAAGCTGCAGCCTGTATGCTGTCCATCCTTTCTTGGACTTGTAAATGGGTAAGGGGAATTTGACATTCCTGGCATACTGAGAGAACAACAGTACTAGGAAAATAGTCCTGAGGAAAAAGGAGGAGGAGGGGGGGACAAAAAAGACATGTCATTAGCACCAAGATATTATAAATCCCTCCCAGCACAAACCTGTTCAGACTCTTCAGACACAAATGTGCGTTTTCAGTTTAGCACAAGACAAGGCATTGGAAAGGAACATCTTTTCAGTAAATTATTATTCCACAGAGACCAAAACAACTCCACTTGGACTCTGAAGTGCTGCAAAAATAGCAGCAAACAGGTAAATGAAGCAGCAGAAGGAGCTGGGCTCAAGGGAGGTTTCCAGCCCTTGGGAAGGAGCTGCTCCTGCTGCTTCTCCTCCCAAACTCCACCTGAGATCCAGGTTTGCTCCGAGTGGGAGGCACAAAACTTGCTGGAACAAGGAAAACTGGAGGCCTGTACAGAACAATTCTTACAGCTCAAAATCTGCATAAAACTCCAAAGCACTTGAAAAATTTCCATGATGAACATCTTTTCTACTATTCCTGAGAATCCCTTTAATTTTGCATTTACATTTTTACCAAACAGCTGCAAATCAAGCAGGATGGAGCCCAAAAAACCATGATTTGATTCAAGTGCAGTTGACCAGTTTTAGATGCCTCAATTTTTATTCATTTCCCCCCCTCACTGAAACTGCCAAGCTCCTCTGTACATTAAAGATTCATTTTTACAGCTAAAATAAGTCCCCACTGCAATGCAGAATAAGAAGGCAATTCAAGGAGCCAGCCCCAGTCGTGCTCTGAGAGGCCTCACAAAGCCTGAGCTGTCTGAAGAAGCAAAGCTGCCCTGAAATCTGAGATTATGTTTTTATCAGCTGACTTTCAAAAAAAGTGGATTTTCAGCCTCTCTCCCTTCTCTGCCCCAGCTCAGTTTCAGTGTCACAACAAACCAGCTTTATTCTCCCTCAGTCTCAGAACAGAGAGCACAAGGAGGGGTTTTTACAGTCCCCACCAGTGAGTGAAAGGCACCTTTTCCTTGCAGGAAACCTTTTGGAATCTCTCCCAAAGGCCATTATGGAGAGTTGGGCTCCTCTCCCCGAGGGCAGGTAGCTTTGCATTTTGATTTACTCAGCACCGAGTTGTAAAAAGTATAATAATATTATATTATTGCAATTAACACTCCACTGGCTCCATGGCAGAGGGGCTTCCTGCCAGTCTGGAGAATATCCTTAAATCCCAAAGAAAGAGTTTTACTCACCAGATGAAAAACCCAACCCATGACTAATTTCCCTTTTTACAGATCACCATGAGGTGTGTTTTATGGATTAAATTATCCCAGCTTGGTCCCTGCAGAGGGTCCCAGCTCTGCCCCAGGGGATGCTGAAGGAAGGACTTTTATCTCCAGATAATTTCCAGGGCCACACCTTGTGGAGCTCAAAGTCACTTTCCAGAGGCTCTCCAAGGCCATGGAGTTATTCCCAACCACCCCCATTTTTGGCCTGGCAGAAGCCAGGAATACTTATTGACTGGGTAATATTCAAATCCTGCTCCTAAATTGATTTGGGTTTTTTCCATCTGCAAAATGTCAAGTTTAATTACACGTTTCCATGTCCAACCCAAAGACCTGCTCCATTCATGCCATGTCAGTCCCAACTTGCAGGGAATTTGTTTTACAGGCAAATAAAACGTTCCTTTGGATCAGCTGCTTAACATAATAGAATTACAAAAATATTCATGATGCTCCCATCCAAGATAAAAGAGAATTAAAGAGCCCTTTTAATCATAAGCTGCACTTACAGAATACTTTGCATGTTCAAAGAACTGTGCAAACAGATTAGTCAGATCAGAATCTGATCTCATCAAGGCATTCCTTCCTCCCAGAGCCAGCACAGTTGGGTGCTCAACACTGACTCCAGCAACTGCTCCAGCCAATTCCCTTCTCCCCAAAATGTGCTTTCCAGCCTTATTTGGCTGGTTCCCCACAGCAGCTCATGGGAAGCTTTTGTCTTCATCTCATTTTTCTCAGTTATTCCTTTTTATGCCACTGATCTCAATTCTCTCATTTCCCTGGCACACACCCCAGGCCCTGAAATTCCCTCTAAAAGCCTTTCTGTGAACAGAAATCTCTCCACTTATGGCTCATCCACTGGTGGAACGGAAATTTATGGAAGTATTCATGCCCTCTCATCACATACATCTCTCCTGGGCACAGGTAAGCAAAGGGACCAGTGACAGGGGGACCAGTGACAGGGGGACCAGTCCTCCTGATGGGATTTCCCTGCTGACACAAAACCAAAACTCAACATCCGCCCTGTTCACTCCTTTCTCCTCTCTCTGCTGTTTTGCTTTCCCACAGCACCAATCCTGCCCAGCCTGTGGCTCCACACCTCACTTTCAGTCATGTCCTTTCCTGCCTTTTCATGGAAACACAGAACCCTGGAATGGTTTAGGTGTGAAGGGACCTTAAAGCCCATCCAGTCCCACCTCCTGCCATGGGCAGGGACACCCTCCACTAACTATCCCAGGTTGCTCCAACCTGGTCTTGGACACTTCCAGAGCTGGAGCAGCCACAGCTTCTCTGGGCAACAGAGCTGCTGCTGTGCCCATTCCCAAAGTGCCAGATGACCCTACCCAGACCCACTCCCATCCCTATTCCTGCACCTATGGGTGTTTCTCCATGCTGGGAGCACTGCAATGCCACTTTCTGGGGACACTCCAATGCCACCTTTGATGTTCTTCCATGCTGGGAACTCTGCAATGCCACCTTTGAGGAACACTGCAGTGTCACCTCTGGTGTTTCTCCATGCTGGGAGCACTCCAATGCCACCTCTGATATTTCTCCATGCTGGTAACACTGCAATGCCACCTTTGGGGAACACTCCCAATGCCATTTTTGATGTTCCCCCATGCTGGGAACACTCCAATGCCACCTCTGGCAGCTGAGCCAAGCCCAGCTTTTCCCTGGCACTCTACATGAGAAGTCAGCACGCAGGACCCCCTGGCCCAAGGCAGGATGCCCCCCCAGCAGTACTCACAGCATGGCAATGCCCCAGTGCTTGCCAGCTCTCTCCCCAGCAGCCTGGAAGCCGGAGAGGCCGATGAGGGCCACGGTGGGGGTGATGGTCAGGGGGCCGATGTAGCGCAGCAGAGCCCCGGGCAGGCCGAGCAGTCCGATGACCACCTCGATGAGCGAGGACATGATGATGGCACCTTGGATCTGAACACACAACAAGGGCAAAGAGCCACCTCAGTCCCCTCTGGCAGGCAAAGCCAAAGCGTTTCTTTTTCTGCTCTGGATTACAAACTGCACTTAAAAAGAATTCAGTGACACAGAAGAACTCAGCAAATTGTTCGTCATAAAACAGCTCATTATGTTTTAAGTGACTTATTGCTTAAGCATAACACTTAAGGTTTTTTTTTTTTCTTTTTTTTTTTCTCCACAAAACCATTACACAACAGACCAGTGGGCCAGTCTGGAAGCTGTGTGGAAAGCACATCACACTGTCAGACAGGAGACCTGGGGTCCAGGCTAACCTTTAAGCTCTCAGATCGAACGGCAAGGGTTGGTGCGCCACGAGGTGATGCTCCTAAAGCTCCTAGGGGCAGAGTGTGTCTGCATTGGTCACAAGTGCTCCTTAGAAGCTGGATTAGAGCAGCGTTGTGGTCTCAGGAGACTGTCAGCCCTCTTGGCTGCAGGGCTCTTGGCAGGATGTAGCTATGGTTTGAACATGGGGAAGAGAGAGGGGTTGTTTTTAATTAAGAAAAAGTTGGCAGCCCAAAGCAACGGGATGGGAGATAAAAATTCCATGAGACACGCCCTCGTTTGGACCTGGCTATCTAACACTGCATCCTGCATCCTGCAGGGCACACTGTGGGGCTGCCACTGGGGAGGGGCCTGGGGGCAGCTCGGCAAGGCCCCTGGAGAACCAACACCTCATCAGGAACTCAAAGGCACGTGGGGATGACCCAGCTCTGCTAAGCTGAGGGTTCACCTTCCAGGGGCCAGCAGGCAGGAGGGCTGGCAGCAGCTCAACTGCTGCCAGAGAGCACAAATCAGAGGGGCAAGAAGAGTTTTCCTCTCACTTGAGCATTTCACTGCACGTCTTTTGGCTTGTGGGAACTAACTCCTGGTATTTGCTGTCCAGCAATGCACAGGTTGGAAAGATGGAAGACTTCCATGAAATGAGGAAAGGGATATATTCAAATGGAAATCGCAGTGAGAGAAGAAATTACCAACTTAAAGACGAGAACACACAGATGTTTGGGTGAGAAACTTAACTGGAAGTGGAGAGAGGGACAGCTAAAAGGCAGCTCCCACATTACCTCTCGGATCCGGGGGTACCAGATGTGCTCCGTGTGCAGCAGCTCTGCTGTCCCGTTTGTCACTGCCACATCTCACAGGGACAGACAAGAAAAAACACAGGATTTATTCCTCAGCCACTCTGCCACCTCCTCCCACAACACAAGCCCCTCCTGACGCTGTGCCTGACAGACCAGCCTGGGTTCCCAGGGAGAAGGAGCTCTGCAGAACTACAGATGAAGCACAACAGGCTCACATTCCCTGAGAACCGACCCCTCTCTCCACCCACTGCACCAAAGGGGCACAAATCCTAACCTTCAGGAAGGGAGGTCAGTTAGGGATCCCCTTCCCACTCCCAAGAAACAGATGAATGGAGAATTACTCAAATGCACACTGGAATCTCCAAATCCACCAATTTAGGGCACTCCCTGGAGGAACTGCCCTGTGGTAACAACCCCAGCTGGCACCTTCTGAAGGTGAGAAGGTCCAACGGGAAGATGCAGCAAAGCTCCTTTGGAAAGGCTGGAGTGGTGGGGAAATGGCTTTGCCACCCCAGGTTATCACACAGCATTTTCTTTCAACAAGGTGTGTATTCAGCACATTTTGAATGTGAACCAACAGAAACAGATAAACATATAAATTTATATAAATAATATAAACTGAATTCTTAGGCAATCCAAAGGAGCCCTGGGAAGAACTTCAGATAGAAAGAAGCAGCCTGATTCTCTGTGCTGCTGCCTCCCCCTGCCCAAGCCTTGGTGCTGAATAACCACAGCCCAGGAAACAGAAAACTGCCAGGAGTCTCCAGTTTCTAATCTGATTTCAAGCAAACCCCCCATCCCAACCAGCTTTCCTGCACACTTCCCCTCTACAGTTAAAACTTTTCAGGATGATGACATTTAGCAAAGAAGAGCTCAAATGAACACCCAAATCCTGTCAAAACCTGTCAGGTATGACTTAAACAGGGAAAAATCCTGGTCCTGAGGTGATGCTGAACATCAAACCTCCTCCTACTCGACTTCAAAGGATTCCACTGAATGTGCTATTTCCAAATATTGGGAAGGAACATTTATGGAATATAAATGTAACAAAAGAATTACTTTATGCTACTGGTAAGATTTCTTCTGACAACATTTCTTAAATTAAAAAATCCCCAGAAACAGAACTCCAAAGAAGACATTTTTAGGACTATTTTTTTAAGGTAGAATATTTTAACACTGTAAAAGGAGAGACTTTCCACATTCCCCTCATCACATCCAGTTTCCCCACCAGCAGGTTCAGCAGTGGCACTCCACGTGATCTGGGCCATTTGTCACTTAACCCTGGATAAACACAAATGACAATTACCTGTATTATTACATTTCCACTTCTCCAGAGAGAGTATTGCTCTGGCAGGTGCTAAGAATGCAAAAGCACTGGCTTGGAACAGGGGCAACCTGGTGGGAAGGGAAAGGAGACACAGTGACATTGTGTGGTGTCCCAGCTGTAGGTGGGGGCTCACTGAGCCTCCACCCAGTTAGGGAAGTGTGGAATGTGACAATTCCTCATGAGACAAACCCAGGGCAACACTCCCACTCCCCCAGCCATGGAGCCAACACCCCCTGCCCAAAGCTCTCAGCCAGCCTGTGCCAGGTCACTGGCTCTGACCTGGCAGCACAGGGAGACACAGCCATGCCCTGGTGCCACCACCACCCAGGCTGCTGGACATGCAGCTTTTGCCAGCCCCCCAGTGGGCACAAAGAGCCCTGGGAGGGGCTCAGTGTCCCCCCTGGGCAGGACCCCAAACACAGCCACTTGGACATTCATGTGGAAGGGCACGTGGGGTTGGGAAGAGCAGATAAGATGTTCCAGGTGGTTGCCACCTGTAGACACAAACACTGCAAGAATTTCAAGATGACATTCTTAGCATTGGTGTTGATACTTCCCCAGAGATTTAAGATCTAAAGAGCATCTACGAACTATGTAATTACTGACCCCACAGCAGGTTGTGCAACATGAACATCCAGATGTTACTTAACTTTGAACTATTCTATAAATATGGATTTATTAAATGATGGATTCCCTTTTACAGCTGATCCCAAAGTGGAGCTCGTGGTGATTACTCCTGGCTGCTCCATGGCCTTTCACAGGCACAGGGAAGCTCCTGGATGGGCAGCAAGCACCAGGACAGGAGACAGAACTGCAGCAGGTTCACCGAAAAGGCTCACAGAAGGAAAAGATCAAACCAAGAGCACATTACTGAGAGCTGGAAAGGCCACAGGCACCACTGGAAAGCACTCTGGGCCGTGGGCAACCTAAAACACCCCAAAAGCTGCACTGGAAACACATGGCTGACTGGAGGCAATTCCCTCTGGGAGCTTCTCCAAGCACAGATCCCAGTGTGACCTCTGGGAAGACACAGCTGGCAGCCCAGGGAATGATTCACCTTATTTTGCAGGTTCATTAAGCAAATTGGGCTGGCTGGTGCTGCAACACCCCAGACAAGCTGCTACTGCTCCATCCCACCTACACGGCCCCCGTGCCCAGGGCTCTGGAAAAGGCTCTCTGCAAACACCTCCTCGGGGGGGACCTCAGTGGTACCAAACCTGGGGCCAGACTGCTCCCCACAACATCAAACACCCTGAATAATCCCGTCCTGCCCCACCTTCCCACACCACAGTTCACCAGATAGTCACCCAAAGGAGCAGCAGGCTCAAAATTGTGGGTTTTTTTCCCCTATGTGGGATTTAAAGAAAAAAGTATTTTGTATTTTTTGTTATTTTTTTACACTTATTACTCAAAATCAGCCAAGATCCATCTCTTTGTGAAGAGACCCTTCCAGTTTGGAATGTGACTTAGGGATGTCAAGCCAGGCTCTCACTGCTAAGGCACCAAAAGCCCAAAGTTCTCTGGCTCAGGAGTGGGACATCATTTTAATTTCAGGACTGACTGATCAAGTTGCTCAGTTCTGGCAGCAGCCCCCGCAAAGACAGAGGTTGTTGTGCAGTTAAAATCATCTGGAAATGTTTCCTTATCCCAACATGTGCCACAGTTGTAGGGAAGCTCAGCCTGCAATGGGAGGGAGATTAAAGCTGGGCTTGATTGGCTCAGTCACTAATTACCCCCCAAGCCCTGCCAAGGCTCCTGCTCACCCCCCAACCTGAGGAATAGCTGGAATTCCAAAACCTGCTCTGGGTACCAAACTGACCACAGCCCATAACTGAGCTAAATCCATCCTTAAGGACCTTCAAACCGTGGAATTTGACCTTTTGAAAGCTTTATTTGCTGAAATACTTTGCAGTTGACAGACTTGCCAACGAATGCTTTAAAATCTCATTTAAAGGCCTTTGCTGCTGTATCCCATTCCCAGCCTTACATAAAGCCCCAATCACATGGTAAATAGTTATAAAACAGCCAAGAGTGGAGATTTGCTCCTTAAATACGAGTTATTTTAAGGCCCAAACACAATGGCCTTCAAGTATATAAAAAATGTAAGTCCAGTGCAAATGGGAGCCACTGAAAAGGGAAAAATTGCAACAGGATGGAGGGCAGGATGGGATTATACCCAAGGAACAGGGGATTTCAATAGGGTGGGACTATCATTGTGGCCCCTTTCTTTCTGAAAGAGCCCAAAAATCACTCATTAAGTGATAAAGAAATTAAAAATTAATGTTTAAAATTAAAATAAAGAAAAATAATTTAAAAACAGAGTTAAAATAATCATAAGTAATAAAGAGCCAAGATTAGTTAGAGGGGAAACCCCCAAATACAACAAATGTGAGGAGATAAAGTCTCAGAAAATGTGAAAATTAAGCTTTTCTGATAAATTTGAGGCAGAAAAGAAAGTTGGTAGGGGGAGAGGAAATCAAAACTCCTCTCTGAGCCCATCCCCATCCACAACTTGCACTTCCAACAGAACTGGAAGGTTTTAAACGCCAAGAAATCCAGGGAGGGGACACTCAAAGCTGAACAACAAAACTAAAACAGCAACCAAAGATTACATTGGAAACCCTGGGATATCTGGGCAGATTTTTAGCTGAAAAGCTGCTCCAGCCCAGGCTTGGCCTCTGCACCCACTGAGACCCCTCTGCCACCCTGACATTCTGTTCTCAGATCAACCTGGGATAAACTGCCCATTTTCTGCTGCAAAATAGAAAATTCTCCTGAAATGGAACTGAAAGGCCCACGGATCAGTCAAGGACCCTCTTAAATATGCACTTCTTGTTTTCCTTACCACTCTTGCTTTATTCTCTTGAAGAAGATGCAGAAGGAACTCCCCTGGTTTTAGTTATCCCAAAGTTTAAATCAACACATCAACCATCTCTCTGCACATTTTTAAAGGTTTATCTTCATGTTAATAAAACTTACAACACCCTTTTAATTTGCCAAGCCCTTCACAGGATCAAGAATGCAATTTGGTGTAGGACTGATCACAGACACCTCAGTATTGGCAAGAATAAAAGATCACTCAAGAAACTACTAAAAAATAAATAAAAATACCTAGAATATAATTCAAGAAACTACTAAAAATTAGATAAAAATACCTGAAGTATAATTCAAGAAAATGCTAAAAAATAAATAAATATACTCAAAATATCATCCAAGAAACTACTAGAAATTATATAAAAATACCTAAAGTATAATTCAAGAAAATGCTAAAAAATAAATAAATATACTCAAAATATCATCCATGAAACTACTAAAAATAAATAAAAATGCCCCAAATACCATTCAAGAAACTAAAAAGAAATAAAAATACCTAAAATATCATTCAAGAAACTACTAAATACCCAAAACATCATTCAAGAAACTACTTAAAAGTAAATAAAAATGCTCAATAGTTCATTCAAGAAACTACTAAAAAATAAATAAAAATGCCCAAATTAATCCCTTTTGCCATGAATTTTCCCTTTTCCCCACGTTTTCCTCTGTCCTCCTGACTTTCCCTCCTCCCTCTCCCCTCTCTGTTTTCTTGCCCTGGGAATGCCTTTGTTATTTCAGATCCACCTTCTTTTGGGAGCAGCTTTGCAAACCCTGCCCTGTGTCTGACCCACCTTGTGCCTCATGTTCATCCTCCAAAAACACCCCCCTCCCTCCTGGCCCTTGGAGACCCCGACGTGTGGCTGGTCCTGCCCCCAGCCCAGCAGGTGCTGAGCCTCACCTGCAGCCAAAGGTGGTCTGGAGGAGGGTGGTGATGCCCACGCAGAAGAAGATGGTCCCGATGAGCTGGCTGGTGGCCCACTGGTCGAAGCCCACGCACATGGCATCGGCCAGCAGGAAGGGCACGGCGATCGTCCCGCTGAAACACGTCAGGTAGTGCTGCCAGGGGAGAGGACAGTCAGGGCTGCCCCCAGTGCTCCACTCACCTATCACCATCTCCTCATAGATCACAGAATCAGCCGGGTTGGAAGAGACTTCTGAGATCATCAGGTCCAACCCTTGATCCCACACCCCTGTGATTACCAGCCCATGGCACTGATGCCACATCCAGTCTCATCTTAAACCCCTCCAGGGATGGAGAACCCACCCCCTCCCTGGGCAGCTCATTCCAATGGCTGGTCACTCTCTCTGTAAAGAATTTCTTCCTGATACCCAACCCAGCCCTCCCCTGGCAGAGCTCAAGCCCCGTGCCCTCCTGTCCTGGGAGAAGAGCCCGACCCACCTGGTGCCCCTCCTGTCAGGGGGTTGTGGAGAGTGATGAGGTGCCCCCTGAGCCTCCTCCTCTCCAGGCCAAACCCCCCCAGCCTCTCCTCACAGCACTTGTGCTCCAGACCCTTCTCCAGCCTCACTGTCCTTCTCTGGAGCTGCTCTGGCCCCTCAAGCCCTTCCTGAGCTGAGGGGCCAGGACTGGACACACACTCGAGGTGTGGCCACACCAGAGGGCAGAATCACCTCCCTGGTCCTGCTGCCCACACTGTTCCTGACCCAGGCCAGGATCCCACTGGCCTTCTTGGCCACCTGGGCACACCTGGCTCATGTTCAGCCTCCTGTAAGTCCAAGCCCCCAGGTCCCTTTTCTTCTGCTCTGCATATTTTCAATTTTCTCCAAAGGTCCCTTCCAGGTCCTGAGTTTTGCTTTGAATATTCTCCTCCAGCTGCCACTCTCCTGTTGGTAATAATCCCTATTTTTGTAGGCTAAACCAGGTTGTTTAAATAGCTGCAGGGCTGCTGCTCTTGAGGAGGAGGTATCCAGGTAACTGTGCTGGAAACAGCCTCCAGCTCAGGGAAAAGCACATAAATAACTCCATTCACTTGCACCCATGTGAAGAACCTGGAGCACACACAAAGCAGGATGCAAACGAGCTCCCAAGGACCACAAGCTGGGCACTCATTAATTCTTTCTCAATCCAAACACATGAAGCAAAACAAACAAACAAATTCACCCTGTTGAGCAAAGCAAGTAAAAATAGAATTCCCCCGGAACTGCCTGTCCTTGAGGAAAAGCAGAAATAAAAAGGATGCTTTGGAATGTATTTGTTTGGAGAGCTCAACGGACTCTCCAGATATTACCAAATTCTCAGCATTCCTGTGGGACAGATATTATAACCACTGGAGAAAGGAAGGAGGTGAAACTGGAGCTGTTCTGCTTGCCATAAGTGAGGGGCTGAGCTGGCAGGAGGGCCCAGCTCTGCCACAGCCCCACGACCTGCACGAAGAACATGCTCCTATTCCAAGAGCTCCCCAAGTCTCCTGCTCTGCTCCCCAGCAGGCCAGGCCCAGGATGGTGCTCTCAGAACTCAAATGACTGGAGAAGCAGCTTTAAGATTCAATATTCAGGACTAAACCAAGTCTCTCTCCATCTTTAATTCCAGAAGTGCAAAATGCCCCTTGTGAAGGTCTCCACTGAGCACTGGCTGAAGTACCTACTCAGAACTGAAGTAACCACAGCAGTGACTCAAACAGCCAAGACTTCAGGACTAAACCACTGTCTCTCTCCATCTTTAATTCAATGAAGGTCACCACTGAGCATTTGCTAACTTATTTACTGACAGCAGCAATCAAGACTAAACCCTTGAGTGACTCTCACAAATGCATGAGCAGAAAACTCCTGCAGACCATTATGAGCACAGTGACCTCAGTGAGGGACCCACTGACACCTTCCTGAAACACCTGGGAGTGGGGAACAATCACATTATCACACACAACTGCACAGAAAACCCTGAACAGGTTTAGAAGTTAGAGAGGAGGGTTTACACCTGGTGGGGGACATACCTGCAGCCCCAAAAAGATGCAGAGGTACCAAGGAGGAACATCTTCAATGGTGTAAATCATGTCAGTCCTCTGGGCGTCCAAACTGCCGCTGCTGTCCAGGGTCTCTGCCAGGGAGCTCTGGGGGGAGGGAGGGGGAGCAGGAGGGAAAACACAGCAGGTTGTTGTTGTTGGGCATCAACAAAGTCCCTCTGAACTGCCAGGCGCTCCAAGGTTGGTACAACACCCCCAAAAATGCTGATATGTGATATTTTTAAAGCCCTTTACCTCTGACAAGCTCAGCTCCAGATCCTCCATTTGTACTAAATGTGTTCCCTTCTGTCAGCCATTCCCTACTTCTTGATTGATAATTGATAATTTATGACAAAACTGATCTGGCAGCCAAAAGATGCCCAAAAATGAGATAATCCTGGCAGGTCTATTAAAAAAAACCCAACAAACCAAAACCACAAAACCAAACAAAAAAGAAAATTAGGGAAGAATTGGAATAAGTAGAAGAGCCAACAGTGGCTGTTCCCAAACTGAAGGGCTCTGTCCTTGCATAAGAGACCAAGATCACTGGAAAAAAATTCCTCATTATGGTAATTGCTTCCCTATTTTATTCTTACTCAATTCCATCTTGGTTAACCTTTTTTAACTGAAGGATTTATTATTTTTTCTTCTACCCCACAACTGAGCAGTCAAGGAAAATGCTAATTATTACAACCAAACACAGCCCCAGAGTATTTGTGCCAGACTTCCTCCAGGAATTTAAATCCCTGCAGGAATTCAAGTGGGACCAACCACACTGTGCCCTACCACGTGCCACCAGACCACTGATCACACATCAACACCCTGTGGAGTTCCCACTAAAACAAGATCCAGCTCCACCATTTCTCCTTCACAACAAGAGTTTCCTTCCAACTCTCCAGTGTGGGAATTCCTGAGCACAAAACCATCAGCTCCAAAGCCCCAGCACAACAACAAAAGCAGGAGGAAGTATCAGGTTTTATCATTTTGGATCAAGTAACCAAAAACTGCCTTACATAAGAACTGCTCTGCCCTAATCCACCCCAGGACACAACAAGCCCACGTGAAGTTGCCTCATCCAAAGACTGGGAGTTCTGCCAGACCCGTGACTGCCTCAGATGGTCTTCACTTCTCCAAAAATTCCAACATACCCACAGACCATACCTGAATCTCCACTGGGTATCACCCACAAGGCCAGGGAAGCCAAAGTGAACAATGGTACTTCCCTCTCAGCTCAGCTGTTGGGCAAACAAGTGCCACTGGAATTGTTCTGGAAGTGTAAGTGGCCACCATGGAGAGGTCAGGGGTGTTGCAGTGAAAAACCAAAATACAGAAATACCAATTTCATAAAACACTTTCAAACCATGTAAGGCACCAGGCAATCCTCTCACCAGGGTGCAGGTCCTAAAGTGAGGAATTGGGGAAACTGTGCCCTGCCCAGTTCATGGGATCAATCTGCAGCACCACTGACATGTTCTCATTGACCAAAAACCAAACAACTGCTCCCTTGACCTGATTATCTGAAAATAACAAATGAAAAAAATCAGGAATTTGAACTGTAGAATCATTAGGGTTGGAAAAGACGTCTAAGGTCATCAGGTCCAACTGCCAACCCACCATCAGCACCAGTTCAACCATGTCCTCCTCAAGTGCCACATCCATGTTTTCTGAACACCTCCAGGGGTGGGGACTCCACCACCTCCGTGGGCAGCTCCTTCCAGGGTTTAACAACCCTTTCCATGAAGGAATCCTCCTGACGTCCAACCTGTGGCCCAGCCTGAGGCCGTTCCCTCTCCTCCTGTCCCTGTCCCCTGGGAGCAGAGCCTGATCCCTCCCAGCTCTCCCCTCCTGGCAGGGACTTGCAGAGCCAGAAGGTCCCCCCTGAGCCTCCTTTTCTCCAGGCTGAGCCCCCCCAGCCCCTTCCTGTGTCCCACTCCAGCCCCTCCATGCCTCCCTAGTCCTGAGGGGCCCAAAAGCTGAGTTGCACACACATAAACACCCCCCTATGCCCCTTCGCCTCATCCCTCCTCTCTCCCATGGCAACACGGGCTCCACCTGAGGACTTTGCTCCCCAGCAGGGCTGTGTTTATCCAACACTTTGAGGTCACCACAGGCTTTCAGGGGGGCAGAGTAAGGATGTTACAATATCTGCTCAGAGGGAGGAGAAGCAGGAGCAGAAATGAGCTGGTTGCTTCAGGAACCACCCCAGTGCTGGTTTGCTGGAGCCACCCACAGAGCACCAATTTAGGACAACAAGCTGTGGACAGGGAAGGATAAAATACCCTCCACTGTGCCCTGAGCAACCTCCACAGCCCTTCCAAGGATGGGCAGAAATGGGACTGTCAAAGTTCATGATGTCCCCACACAGGACAGCAGGTTCTCTAGCACCCAGGCCATGATCTGTGCATGTTGGTGACTCTGTTATGGCCCTGCCTTGGGAACACCCACCTTCTGGCCCCTTTCCTACCTTTGCCACACCAGTACCCAGTAGGTGCCCCACTCTTCTGCTTGGTGCCAAACACCAATTTTAATTCACAGGATGAGGTTGCACCAAGTACATTCCTTAGCTTTTCCACCTGCCATTCCATTCCATTCCATTCCATTCCATCCTGTTCCCTCTTCTTTGGGCAGCAGAAACAATGGCTTCTTTCTACCATGGCACACACAAGTTTATTAGGCCTTTCAGAGCTTTCCACTTGTGATTACATTATTCCTAAATTAATCTGCGAGGAACTGGGTTTTCCAGGAGCTGGGCCATGGCATGGAGAAAGGTCTCTTGGTCCAGATCAACAAGTGCCAACCAACTTAAGCTCTCCTTTAGAAAGTGAAGGTTATAAATCTTCTAAAGAATTGCAAACTTCAATGTTCATGGCAATGTCTGTCCTGCAGAGGAAATACACCAACCAGGACACTCCTCATTCCTTCCAAAGCCAGACTTGGATCTCTTTGGAAGAGGGAACTCTCACCTTGGTTAAACCTTGAGCAACCAAGGCTGAACAAGGAGGAATTAGGGAACTCAGGCGAGGCCTGGCCATCCCAAAAACTCACAGGGTAGTCACTGGCCCTTTGGCATCTCCAGCGTGTGCCTGCTGGTCTAACCCTGACTCAGAGCTGCTGTTTGCCAAGTGTGCCAAGGGAACTGCTGGGAATGGGTTGCAGCATCCTGGAAGAGATACTGATCACAGACTAATTCCTCCTTTCATTATTTTTAACTGGCCAAAGCTGGAACATGCCGTGCTTTCTTTTTCCTCATTTTTCTGGTAAGTATAAACAGGGGGAATGAGACAGAGAAAGGTGTGGAAAGAATGCTGGAGGGGAAGAAAAACCCCACAACAAACCCAGTGCAAAATCTAAAGCAGCAAACCCCAGCAGTGCAGGACAAAGGCTCTGAAGTCAAGGATTTTGTGGAAAAGACCAAAAGAAAAGGGTTGAACTGTAGGGAGTCTTTAGAGAAATACCTGAAATAAAGAATCCATAACTTGGGCTAGTGGGAGGTGCCCCTGCCCATGGGAGGGAGTGGAACTCAATGGGGTTTAAGGTCCCATCCAACCCAAACCATCCTGGGGTTCTATCAAGCAACATCACATGGATTACTTTACAGGGATGCAGCAACAGTTATTTCTCCTCTGTCCTCACAGTTTATTTTCTCTGTGAGCCAATGTGAGCACTGGGCACTGATTAAGGACATTTCAGGCCTCTTTCTAAAGGCTTTTTATAACACATAAATACATCAAAGGCCTTAATAAAGGTTTCCCTTGGCTCTTCGGGTGAATGGACCAGTGGAAAGCCAAGAATGAACACAGAATCATGGAATGGTTTGGGATGGAAGGGACCTTGAAGCCCATCCAGTGCCACCCCCTGCCATGGGCAGGGACACCTCCCACTGTCCCAGGTTGCTCCAACCTGGCCTTGGACACTCCCAGGGATGGGGCAGCCACAGCTTCCCTGCCCAACCTGTGCCAGGGCCTGCCCACCCTGTTCATTCCCTGCGAGCCACAGCAAGGCTTGAACTCGAGGAGATTTGGTTGTTCAGAAGCTCAGGGTCTCTTTAGGGTGAATTCTTCTCCACCATTTCCAGTTCTGACCACATGGTAAAACCAGGCCTTGAAGACATGGCTTAGTGTCTGGAGATCACTTATCTTGGTTGCACAATTTGTACCAGACACCTTTGGCTCAAGGTTTTATCAGATTGTCTCTCTCCATTCCAGTCCAAGCAGGCTCCAAAAATCAGCCATCACAGACATGCAGGGCAACAGTTGCCAGGATTTGTCCATTAAAGACCAGCAGGACCACAGTGGATGTGCCTGGGGCACACAGGCAGACAGGGCACCCCGAGGCACATCCTGCCCCTCACAACATCCTTCTGGAATGCAGCACTAACAGACCTCTGGCAGAACCAGCTGCTCAGGGGGTATTTTCAATCTGAAACTCAGAAGTGAGTTTTGGTGTCTGAGTTGGAAAACCTCAACTGCAGCCCTTGGGATTGTCTGTGCCCCAGCAGAAGTTACAGCCTCACATGGTGATTGGAACCAGGAGAGCTTTGCTCTGCTTCCAACTGGGACACCTGAAAAATTTTGGCCAAGTTGAGGCTTTTCAGAGAGACAAGGCTCCACCACAAATCCAGTTCGATTAAACATTTCAGGACAAGGTGCTGCTCAGATTTACCATAATCCTTGTCCTTATTTTCAACAAAAGGTTAGACTCAAACCATCTTAGCTGGCAGGATTATTATTGAACAGGCCTAGAGAATGATGGAATGGAGTGAAAAGCTGGAAAAATCCCAACCAAACTGGTGTCCTTTGAGGCCTCAACTGGTCTTCCTGAATAGGTGAAATGTTCATAGTTTTCCTGCAGAAAAATGGTCAAGGGTTTTCATGAACTGAAGTTCATTCATAAAGCTGCCACTCAATAATAAGCAGCCCCAAGATGGAAAAAGGACTAGGACAATAATTAATCTTATGAGGCTGGAGCTTGGGAAGAAGTTGGGAAATAGAGTGGGAAAGACCCCCCTTTTGGAGGTGCTCAAACCCCCAGTCTCCTTGGCTGAAAGCAGAACACAATGACCCTCCCAGGGAAACCAAGCAAAAGGCCAGTGGGATGAAGAAATCCCAAACTTGCATCCTGTGAATTCTGGTGCCAGGGCAAAGGGCATCGACTGCTGCTGACACTGCCTGAGTCAGGCCCCGTGTTCTGCAAGCACAGTGTGTGACCAGAGCAGTCAGGAGGCCAGGACTGCCCCGAGCTGCTCGGAGCCTGTGAGTCAGCACTGTCTGCTGGGACGGGAAACCACAGCCATGTGAGACTGGGCTGCACTGGGGATGGACCCAGAGAGCAAGAACGAGTCCTCATCTACAAGGGAACCACCACATACCTTCTCTGCTATGCCGTTTTCTGTAGTATAGATGGCCATCAACTCCGTGTCTTCTGTGTCCTGGTCACCACTGGACGTTGCTCCACCATTTATCACAACCTTAAAAACAACAAAAACCAAACACAAGGTCTTAAAATAAACCTTGTCTCTGCAATCACACCTCCTGTCACTCAGTTTTCTCCCTTGGTACTTGACATCTGCCTTTGACATTCTGTCAGAAAACATGACGAGCACGGCGAGTCATCATTTCTGTAACAGCAGGTCTGGGGAGAGAGAAGCTTGGAAGACACCACATGGAGCTCCTCAAAGGTATCACACAGGGCTCCAAGACACATCACATGGAACTCCAAAACACATCACACAGGGCTCCAAAACATATCACACAGGGCTCCAGAATACACCACATGAAGCTCCTCAAAGATATCACACAGGGCTCCAAAACATATCACATAGGGCTCCTCAAAAATATCACATAGGGCTCCAAAACACATCACATGAAGCTCCTCAAAGATATCACACAGGGCTCCAAAATACATCACACTGGGCTCCTCAAGGACATCACAGAGCTCCTCAGAGATGTCACACAGAGCTCCTGAAAGCCTGGGCAGTGCCAGCTGGGGTGGGAGGAACCAGCAGCAGGTTGGTTGGAAGAGTTCTCAAGAGGTGACATGTACAACAGAAGTATCCCACAGAAGATCTGGGCAAGAAGAAGAAGACAAGCAAATGTTTCCTTGCTGTTGTCTTTCAGCTGAGGAACTGGGGTCACGTTGGTTGGCAGGGGCTGAACTTGAGTCCAGGTGTGCTCAGGTAGGGCAGTGCCCACCCTCTGCTGGGCACTGCTGAGGCCACACCTTGAGTCCTGGGTCAAGTTTTGGGCCCCTCAGGACACGGGAGACATGGAAGGGCTGGGGAGTGTCCACAGAAGAGAACAGAGCTGGGAAGGGTGGGCTGAGAGAGCTGGGGGGCTCAGCTGGAGAAAAAGAGGTTCAGGGGGGACCTTCTGGCTCTCTGCAAGTCTCTGACAGGGGGAGTCAGGTGGGAATTGGGCTCTGCTCCCAGGGAACAGGACAGGAGGAGAGGGAACAGCCTCAGGCCGGGCCAGGGGAGGGGCAGGCTGGGTATCAGGGGAAACCTCCTCACTGGAAGGGTGGTTACACCCTGGCACAGGCTGCCCACGGAGGGGGTGGAGTCCCCACCCTTGGGAGTGTTCAAAAACCGAGCAGACTTCATGACATGGCTCAGTGGACACGGTGGGATTTGATGAAAGTTTGGGCTTCATGCCCTCGGAGGTCTTTTCCAACCTCAATGATTCCATGACTGCAGCCCGGGGGCTGGTGCCTCCTGCAGTGGGACAGCTGGGTGCTCCAACCCCGGGGTCAGCAGGGCTGGGGAGCACCCCCAGCACAGCCACACAGAGCCTGATTTACACCCAAACACCATTCAGAGGCAGAAGAGGTTTGTTGGCAAGTGCTTGTGGCAATTCGAAGATGACTGACCGATTCACAGGAGCCCGAGCAGGCAGGGCTGGAATGTGGTACTTACAGGGCTGGAACGTGGTACTTACAGGGCTGGAATGTGGTACTTACAGGGCTGGAATGTGGTACTTACAGGCAGCGTGAAGAAGGTGGGATGTTTGGATTCATCCTCATATTTGCCCTCTGTGGAGCCTCCTGCCTCCACCGACTTCGAGGTGGTGTTTTTGCCAATCCCCATCGTTTCCAGAATGTCCAGGACTTGCATTCAGCACCCAAGGGGATGCTCCTGGGATGACAAGCCAAGCACTGAGGACAGGTCCTTATTTAAACAGCAGCACCTCCAGGAATCACCGCGTTCTCAGTAATCCAGCTGGGACATCAGGGTATCGTTCCCATCAATGGATCCTGGAATTGAAGGGAGACAGGGATATTTTTATTCCCTAAGATTTGTGTACATTCACACCACCCCACAGCCTGGGTTCCCTTTCATGCTTGTGACTCACCAGCTCTCACCAATCCTCCCTGATAATTAGCAGATTATCATTTAAGATAAAGCTGAAGGTACTTTAAATTCTTTCAGAATGGGAATACTGTCATTATTCTCTCACTCTTCTCTTGTCTTCAATCATTAGTAGTAGATTGAAACCTTGGGTTTATTTCTATTTCACAGCCATTTCAATAGAACTTTTTGGGAACTAAGTACACCTGTACTGCAGGTTTGGAGCAGTGCAGAACAGCTGAACATCCACTGCAAAAAGGGAGTGTGAATTTGCAGTTACCTCTGTATAACTGAATCCTTTCCCTCAAAATGACTTATTTTTAAATAAAAAGCATCCAGGAAGCTCAGACCAGATGGACAGGGAAGGACCTCCCTTCCAGTGAGGTTGTCTCAGACAGAAACAGCCCTTTCTGCTGGAGACCCCTACCTAAAACCATCCCTTTCTGTTGAACACCATTATCCAAAATCATCCCTTTCTGCTGAATATCCCAACCCAAAATGATCCCAGTTGTTGGAGGGATGTTGAAGCAACTGCTTCAGGATAAACTGGTGCATTTTAATGAGTTTCACTACTCTTTTGGCACAGGAACAGGGAAGATCTTCCAGCCCCCGAGTTCTCCTTTCTTCTCCCAGCTGGGTCACTACAGTCCAGTTTTGCCCCGTTTGCTCCTTAAATGAGCCCTGCCTGTCCATGATCATCACCACATTTGCCATTTCCCAGACAAAAGGATAGGAATGAACAGATTTAAACATGAACTTCCTGCAGGACAGCACAGAAAATCCTGCAGCAAACCAAGTCGTGCAGCCTGTGGTTCCTGAGCCTCAGACAGAAAATGCAGCTGCAAACACATGGAGATGAAACCAGCTCGGATAGAGGTGAAAGGACAGGACAGAACCTGAAAAATGGCCTTTTAAACATCACAGAAAGTGGAATTTTCAGCAGCCAGAAACACACTGAAGCAGCACAACAGGGGTTACCTCAAAAGCAAGGTAATAATGATGTGTTCAAGTGGATCCACACAAGTGGAAATGCAGCTGCTGGACACTCAAAACCACAGTTTGGTTTATATCAGAAAGAAAAACGTAGGGTTTGGGGTTTTTTCTTCAGTTTCCCTTCCAAATGGTGCTCAGGAAATGCCAGCAGCTCCTGTCTGCTGGAATTGCAGTAATAACTAAACCTGACAAACACCCTTGTGCTGAGGACAATTCAGGACTGGATTAATATACAATGCTAACATTTTAGAATCCCTTAATAACTGTTAATTGCTCATTTACCAGAACTTTCTCGTTACTTGAGGTGAAAGAGATATTAATCTTTCACAGCAATATAACTTTTCCAGTGAGAAAATATACCTACGTAAGAAAGGCTATTTGGGCAAGACACCCTTGAAGCCTTAATTAAATCATGAAGGGATGAAAGGCAGTGCCTTCATAAAAGGGTTAAGACTTGTTTATTAAAGCCAATATTAAGGTAGCATAATTAATTATTTCTCACTTGGACTTAAGACTGGTTTGAACACTCACTGTCCTGTTATTCTGGAAAAATAAGTCACTCCCATTTTTAGAAGGACCATGAATTTTGCTCTTCAAAGTGCAGCTCAGGGTGGAGAGAAGACATGTCCTGCTTAAAGGTTTGGGGGGTCTGGGCTGGGATTTTTGGAGGGGTTTTGTTTGCTTTTACTGGGGAGCCACAATGGATTTTTTTTTCCCAAGCACACAAGAACAAAAGAATTTGCCTTTTTCTGTCAATGTCGACATATTTTATTCTCCAAGAAAATCAGTGATGGAGACAGGCGAGGTTTAGTCTGGCAGCTTCATCCTGTGGGGTTGGGAAGGGAAAGGGAAAAGGCAGCAGGACACCTCCCTAACCAAGGCCCCAGGCCAATAAAACCCTGGAGAGAGGAGAAACCTGCCAGTCACGAGATGTGGTTTGAGGTCCTCTGGCCCCATAAGCTGCTTAGCTGGCATTAACCAGCATCTCCACTGATAACAGAGAAAAGACCTTCTAATCCAATTTTCCTGGGCACTGCAAACCAGCAGCACTGTCTTCTCCAGGATGGGCTCACTCTTCTGGAATGGCCCCTCAGAAGTGCAAAGTTTGCCTTGTGTGGATTGCTGAGAGCTCACACACAACAGCTACCCCAGGGTGTGGATGAGGGTTCCCAAACCAGCAGCCCCCAATTAACAGGAGCCTCATCTGCTCCTTCTCCTACAGAGGGGAATGTTTGTTCATGTGTGTGTGTCAGGGGGTGCTCCAAGAAAGGCCAGGAGACCAGATTTCCCAGCTTTTCTTGCTTCTGCTCAGCAATTAAACTTGCACTTGATGGCACAGATGGTAATCAGAGGTTTAGGGAATACTTTCATTCTGCAATCTGGAGTGCCAAAGGGAAGCAGAAATCCTGAGGCAGGGCTGAGGTTATCTCAGAGGTCCTTCCTTATCAGCCCTCGTGTCCCACCAGCCCAGCTCAGCCACACATGACTCAGACATTTTTATAGCCCTCCACAGCAAATCCAGCTACCAGGAGCTGGGAAGTCATGGAAAAAGGTAAAACTCATTCACCATCAGGCAGGTACACACTGTGCAATGGATGATGTGCAGCCTCGGATCAGATGGAAAGGCTGGAACTGAAATCAGGACACTGATTAACATTCACCTTTCTGCACCAAATGACCCCCAGGGTGATTATCCCAGGAAGGCCAGGAGCTGGCAGGGTTTACAGGGCTGCAGATAAGATTAGGATTTAGACAAGGAGCAGGGGATAGGCTGGGTGCAAGTTCAGAGAAAAACCCTCTCGGGCAGGGAAAGGCCCCTCTGCATTTTGAGCACTTAGTGCTTTTTTCTCTGGCACGAACCTGGAGCCACTGGGAGGGGACACCAAGTGGTGGCACACAACATCATCCCTTTCACACTTTCATGGCTCTACGGGCACCAGTTTTCCCTTCCACCAAGGCTGCTCCTATTTAAACAAGTCAGGATGAATTTCAAAATCCATGGAAAGAAAGATAAAGCCCATCAGAGATGGAGATGCACAACAAGGTTGGGATTAAATGACTTTTTCTTCCTGCAAGTCTCTGCTCTGGAACCTCTGCCACAAATAACAGCACCCACTGCAGAACACAGCAAAGGTTTTCCTACAGGAAATCTGCTTATGTGACCATCCAGACTGCACAAAAAACTTCTATTTCACATTTCCATTGGTATTAAGTAACAAACTGCATGTGAGTATGTCTAAAAATCATTTGAACACTCATCTCTTAGTAGATTCCAGGGTTAATTTGGGCAGGACAGACAGTACAGATATAAATAAAGGGTTTATTATCATGGAAAGGAGGAGAACTGGACAGGAACCCACACAAGGAGCAGGCAAATGTAATACAGACACCTTCTCCCTGTGTGCACTGTTTTCTTTAAAAGCAATAGCATTTCATATAGTTTTTGGCTGAATCACACTAAAAATACTCCCTAAATCAGATTTGCTGTGATGGCAGTTCATCCCCACAGTGTGAGGATTTTTAACATCAATGTTTCAAGTCCAGAGCTTGGCAAGGCAAAGATTGAGGAAAACCAACCTGATCTCCAGGATGGGACATTCTTGGGGCAGTAACAGGTTTTTGGGGCTTTTCTCTTTGTTTGGGGGTTTTTTAGATATCTTTTAGAAGGGCCAACACTTTTCCAGGTGCTGTGGGCCTGGCAGCACCAAGACATGTCAATACTGTAAAGCTCCTTTGCAATAAGCAGACCTGGAGATAAACCCTTTGGAAGAAGCTCAGTCTGGAGCTCAGGCTGCCCCAGGACTCTCAACCCTGAAAATCCCTGCTTTTCCCAGGTGTAAGGATGATGCAGCTATTTTCCCCAGAAAGCAGCTTTATGTATGTCCTTATCTGCAAAACTCAAACCAAAAACCTCCTAAAACAACAATGGTCTTTGCAAACACCAAGTTGTGCTGCAGCTCTGTCTGAAAAAGCTGATGAAAAAGGTGAAAGGAGGACCACAGGTACTCTGAAAGGTGTGTTCCCTCCTTCTCCTCACAGAACAAGTATCAAACAGAGGGAACTAGTTAATCACAGAACCTTTAAGGTTGGAAAAGTCCCCCAGGACCATCAAGTCCAACCTGTAACTGATCTCCATCATCCAGACCAGAGCACTGAGTGCTCTGAGAACCTCCAGGGATGGGGACTCCACCACCTCCGTGGGCAGCCTGTTCCAATGTTTAACAACCCATTCCATGAAGAAATTCCTCCTGATGTCCAAACTGACCCTCCCCTGGCACAGCCTGAAGCCATTCCTGTCCCTGTTCCCTGGGAGTAGAGTCCAATTCCCACCCAGCTCCCCTCTCCTGGCAGGGAGCTGCAGAGCCAGAAGGTCCCCCCTGAGCCTCTTTTTCTCCAGGCTGAGCCCCCCCAGCTCCCTCAGCCCCTCCTGCTGCTCCAGCCCCTTTCCCAGCTCCATTCCCTTCCCTGGACACGCTCCAGCCCCTCCATGTCTTTACTGGGATGAGGGGCCAGAACTGGACAGAGCCCTCGAGGTGTGGCCTCAGCAGTGCCAGCACAGAGGGACAATCCCTGCCCTGGTCCCCAGTCAGTACCTGTGGGCCTCTCCCTCCCCTCCAACTGTGGAAAACCAGGAATTGTCCTGCGTGTGGTGGCCCTTCTCTGCTGCACAAGGGCAATGTCAGCACAAGAGCCACAAGGAGTGTGCTTATAAAACCAGCTGGCAAAGAAACAGCCCATCCTTTGGAGTGTCCAGCTGGAAAAGCTGCCAGGAGCACCAGGGTGGGAATGTCCCGTGTCCCACTGCCCTGGGCAGGAGCAATGGCAGAGCCAAGCAGGCCCTTCTTGGCTGTTACAGGCGGCTGGAGAGCCAGGGGAGCTCTGGCTGTTGCACCCACTAAGGAGATTAGAATCAAATTAAGGTCACTGCTTAATTACAATCATCAATTTATTATTTTAATTAGCTGTCAGGCTCATGTGAACAGCACTGACTTTCTCCTGCAGGCAGAGATGATGCTCAGCCAGAAGCTGTCACACTGGAGGTGACCTGAACTGCAGCGGTGCCTCTGGAATTCCATCCCCTCCCGTGGCACTTCCAAGTGTTTGGCACCTCTAACACAGGGCAAACACAAAGCAAGGCATCCTCCAGGTCTGAGATTGTATTTTTGGCACAGACAGAGATGTTCAAAGGGATTTGGACTGTCTGCACATCAGGGTATTTTATCATGAAACGTACCAAGCCTGAGCAGAAGATAAAACCAGCTTCAAACCTCACTTTACTCACTCAGGCCCAACACTGGGAGCTCCTCCTGGGAGGGACGTGCTAGAACTGCAACCAAGAGCAAACTCTCAGTTCCTGCAGTGCTACAGCTGTGTTAAGCCAGTAACAAATGCACCAGATTTACTTTGTTTGGTTTAAAAAAATGTGTATTTAGGCCAAGCAGCTCATCGGGCTCTGCAGCACCAGGACAAATTATGGAGCAATCCCCCGCTGTGGGACAGAGCTGCTGACAGGCTGGATTGGCCTCCAGGGACATGGAGAAGGGGCCAGGCAGACCCAGGGCTGGGGTATCCAGGGGGCTGTATCTGGCTGCAGGAGGTGGCAGGAGGGATGCCAAGAGACCAGGGAAGCTCTGCAAGGAATTCCATCACCAACACTCTGTACCAAAGCCATCAGGGAAACGGGAGCTTCCAATGCAGACAATGAAGGAATGTTGTGGAGGCTCCAATTAGCCACAGTTTGCTCACAGGGTGGGCTATCCCTGGCCAGACACACAACCCCACACAAAAGCAAGGCAATTCCCAGTTAATTATGGAACGGCAGCTTTCTCCAGATTGCCACGGGCTGCAGTTACCATCACCCGAACTTCTGTGCTCATTTTGTACCATTAAGGCATCAAAACCGAGGGGCTCTTCGTTGTTATTAGACACACTTTGCTGTGCACCAGCTCCAGACACTGGGTTTATCTGGGTCCTCCCTTTTAGGTTATTTTTAACACCAGAAGAGCCTTGGGACAAGGCTCCCCTTCTCCCTGTCCAGCCTGGCACAGCTGTTCACACCTCCTACCTCACAGCACAGATAAATAAACATTAAAGCTGCCCAGAAACTTGTTTTTGATAAACTTTTAGACGTGAAACAATACATTATCAAAGAGGTTTAAAATTAATAACCAAATTACAAGCCACCCAAACAGTACCGACTTTGCTACCCAAAGCTGTCCAAGGAGCTGCTGGGTGTTTTCCTACGAAGTAAAGATGTTCTCCCCAGTTAAAAAAACTCCACAAGTATCTCATCATCGAGGTTAATAAAGCCCAACAAGTACTTCGGTGGTGCAATCAAAGCCCTGGCTGCAGAACCACAACCACAAGTCCAATTGTTTCACAGCTCCATCCCACACTGGGGCCTGGACTCGGCACTGGGAGGTCCCACCCACCGTCCAGGTTAGGGTTAGGGTGTTTTTTGGACCTTCCAGGGGATTTTCACCGTCTCAAGGATCTGAAAAAAGGTGGCCAGAACCCACACTTCAACCTTGTGTGGCTACATGTGAAAACCATCGTCCTGCTTTAGTTTTAAATGCAGTTTTCCCCTCAGGCTGTTTGAAACGGAGCCTCTTTGGTCCTGGATTACACGGGATTTGTCTCCACCAGGCACCTCCTGCACCTAGAACTCCTTCCCATGAACTGAAGCTGCACTGAAATGCCACCACATCCTTCAAAGCCAGAGATGTCCCTCCTCCACTGAACTGCAGCTTAAAAAAGGAGACTTCAAATTTAATGCAACGCTACCCAAAAAGACGCCACTTTACCTGCAGCAGAGGCAGACAAAATACTGCTAAATACACCCCAACCTTCCTAATATTTAAGTTTTAAAAAGCTAAATTTAAGTTTCAAGAAGAGTTGTCGGGCACTTTAAGGAGTTTCAGTCCTGAGCTGGTTTCTCCCTTCACTTCAAAGCAGCTCTTCAAAGCACAAACATATTCTTTCTTTGTAGGCACTAATGAATTTTTAAGTAGTTGGTATTTTGACTGCCATCCAGAGCGGTGTCTTAATAACTGACCAACATTATTAGGGCAAGTCTGCACAAAGACACGCAGGAAAGTTATGCCGAGCTCAAACCTTGCCTTGATTTAAAGCACATTAGTTAAATCTCATTAACTTCCTGTGTGAATGAGCTCGTTGAGAAGGGGACTTAAATCCAGCTGAATGACATGTCTAAAAAAGGATCTCACAGCTTTTAAAAACAAGTTTGGGCAATCAAATTGTTAAAAAGATCTTATTTAGGCTGTGATTCTAAATTAAAATATTTGAAATATGAGTTTTTCCAGTGTTGGTCAACCCGAAGGTGTGTTTGGTCAAAGCACTGCTGGCCAAGCTGTTCATCTGTCCCCCCATTATTCCCATTTTATTGTTCCAAAAGGCAAAAGTTTGCCCGGTTTCTGTGCAGTGTTTGCCACCCTCCCCAGGAGATCCCATCACTGGTCACTAAGGAAGGTCTGACCATGAAAGCAGGACACAGGTGAAGCCAGGAGATGGAATCCCAAAGAAGTGCGAGGAAAATCTGGGAGATAACGATTTCACAGCTCGTTATCCTGTGACTGCTCTGAGCTGGCACCTGCAGAGCTCTCTACATGGCAACGCCACTCGTGGTGAATAAAAATGACCCCCCATCCCTGCTCCTCCCAGAACTGCAGTCCCACCTGGAGCCCAGCACTGTGCATGGCACACACTGATCTGACCTGGGATGGCAGGGAGTCCTTACAGCCTTCTTGGGGAGGATTAATAACCAGAGCATTCCGATACCTCCACGTTATTATGGATATTCATACACAGCTCGTTAAGCTCCTTCACGGCCCTCAAAGCAACCTGAGCACACACTGGGTCCTTTCTCAGCTTGCTTTGTACTTGCACTTGGCACTTTGATGAAAGCTCCCTGCTTTCCAAGACTTTAATCACATTAAAACAAAGGTGAAGTTAAGGGACTCATCTAGGAAAAATTCCATTTATTGAGCAAATCGGGGTAATGTGCCAACTTTTTCAACTCTGGGGACGAAGCTCCTTCCCAAAGGCCGATTCCTGGGGTTTCTTTTGAACCAGATCCTCACTCCTGAAAGAGAACTGAGTGCAGGAAGCCCCACGGACCCAGCAGCTGGTCACACACTTGCAAAGTTTCACACTGACTTCTCTATTAGGCTTGTCCAGAAGTAAGTATTTCACTTCCATTTAAAATCACACAGGGAGATCTGGAATTCAATAAACTTCCAAAAACCAACCAAGAGGCTGCACTTCTGGCTCAAGCTTTCTTAAAATCTCCTTTTTACTACATAAACCTCATATAAATGTTTCCCATTTTAAAAGTTCAGAGGAAAGAGAAGTTTATAGGTGAACAGGACAGAGGAGAAATACTTTCGGCTCTGCCTTTACAGCCATAAACATTTTTTAATGAGACAGCGATAAACACTTGAAAATGGAAAATGAAACCCTCAAATCTTTAAGGTATTGAAATTTAAGGAATTAAAACTGGGGTTTAAGTTTCTGGCTTCCTAATGCTGACGCTAAAGCGACTGAATTCCTGCAATTATCCCTGTTAACATGTGAATTCCGAGGTCTTACCTCCGGAGCCGATGGTGGCGAGGTCCCAGCAGCGGGAGCAGCGGCCGGGAAGGATGGAGAGAGACATCCCCGGGAGCGCTTTTATAAGTGCTGCCCACGTTGTGTAAGCGCTCGGTGCCCAATAACAGCGCGGTTACACAAGGCCAGGGGCAGGCAGACAGCACACACACACACACCGGGGTTACTCACACCTCCCCCGGGGTTACGCAAAGCAAAAGCCACAGCACACGGGACCGAGCCCAGGGGAGGAGGCTCCGGCCTCTGAATCAACTGCGACAGCGCAGGGACAAATCCCAGCCCCCGAAATTCAGGAGGCATAAATATTTACATGTCCCGCTGCGCCAGCTGGGAGAGGGATGGGGGATTTCTCCAAGCGTTTCCTTGCAGGGAAATAGTTCTATTAGCGATTGGAGAGGTCACCGGACTCAAAGCTCTTCCCCAAGACAAGGGTCAGTGATGCACAACCTCAGCGGGCACTGAAAGCAGCACAAGGCTGTGCTGGGCTCCTCTGCTTACCCCCCAGGGTAATGGCACGGGTGCAGAGGGAGCTGCAAGGGGACGCAGAAGTGAGGCTGGAAACAACAACCAAAGCAACAAAGAGTAAATAAGGGGTTGTCAAGCATTGGAACATCCCCAGGGACGTGGCTGAGTCACCGACCCTGGAGGGGTCTGAAAGACAGAGGTGTGGCACTTGGGGACATGGTTCAGTGGTGGCCCTGCGGGGCTGGGGGAATGGCTGGGCTCGATGGTCTCTTCTACCCTGAGCAGGTCTGCGATTCTGGAAGTGATGTCCAGTCCTTCCCCATGGATATCCTCTTCTCTCCCTGACCACCTCCCTTTCCGAGGGCGCACAGCCCTGCCCGAGGCTGCTCTTACACGTCTGAGCAGCGCTTTACAACTCACCCCTGGCCCGGGTTACCATCCAGTTCCACCATCCCCCTCCTGCACTACTGATGATAGACCCCTAAAGCACCCCAAAGCAGCACAAAGGAGGAGCAGCTCCTGCCCCAGGGGCGGGGCGGGGAGCTCAGCACCCTCTGACAGCGCCCTGAGCACCCCAAAGCCCGCAGGCCGAGCACAGGTCGGGATTCGCCCCGCGCCGCCGGACCCTGCGGGGATGCTGCGAAGTTTCCTCCTCCCTCTGCTCCTTTTCCAATGATCAGATTCTTCCCTCTGCTCTTTCATCCCGAATTCCAAGTGTTTTCACAATCACAAACATCCCATTGCGATGGGGAGTTCTTGCAGCCCTTAACACAAGTGTCATCAAAACTTCAGTTTTAAGACCCCAAAACACGAACTGTTGGAGCACAGACCCCCACACTGCCTGAGGATCACTGATCCATGATCATTTCCAGCAGAGTCCTCAAAAGTATTTTAGATTCACGGCATTTGTTGTGTTCCCAGGGAGCCAAAGGACTAATGACCAGTGACAAGAGAAAAACTTTGGGTTTTGAATGGAAAAAACTTTGGCTTTTTTATTCCAATGTCCAGAATTTTTTTAATAGTTGGATTAAACAATGCCAGGCACTCAAATGCTTCTTGCCCTGAATATCAGTTCAAAGTACGATTAAGTTCAATGCAATTAACATTACTTAAGCATCCAATTAAAGAAGACTTGTATATTTACCTTGTAATTAAAACTAATCGCTCCAAAATTCTTCACCTGTGAGTGGAGAATTTCATCATTCAAACGATTTATTTCTGATTACTTAGCATTTACACTCAGTAATTTAAGTCAAATAAACCACCTCCTAATCTGGGTATCTTCAATTCAGTCCCAGCTTCCATGACTGACACTGGGACAGATCTAAGAGTGGGTTGTTAGGTTAAAATTCCTCAAACGGGATCAGTGCCACACTCGAGGTGAATGTTAATTCAAGGCAGAACTGCACTGGAATATTTTACAGTGCAACTTCAAATTCCAAAATGCTGCGACAGGCAGGTGGGAACAAACAGCTGAGAGCTCTGTGTATTTATTGATGGCAGGGAAATCACAGCAGACAATTTATCTCGCTCTGCTCCAGCACAGGGATGTGTTGTGACGATCAGACACAGCCACTCATCATTTTTATTACCTGCTTAATATTAGAGATGCAAACTGGAGGGAGCATTTCTCCTGCTTGGAAATGTTACTCCTAGGAGGAATTCACTTTGATTATTAGAAGAAAATCCAATTTTTTGCCTTGTTCCCAGACACCCAGTGTTCAGTTTGAGGATGAACCAACACCTCCAAGTGCCTCAGCTAAATTATGTTTGTTGTCAGAGACACATTGGTGAAGTACTGACAATGTTCCAGGTTGGATATTTATTCTGAGGATATTTTCCCTAGTTTTGCAGAGTCCAGGCAGGACAAACCCCTGCTCTGAAGTTCCCTATTGCCCCTGCACTGACAACACTGTGCACACAGATGGCACACAGGGGTTACCTCCCAGCACCAGAACTGGCAATGATGTGACCCAGGGACTGCAAACACCTGCAAACCAAATCCTGCAAACCCCTGGAAACCAAACCCCTGCTCTGAACCTTCAGATTGCCAGGTAGGAAGAAGAAAAACACCCAAAGAGGCAGGAGTGATGCAGTCCCTGCAACACTGCTCAGAAGAGCTGCCCTTTCCATGGTGTCACTGTCCCAGCCTGGCAGATGCCTCACAAACACTGTCAGGAAGAGGCACATCTTCCTTGGAAGAACATCCTGTTTCATGCTGATGGTGAGGTGGAGGAGGCCTCATTTCTGACAGCTCAATGCGTCTCTTGATTACATTTTTGTAGCAATCTCCTAATTTGAGTGTTCTTCCTCCCAAAACCACAGCAAATATGTAATCTTTTACATCAGCTCCCATTTAAGCAGCAGCCTCCCCTGAACGTCCTCCAGAACACACTTAACATAACACAGTAAACACAGAAAATAGCATCACACACAAGAAGAATAAATAGATCCACTTCCACCCACAACTGGGAGCAGCAGAAAGACTAAGTTATTAAGTTTGATCTTAGAGCAACGTTTATAAATCCATTGAATTATAAATTCCTTGAAAAAGCACTTACCAGAAGATCTGCTTTAAAACGAAAACATCTACTGCTCTTCCCTAATGCGGAATAATCAAATATACAGCAGGAATTACTGTAATTGCTTTGAAAGCTTCCCAGCTAATTCAAGGAGTGATGCAGTCCTGGGCCCTACTGACACAGCCCCCCTTGTACTGACTGCACCCACCCAAAGCACATCCCTTCCTCCCTCCCAGAGAAAGGACACCTAGGGATAATCCACGCCAGGTGAATTCTGCTTTTCCAGCTGGAGAATGCTGTTTTGGACCCAATTTCTGTTCCAAAACAACCCAATTCAGTGCCAGCTCCTATAACAGTGTTTATTAGAACTTTTCCTGCAACTGTGTGTTTTTTAAACCCTTGGAAGAAGAACTCAGGGTCTGAGATGTTCAAAGCACACCGACTGCTCTACGTAAAAGAGTAATTACAAGATGGAAGTGCCTTTAAAAACACCTGTGGCTGTTTTTTTGGCATCATTTTCGAGGAGCAACAACAAAAGGGTAGTGAAGGCAAAGCCCTACACTCCACAGGCCCAGATCAAAGCACTTCCAAAATTAATGGGGAAAGAATGTGCTTTTTGGGACCTGCTATTGTATTCACCATATCCATAAACAAAGTCAGACTCCTACGTCTTTCCTGGACCACCAGGTGTGCTTGTAATTAAAGGCAAAACCTCAAATCCTTTTTCTCCTATGAACTGACAAAAGAAAACCCTGTTTACTGGGCAACAGAGCACCATGAGAGGCTGCTGCCCTTAAAGCATCATTACCTTTATGCATTCCCAGATCTGCTGTCCCTGGAAGTGTTCAAAGCCAGGTTGGATGAGGTTTGGAGCAACCTGGTGGGAGGTGACCCTGCCCAGGGCAGAGGGCAGGGACCTTAAAGCTCACCCAGTCCCAAGTCCCTGCTTCCACTTCTGTTACCATTTCATTTGCACACTCACATTTTGGCTTTCTCCCTGTTTTTGTGACTGCTAATAGTTCCAGAAGTGTGGGCTAAATTCCTGTACAGCAAAATCCAGCAGACTGATCTTGCTGCAGGCCGTGCAAACAACATCCTTTCACTGGAGTTGCCGATATTTTCATTTTCTAAAAGCAAAACAGTTCTACTCAAAATCATTCAGTTTTATGTTCAATAAACCAATTGCTTGGATACCTAGAAATCTCCCTGCAATACAGAGGTTAAAAAACTCCAGCTGCAAGACTGAATGTCTTACAAAAGGGGGGAAAGAGGAGATATCCTATTTCTGAGCAGCGATCCTGGGATCTCTTTCAAGGTTCAGGGAGCAAACAGCAAATGCAGCTTTGCTCCCCCAGTCCCAACATCCTGCATCCCAAAGGAAAAAAGCCCTTTTAATCTTCAAAGCATGGCCACAAGTCAATCTCAACTTAGCACACTTTTTAATTTTCTTTTTAATTATCCACTTGGGAGAGTTATGCCCTCCTTGCTTGCTGAACTTTCACTCCTTCGAGATTACTTCCAAATCTTTCCTGGGAATAACCAGCAAATTTATACCACTTGGAGAGGAAACAGTTCAAGGCTTCCAAGCACTAAGGGGGAGAGGCACTGTGGTTTTCCATGTGCTTTTTGCTGTGTTCCCAGTCCCCCCAGTTCTGCAGGAAAGGTGTCCTCTGGCTCCAGGACTGTGGGACTGCAATCCTGGCACAGGAGCTCTGAGCCCTTCCCAGAGATGTCACCACCCTGGGGTTTAGATCCTTCAAGCCCCTACGTGGAGCCAAATCCCAGAATGGCAAGAGAATCTTTTTCAGATGGAACTGGTAAAAGGCAGGGCACAAGCACATCATCTGCTGGTGCCACAGAGCAAGAATAGATGCCATTAGTAATTACATTACCCATATTAGGTGCTATTATTCATTATATACCAATAATAGATGCTAATATTCCCACTGATACAAGTGTGGACCAACTGTTTGCCCCTGGAGCTCTGGTCCCCAAGCACAGCTTGGTTTCCCACAGCCACGGGGGAAAATTAAGTCATTATTGCCATTAATGACTTTGAAGCCACCCCTCCTCCCTGCCCACACACCACACAACTGTGAACAGCCCTGCATTTGATTCCCACACGTCCAGCCAACCAATTGCTAATTTATTAATTTCCCAACAAGCCTGGAAGTGTTTATGGAGCCGGGCTCGTGTTCAGCCAGACTTGCTGGGTGACTTCCCGTGCTCCCATCCCAGCCAGGCTCAGGTGGAAGTGGCTCATTCCCAGCAACCAGCACTGATTCCTCCTCAGTGTGCACTGGATCCATCCATCCCCTGGCTCCTCAGGGATAAGCAGGAGCACTCAGGACCTGTTGGAGCCTGGCTGCCACTGGATCCTTCCCCTGGCTCCTCAGGGATGAGCAGAGACACCCAGGACCTGTTGGAGCCTGGCTGCCACTGGATCCTTCCCCTGGCTCCTCAGGGATAAGCAGAGACACCCAGGACCTGTTGGAGCCTGGCTGCCACGCCACCAGACGTCACACAGTGTCACCACTCAGGGATGGAGCAGGCAATTTACTGCAGTGGCTTTGAAGATTTTCCTCCCTGCGTAAGAGGGTAATTAAGAATGCATTAGATATATATTAATGCATTAAATATCCCTCCCAGCAACAGAATTGTTAAAGAAGGTTAAGTGAATTCTCCAGCTGGAGTGACAGAAATGGAACAGTCCTGGCAACACCAATCTGACTGCTCAGGAAAAGCACAAAGAATTATAATATTTTAACAAGAGTTCACAGTACTTACAATAATATTTGTGCAATAGTTTACTGAAGGAAACCTTTTTGTTTTCAGCAAGACTTTCACAAAAAAGTCCAAAAAAAGCAAATTTTAGTGAGATACTCCTTTATGATTTTTGCCCATAAACCAATCCTTTCTTAGCCAGTTGACTGTGGGTTTGATATTTGTACCTTACTGGTTGCTTCATCTTCAGGGCTCTTTGGCAGATGTGTGTTCAGCACTGCTTTTAAAAAGGAATTTCAATTATCCTTACTTAATTGGCACTGCCTAATGCAAGAACTCTTTGCTGCTGCTGCTGCTTGGAGGAATATGATTTCAGCACACATTTTGCCCTTTGAATAATTAGGAGGAGAAAAGCCCAATGCAGATGGAGTGCACCTAAGTGAGAGCCAAAACTGGGGTTAAATTCCTCACAAAATCTTTTCCAAACCACAACAACCGAGGAGGAGAGCTCAGATAATACTGAGCTCTAATAATTCTGAGAAATTTAATAGAAGGGCTTAATTGACAGCTTTGCTTGATTCGATTGTGCCTGATTAGGCTTGTCCATGAAAAGCATTAGATGTGTTTGATCCCTTCCAAGGCAGAGCAGCTCATTAGCAGGGGATGTTTACAAGGACCATCCCAGCAGCTCTGTCCCTGCTGCAGGGGGGGTTTACATCTGCTTTTATGAGAAGGATCACGACTCCAAAAGAGCTCAACCTCCCATCCTTTGCCTTTTCTGGTATTTGCCAACAGGACAGATGGGCAAGGAAAACATCCCACCACAAACCCCCAACCTCTGGGTCTTAAAAATATCAAGACCCACTCCTCCCTCATCCATCCATTTTGGTTTTTATTTGAGTCTTAAAAGCACCTACCAGAAAGCTGAACTACAGTACAGATAACAAGTGTCTAACAGGCTGAATAAGCCAGACCAGAGTCCTGTAAAATTATTCTGATAATAATGACTCTGCTCAGCAGAACCTCCCGAAATTCCACACACAAAATTAAATGGTACTGAAGCAAATACATCCAATATCAGCAAATCACTGGTAACTGCTATTGTTCCCAAATATGAAAGGACACAGAACAGCATGAAAATCCTGCAATTATGTCTTGCAGTCTGAGCCTACAGAATCCAGACCTGCATCTGCAATTTTTTCTTCTCAGTCACAATTTTCCTTTAGGTTTGGTCTTTATACAAGGAAATGCTCAGCAGGAAACAATAATCTTTCACCTTTTATCAAAATCCCCACTCTGTTAGAACATGACCAAGCAAACACTTCTTGCATCAGGGACATTCAGTGAACTTTCAGAAATAATTCATTTTGTATAAAAAATCAAAAAGAGGGGGGGAAGGCTGCTATAACCTATTTAAAGCTGGTGTTTAAGAGCCTGCAAAAACAAGGATGTGTTTCCTTTGCTCAGACACGGTGAGGGTCTGAATGCAATAGGATTCTCCACACAAAGGGCAAGTAATAAACAGAGCAAAATTAGAATTCATGATGTTTTTTCCTGTCATAGGGACCAAAAAATCCGTGGAAAGCCAAACCTTCCCACAGCACTTAGCCCTGAGACAGTTTCATGTCATTCAGCACACAAAGTAAATTTTGTATGCACCATTTTATCCCCATTCCAAGCTCCTAAATCAAAAGTGAAAGTCGTGACATGGAGTCATGTGTCTGTTTTGTGAGATCCCCTCTGTGACCTTGCATGCTGCTAACAACAGTCACACACTATTGCCATTAAAAGCACAACCACTGAGCTTCATCTGAAATGCAAGACCATCCAGGTAAGTGATAAAAGGAGTAAGATCAGTAAAAATAGAAACCCAGAAACCCTTCAGAGGGAGACTTCTGGGCTAGAAGAGAGAGTGCTCAGCCAAGATGTGCTTGGTGGAGACTCTGGTGGTCAAAGACTTCCAGCATTTCCTTGCTTTTGCTAACACCAGGTCGACAGGACTTGCAGAGAGCTGGAAAGTGGGATAAATTCACTAAAGGCACATTAACCACCTCAGCACATAAACACAGCCGAGAGCTTTAGTGTTTAAAGCACTGCCCTATTAAAGCTGCACTTTATTCTCTTAACTTTTACAATCCCACGGGTGTGTAACAGCCAGCAAACCACTAAAATGGGCATTATTGCCCTGGGCTGCTGTTTCACGGCCATGCAAAACAGGAGTAAATCCAATTAAAATGTGTTGCTCCATTGAGAGCCCAAAGGACCCCAAGCTCCACGCCCGAGGTTATGGCCCAGGAATGTCAGTGCATAAACCCCCCCCCAAGTCGCTTTTCACTTACTTTTCTGCTACCAGGCATTCCCAAAATGCTTCAGCCAACTGGTGGAATGACACAGGCCCTGCACCAGTCTGATTTAAAAATAAATTCAGACAACAAATTACAAACTGGGGGACTTGGAGCCACTGGAAATCAGTTCGGTGAGTCATGGCATTTCCAAACAGTCAAAACCAAACAGTGGCGAGTCAATCCCCCCATCACCATTTGGACCCATTTCAGCCCATCCGTCAAGCAGTTTTAATCTTGAGTGTAAAATGGGAGACAAATTCAAAGTCCCGTTTATCACAAAGGAGATAACAGGGAAGTGCTGGATAAATCCAAACACAAACCAGCTCAGCTCTTGCTTTCAGGTACCCTGTGGTCACTCCCAGCTCCTCCTCCACAACTACAACCGGACTGCTCTGCTCCCGTCTGCTCCTAAAAATACAACTAATCAGACAAAGCTTGTTTTCTCAGGCATTTTGCTGACGCAAGTACAAGATCAAAACATCCCTCGTTCAGAGGAGAGCAATGGATCAGTCTCCAAAAGACGCAAGTGAATAATGTCCAGCCATGCCCTCCATCCTCGTCACTCTCTTACCAATACACATCGATTTTATTACAGTAAGGCACGTTTTGAGGGAGGAATAAAATATCCTGGTTGCCTGAATGTGGTGAGAAGGAATTGTGGAAATTCCCTTTCACCAAAACAGGACAATGTTTATTCTCTGCTAAAGCTGCTTTTTAAAAATAATAATAAAACTGAAAAAAGAGCAGACACTTGCATGGTTAAGTGCATTCCCCCCCAGCCCTCCCTAAACCAGCACTTGCATCTTCTGGCCTGAGAACTGAGACACAGGGAGATTTAGATCATTGAATTTCTAATTACAAACTCATTAAATACTAGTTTTACGATTACCTCAAGCCCAGCCAGTCTGCAGCAAACAGAGCTGTGGGATAGAAACACAATTTCCATCCTCTCCCACAACACAGGATGGAGACACCCAGACCGTGCCCTGGGACTGCAACTGGTGCTTCCCAAAACCACCACGGAGCTCTGCAAGCCCAGCAGCCCAACCCTGCTGTGGGGCCACGGCACAGCCAGCCACAGTCACAGCTCTCAGCGGACCAAGGAGAAGGATGAGTCAGTATTTACAAGCCTGATGACAACACTCAGGACCAAAAAATAAGCTCATCAGCCCTCTGGAGCAGGCTGGGTGAGGAAACCACAGGAGCCAGGCCATGCATGGCCAGGCACACGGTATTCCTGGTGCCACACACGCTGTTAGTGGTGTTTGGCAATGGAAAGGGCCAAGATTAATGTTGAGTGGAAGGAATAAAAGTAGAGCAGGAGGTTTCTGAACTACCAGACCAGTTCTCCCCCTCCTTCCTTCCCTCACCAAGCGCCATTGATGTCTCAACACCCCCCAGTTCCCTTTCCAAGGAAGTAGCTGTGCTCCTGTCGTGGCCAAATTACCCTGGTAAGAAATCCCCATTTAGATCCATCTCCGACAGAACATTCAGACAACAACAAACATTTCCTTCCCATAACCTGAAAACAGCCAAACATCATCACATTTCTTTCCTGCCATCAAAGAAACCCTGTCCTAGGACAGCTCATAACAACTGAAAACACTTGGTACTGACAGAAATATTTAGTGCAGCCCCAACAGAAGTTCACAGTGTCTGAACACGAACACGGCAAGAGCTTCCATCTGAAAGGATTTGTTTTCTTCCTGCCTTCCCTACATCATGGAGCACACCTCTCCACTCATACTGACTGTCAATATTCTTTTTCTGCAGCTTTAAAGTAAAACAAACCCCAGTGTAACTGCTGTCAGGTTGTGTTGTGACCACTAAGGCTTCATAAATAACAACACTTGATACAAATACATTTTCCCAACAACATATAAACCATCACCTTCAATGGAAGAACAAGGGCTCTGTGAAGCCATCTGCATTTTCTCCTGTCAGAATAAATACTAAAGAAGAGTTTGGAAGTAAAATAAATCTGTGGAAGAAATGGCCCCACAGAAACCTTTGGGGCTTGAGATTTCTTACATGGTTCACACAAAGACACGGACAGGAGCAGCTACAACAAGACCTTCTCGAGAAGAAACTCTTCCCTGTGAGGATGGGGAGGGGCTGGGCTGGCATTCCCAGAGAAGCTGTGCCTGCCCCATCCCTGGGAGTGTCACAGGCCATGTTGGAGCAATCTGGGATAGTGGAAGGTGTCCCTGCCCGTAGCAGGGGGTGGAACTGCAGGGGCTTTAAGGTCCCTTCCAACCCAAATTCCAGTTCCATGATTCGACCTTTCAAAAATCACCCGGGGTGGGACACGAGTCTGTCCCCCGGGAGCAGCTCCCAAGGGGATTCCAGGTGGCTTCCCCTGCACTCCAGGAGTGGGAGAGGTTAAACCCTGCAGGGCCTCAGGGCAGCTTAACAGCCCCTTCGGGAGGAATCCACACTGAGAATGGACCAAGTTTCACCCATTTAGTTCCCAATGGTCTCCATCAACCTGCACAGCACAACAAAGCCGGGGCATGGCATCACAGGACAGTCCATCACATGGGGGAACCTGGCAGATATGGCGGTAACAGGAAGAAAATAAATAAAAAAACAAACATACTGACTGAATCAAAGACAGAAAACTCGACTAGGTTTAATTTAAAAACATTTGAAATAGCAACTGCATACAAATGCAGTATCTTCTACAGAATCTTCTAAACAAACAGTGGGTGAAAATCCACAGTTAAAGTTTCCTGTTAGGGAAAAACCACTATAATCCTCAAACACTGCCATTATCTCAAGCTTCCCCCGAAGAAAAGATTCTCCAACCAAACAATACCAACAAACACATGAATTCCATTTCTCCACTGTAATTCAGCTCCCTGTCAGACTGAAGTACACAAGACAGAAATGCTCATTTTAGAAAGCTTTAAAAAGCCTCCCCCCATACATCCCACCCAGTACGGATTTAGGGAGGTACACTCAAGGCTACTTGGGCTCAGGAGCAGGTAGAAATTCGTTGAAGTGATCTGGCTTCCATACAAACACAAGGCTTTTGTGGGATAATCCCTGACTGAGCAGCCACTCAGGGGTCCCTGCAGGGCTGGGAGGGGATGATGGATGGATGGATGGATGGATGGATGGATGGAGGGATGGATGGAGGGATGGATGGAGGGATGGAGGGATGCACCCATCAACCTGCAGCCCAAATAATCCTATTTGAAAAGCTGTTTTTCCTTCCAATCTATTTCCATGCTGAAGATGCAGAATGAGCAACAGGCCCATGCTCAGAGAACCTGATTCCCATCCTGCTGCTTCCATGAGAGCTTCAAGAGAGCAGTTCAGCAAAGCTAAGCCTGGCTCAGGGCAGGGTTTACAGCCCAGTGGCAGACTGGGATGGATTTTAAACCATATGAATGCGGCCTGTTAAGGCCCAGCAGGAGCACAACCATCCCCTGGGAATTCCAGTGTTAACTCCTCTTATCCCCAGGGCTCTGACAAGACATTTTCAAGTCCTGTTTGCATCTTTACTAAAGCCAAAGGCTTGTTTAAATCCATGATAAAAATCTCGGGTCTTGTTTAACCTCCTTGCTTGCCCAAGGTTGAATTTGTTCCAGTGCATCTCAGTGTAAATTCTGCTCTAATTTCAAGCTATCTGGATCATGACTGGGAGGTAGGAGTAGGGTTGTGAGAGCTCATCAGCTGCTAATCCAATTGTTCTACATATCTCAAGGATTATTTCGCAGTTTGCTAACCTGAGCTACTTGTTGCAATAATCCTTTATCTACAATGGAATCACCTGGCAGATCAAGGTGTGCAGTTAAGTCTGGCACTGGGCAGCACATCAGCAGCTCATCCCTCCAGCATTTGTCCTGCTCCTCCACTTCATTTTACAGCTTGCATCAAACTTCACCTGCCAGTAAAAGCACTACCCAAACCAGCTTATTTTTTAAGCTTAAACTGGGCAATTTAGAGCTTGCTCAAGCCTGGCAGCACCGTGCTGCAGTGAGAACACACAGACATATCAAGCTCCTCGTAAAAACAGAGCATTTGGCATTTTTATTGAAAAACAAAGCTCATCAGCAACAGGAAGCCTTGTATTTACCTGGCACTGAACTGCACCAAGAGTCAGATGCAGAAGGGGAAATGATAGGATGGAAAAAATTAACAGGCAAGATCTTCACCTTGTCTGAAATATATCTGGGGATTTCCCTTCCCTGCCAGAACCTTCCACTGGCTCTGCTGCTGCTCCCGTTGGGGCCAGCCCTGCCTGTGCTCACCTGGCAGGGGAGCCCAAAGTGCCCCAAAATTTGGCTGGGCTTCCAAATTCCACAACGCCTCCAAAATGAAGGGACAGGGATGAAACTGGAAAGCCTCTGCATCAATCGCAGCTTTTATGGGGAAAGGCAAAAGCCACTAATAACAGGAACGCACGATAATGGTTGTTAGTTGTTATTCTAGTGAGGAAACCTAAAATCGAAGACATTTTTCTGTACATCACTTATTTCTACCCAAAATGCACCTTAAAACAAAAGAAACCCACACATGACAACGAATGCAGCTCGCAAGTGAAAAGCAGAAAACTGAAATATTTACTGCCTCGATGTGCATTGAAAAAATAAAAGGCAAACAAATAATTTAAAAGGGAAAAAAAAACCATTTAAAGCGTATCACGAGAACGGGATCAGCAAAGAGCGAGGCCACCCCTTCAGGACCAGGGGAGAATTAACCTGCATTTCTCCATCCCATCTGCAAGCTCACGGCTCTGCCACCCATTTTGTTTCAGATTAAAGGAGAGGGGAATATAATAATTAAAGAAATAAATGATAATGATGTGTAAGGAGCAGCGGGGACAGCCGGGCACCGCTGCCGGGCAGGTGGCCCCGCCGCAGGTGCCATCCCGGCCGAGCCGCGCACCGAGGGGTTTATATAAATAAATAAACACATAAATAAAAGGCGGAGGAGCCGGGGGCGCCGCCAAGGTGAACGGCGGGCGGGAGACAGGGTGGGGAGGTGAGGGGGGATGGAGGGGAGATAGAGGGGAAGGCTGAGGGGAAAGATGAGGGGAGACTGAGGGGAGGTTGAGGGGAAACGCTGTGGGGAGACTGAGAGGGGGATTGAGGGGAGATTGAGGGGAGATTGAGGGGAGATTGAGGGGCAAGATGAGGGGAGACCGAGGGAAGGCTGAGGGGAGATTGAGGGGCAAGATGAGGGGAGACCGAGGGAAGGCTGAAGTGAGACTGAGGGAAGGCTGAGGAGCCGTGAGGGGATGGAGGGAGGGCCGGCCCGGCGCTGACAGCGGGCACGGCACGAAGGGAGCACGAGCAGGAGGAGGAAGGGCAGGACAGCGGGAGCAGCATGAGGAGGAGGAGGAGGAGGAGAAGGGCAGGACAGCGGGCTCACCTGCCATGGCGGGCTGAGGGCGGCAATGGCGCGGGGGCTGCGGCAGCGCTGCCTGCGCTCGGCGGAGCCTCCTTGTCCTCGCTGTGCTCGGGGCTCCTCCCGGCTCGGTGTGGCCGCTCGGCTGTCCCCGCTGTCCCTGTGACTGTGCCTGTCCCTATCCCTGTCCCCGTGGCTGTGCCGGGCCCGGCAGGCTCAGCACAGCAGGGCAGAGCTCGGGGCGGGCCGGGCCCCGCTCCGCCCCCGACAAGATGGCGCCCCCCGCCCTCAGCGCCCAGCGCCGGCTCCTCCGCGGGGAAAACGGCGCTTTTCGGGGTAAAAACCCCAAAATGCGGGGATGTGCAGCGGGGTCGTGCTGGGAAGGGTTAGGGTCGGGGGGGCCGCGGTGGGGAAGGGCGGAGGGAGCGCAGTGAGGCGTCAGGGTGAGCCAGCAGGGCCGTCCCCGCAGTGTGGAACAGGGCTGTGTCCAGGTGGCTCTGGAATATCTCAGATTACAGTGACACAGTCACAGTTTATCCTAGAAACGCACAAGTCACAGAAACACAGAGTGGGTCAGCTGGAAGGGCCCACAGGGGGTCACTGGTCCATCCTCGCTGCTCCATCAGGGTAATCCCAGAACACATGGAACAGGGCTGTGTCCAGGTGGTTCTGGAATATCCCAAATTACAGTGACACAGTCACAATTTATCCTAGAAAAGCACAAGTCACAGAAACACAGAATATGTAAGTTTGAAGGGCCCACTGTGGGTCCATCCTTGCTGCTCCATGAGGATCATCCCAGAGCTCACGGATCAGGGCTGTGTCCAGGTGGCTCTGGAATATCTCCAATTACAGTGACATATCAATGATTCATCCCAGAAAGGCAGAAATCACAGAAACAGAGGATGGGTCAGGTTGGAAGCGCCCACAGTGGGGTGTCAGGTCCATGCTCACTTCTCCAGCAGGGCCATCCCTGGAACAGGATTGCATCCACATGGTTCTGGAATATCTCAAATTGCAGTGACGTATTGAGTGTTTGTCCTGGAAAGACACAAGTCACAGAAACAGGAACATGGAATATGTAAGGTTGGAAGGGACTGCTGTGGGTCCAGCTTTCCTGCTCCAGCAGGGCCATCCCAGAGCTCCTGGGCCAGGGTTGTGTCCAGGTGATTCTGGAATATCTCCATGGAGGGAGACTCCACAGCCTCCGTGGGCTGTGTGGCACTGAACAGGCTCTCCAGGGTTTGGTCACTGCCCCAAGGCTGCCAGAGCTCAGGGAGCGTTTGGACAGCAAGGATGGGATTGTTGGGGCTGTGCAGGGCCAGGAGCTGGATGGATGATCCTTGGGGGTCCCTCCCAACCCAGGATATTCTGTGGGTCTGCGAATCAGTGCTGGGTCACTGCACAGCAAAGAAGTTCTCCTTGTCCAGATGGAACTTCCCAGGCAGCAGTTTGTGCCCTTTCCTCTCATCCCAGTGCTGGACACCCTGAGCAGAGCCTGGTCCAGCCCCTGACACCCCCTTTGGATCCTGACAGACATGGGTGAGGTCCCCAAATACCCCCCAGGGCAACTCACTGGGGGTCCATCTCCAGCCCCCAGGAAAATGGGGTTTGCTTTGGGTTTTCTCTTTGGTTTTTGTTTCTTGTGTTTTTAATTAGTATTTTTTAGGGAAAAAAACAACTTTTGCAATAGAAAAGTGAGCTTAGGAAGCAACAGAAGACTCACAGAATCAATGAGGTTGAGAAAGACCTCTGAGATCCTCAAGTTCAGCCTGTGACCAATCCCACCTTGTCAGCTGGACCAGAGCACTGAGGGCCATGTCCAGCCTTTCCTTAAACACCTCCAAGGATGGGGACTCCACCACCTCCATGGGCAGTCCCTTCCAATGTCTAATCACCCTTTCTATGTGGAAATTCTTCCTTGTGTCCAACCTAAACCTCCCCTTGGCTCATCTTAGAGGAGAATAAGGAATCTGAGTCCCCCAACGGATGACACCTCCACCACACCACACCTCTTCCTGCAATCCCACTTTTGTGAGATTTCCACAGTTTTCTGGCTGTGGGATGGGACAAATCTGGACCAATCTCCCCCAGCCCATGAAGGGATGGTTGAGCCCCCACCCTTCTCAGACACCACACACATCTGTGCTCGGGCACCCAGCGCTGGGCGCTGCCTCCCCCCGTCCCTCTGGGCAACCCTGACGTTCCTAATGGGTTCTGACAACGTTAACTCGCTCTAATTTGTCTCCTGCTCTTTGCAGGACGTGCAGTTCTGACTGCCCGGCTCACGGGGCTCTTCTGGGCAGCTGTTCTGGGCAGCTGTTCTGGGCAGCTGTGCCGAGCCCCCCTGGCTGCCTCCACTGCCCCTGCCTGTTCTCCCCCAGCACCACCACCCTCACCCAGTGCCCCTGAGGCAAGACTGACCCTCTCTGAGCTGTTTGCTGCCCACAAACCCCTCTGGTTGGTTGATTAAGGTCCCTCCCTCGCAGCCCCAGTACATCTTTTCACCCAGACCTGCATTGCTTTGTTGATCTTCCAGCTCTTTTCCTCCACTGTTTGCCAAGCAGGAGTGTTTGCTCACCAGCTCTCCGACCCCTTCCATCCCACTTCCCTGCCTTTCATCCAGCCCATAAAAACCCAGGGCCCCTGTAGGATTTGGGCTTATCCTGGTGCATGTTTTGCCCACATTCCCTGCAATACTCTCCCTGCTAATCCTCTAAAAGGTTTTCCACTGAACCATATGGAGAACTATGTAGGGCAGAGCTAAGTCACAGCACTGCTCTAGATTGTGAATATTGATCCCTTGGCATTATTCAATACCTGGCCTTGGCCCAAACACATACATGGACTTAGGGCAGCTTTTAAACATTAAAAGCCTTTGTTGGTCAGGGTGGAGGAGCGTGGAGAGGGATGTGAGGGACATTCTAGCAATGCCAGATTGATTGAGGCTGCAGCAGTTTGACAGGAGTTCCTGCAGGAAGATGGATCGTGTATATTCAGTCTCCCTGTGAGGCTCAGAAGTCACTGACACAGACACAGCTCTGTTTGGTTTATTTTTAAGGGCTATAATTTGCCAACCTGCCCTCCCCCAGGTGAAAGATGGCAGAGGGAAATCCAGGAAATACAGGAGGAAGTTCAAATGCATGTCACATTGAAATGTAGTGGATAAAGAGACCTCAGGGTCATGATAATCCCAAGGAAAAGCTGGGAAAGATGATAAAGGGGGATTTAGTGCTCCAAGAATTGAATTTGACACAGCTGGACACCCTTGGAACCACGGGCTCAAACCCAGTAAAGCCATTTTCTGTCCTTTGTTCCTGTTAAAGAGATAAATTCCCTTCCAGGTGACCTTCTGTGCTGTAAAGTTTGAGCAAATTCCCTGGCATTTCACTCATTCAGGGAGCCAGAGCCCATCTGGTGCTGTCACACTGTCCTGCTCCAGGACTAGAGATCATTTTACTGGGATTATTGGCATATGTGATTCCTGTTATCAAAAGGTATTAACTGAAACATTCACTCACTTTCTGCCTGGATGATTCACAGACCCATAAAAGAGCTGGAATTGGAGGCCCAGGATGTTCCACGTGCAGGTCCCTCACGAGGAAGAGAAATTAGCAGCACATTTAATGTGCAGACCTTTGAGATCCCAAAGGAGACACATTCCCTTGGTTTTCCTTTCCACCCTCTATCTAATCTGGATTAGCTGAGCTCCTCAAAGCTCACTCAGGGATTTTCCTGAGCTGCTGAGGTGTTGCTGCATCCAGACAATTCCTCACTGCAGGAGGTTTTTTCCAGTCTTCCCACTCCATGCAGTGTAAAACAAAACTGTGAAGCCTCAATTTCTTCTGGAATTGCCCTAACTAGCTTTCTGGGATGCAAGTTCCTCCCTTTCTTTGTGCACATCAGTACAGTCAACCCTTCAGCCCGGGCTGTGTGTCCATCTCCACAGCCAGGGGCACAAAACTATCCCAATAATCCAACAGACATTTAATTAGAACTTTATCCTGGTTGTTTTCCCATGGGTCTGTGGGAATCCAGTGGGAAGAACAGGGCTGCAGGTCAGGGGTTTCCTGAGGTGCACACGGACATTTCAGGCATCAATTTCAACTCTGGAATGTTTTTGGCCTCTCGCTCAGAATTTCCATTTTAAATCCAAGTGTTGTCTCAGTGGGGATGGGAATCACTGACGTGAACACAGGATCTCCCAAAGACCAACTCAGAACTTCACCTCCAGGGGTGATAACCAGAGAGTGGCATCCCTGCCCATGGCAGGGGCTTGGAACAAGATGCCCTTCAAGGTCCCTTCCAACCTAAACCATTCCATGATTCTAAGATTGGTTTGGTTCCAGGATCCATAGCTCATTTCCAACCTCCCATCTGGTTTTCTTGGTGTGTTTTAGGTTTGGTTTTCAACAAAAAAGGGCAAGAAAACAAAAAAATAGCCTGCCTCAGCTCATATTAACAGTATTTTCTGTGAATCCCATGGATGGAGTCCAGGGTTTAAGAAGAGCTGCTTTGGTGGTGAATGGAAACTCCCCAAAATATGGCAGAAAAGGTAAATACGTGGCCAACAGTGATTTTTTTTGCTTCTCCCTCTGGAATCTGGAGTCTGGAAGGGGAAGAGGACACTGAGCTGGGCAGCCCCTGGGTTTCTGTTCTCTGAGGGGAGGAAAACTGGAGTGACCAAGCCTTGGCTGAAATGCCAGCACTGAGTGGAAACACCCCCTGCTCCCTGACCCCAGGGATTCAGCCCTTCCCTTGGGAACAGCCACTGCTGTTCCCCCGTGTTAGATGGAAATCAAGTTAGGAAATGTGTGTTCCTTCCTCAGCACCATTTCTGGTGCTGAACTGACATAATTCTGTCAGCTGAGCTCAAGCCTCTGGTTTGTCATCTGAAAATGGAGGCAGAAAGAATTTTATGGCATTTAATTAGTGCAGAGTGCTCCTGGTAGCAACGAGAGCTTCTGTTCTGTGGCTCTCAGGCTACTTTGGGCCAAACACTCAGTTTACAGAGGGTTCAGCCAGAGATCCAAGAGGTGCTGTGCCTGTGATAGCAGGGGAGAAACAGCAGAGACTGCAGAGTTACAGCTGCCTGAACTCACATCAGAAACAGATCAACAGGTGAGCAGGAGCCAAAAATCTGCAGTGTTGCAGAACTGTTGGATCCCTGCTGATTGTCTCCTGACGGTGTCACCTCTGGTGGCTTTGGCAGAGAGGAGACCTGGCTTCACCTTGGGATATGCAAAATGTCCTGTAAATGGAGATTCTGGCAGCCAGGACAGCACAAACAACCCAGCCCAGGTTCCTCTGCTGCTCCAACCACAGTGGCCACGGGGTTTTCATCCCAACATTATCAGGAGTACGAGGAAGGAAGAGGAACAAGGAATGCTCCCAATGACACTAACTCAGCTGGACAGCTCTGGAGAGGAGCTGATTTCCCTGGTGCTGTTCTGTCTGGGACCTCGGGGCTGTACCCAAATGATGAGATTTCACTTGCTGAGTCAGGAGCAAAACCTGGATTTGGCAGATGGAGGAGGAGATGGGCTTAGTCACCTCTCTGAGTTCATTCCCAGGCCGCTTCCCTGTAGCACAGCCCCTCAAGTCATCCAGGACAGCCCTTAAACCCCGGGAAGAGTGGGAGCAGGAGTGGCCCAGGAAAGCAGGATGCATTTATCCAGGCTCTCTTGCCAGAATGCTGCATCTCTGGGGCCACATCTCCTGCCCCTGAGCTGTTGTGGCAGCAGCAGAGGCTCTGCAGTGGCTCCTCATGCTTGGCTTTGCCTGGCCACACTCACCCCGGTGTTCTGTGCCAGCTCCCCATCAGATGGAGGTGTGGCATCTGCAGGGATGGTCTCCAAGCAGGAGACACGCTGGGATTTGCCACCTCGTGTCACGGTCACACGGGGCTGTTCACAGCAGTGAGGATGGGCAGGTGTGGGTGGGCAGGACCAGAGTGACTTATTCCCACTTCAGCTGCTTTGAGCAGGGTGTGCACAGGGTGCACAAAGTCATTTTAAGTCCATCAGAGGAGTTTTACAGCACAGAATAAAAGAGGTTTTCTTAAGCCACCTGCTCTGGGAGTTCAGGTGAAGGTCCTTTGCTCTGCTGAGCACAGGCAGCAGCAGCAACACCCTCGTGGGTGCTCACTCATCCCACAGCAGAGAAGTGAGAGCAGGGACACAATCCCTGCTTTGACCCCCCTGCAAGTCCTTCCTGAGAACATCCATGGCCTGCTCTGAGAGGAGGTTGGGCTTGGGCCTCCTCATTCCTTCTGTCCCTGTGACTCATTTAATCCCTGGTGTGAGCACAGAGTGACAAAACCACACTGTGACATCAGGAATGGCACAGAAATTGCTGCAGAGAATGGAGAGCTCCTCCAGCAAGGGGCAAAGGCAAGATAAAGGAGCAGGTGCTGAGGCACAAGTTAGAGATTGAAACAGGTGATACCACAAGTCCTCCTGAAACTGAACTATCCAAATCTTGCTGGGAATTGTCACTGACCCACAGAAAAAGCAGAACTCCCAGAGGCAGAGGGAGAACTGAGCCCAAAGCAGAGCTCAGCAGGCAGCTCAAGTGCTGGAACCGACCCTGGTGACACTTCTCAGTTCCCCCTTGCCTGACAGCTGAGCCAACACTTGTCATGGGAGTGCAGAGCAGGCAATTATAGCAAGCTGGGATGCCACAGGACTGGGCAGGCTCCTATTTATAGTTCCCTCCAGCACTGCTTCCCACTGGGCTCCTGCACACAGGTGAAGGCACAGGCCATGCCCTGGAGAGCTCACAGCCCAAATGAAAACAGAGAGAGGAAGAATTAGCGTCCCCTTTTCTGATGAGAGCCAAGAACCAGAGATGAAAGGACAAAAAAGGAAATCCACTGAGAGCCTGGAATAAAGAACTCCCAACTTCTCCACAAAATTGCCCTTTAGTTGATTAACCCCTTCCCTGCCACTTGGGCTACTTGTAACTGGTGCCAAACGGTGCCACTGAAGTGTCTTGCAAGCTCTGGCCTGTCTTGGAACTGTGAAATCCTTTTCCCTGCCTACGGCAGAGGTGGGAGAAGGGATGTGGCTCTGCCTCTCCCTCTGGAGAACCAGCCTATTGCCAGATCCCTAACCCTAACCTTAAACCTAGCCTTAACCCTAATGCTAATCCTAACCCTATCCCTATCCCTAACCCTATCCCTGAGCCCACCCCTAACCCAGACAGTGTCCTGGAGCACTGACCCTGCAGAAGGGGTGACAAATCCCAAAGGGAGCCCCTGCCAGCTCCGAGTGCTCAGTGTCACATCCGACCACGAGGCCGAGTCAAAGAGCTGCCTTTGTTCCCCAGGGAGGATTAACCCACGAGTTGTTGGGGAGCTGAACTTTGAAGTGTCTCCTCAGCCATCTGAAATGTGGCCACACAACAAAGAGACTCCTCTACAAATGCCCTTTCTGTGCCTGGAGTTGGAGACCATCCACTGGCCTATTTTTAGGAGCAGATTTGCACTGGCCGAGTTACAATCCTGCCTCTGTTCTGCAGTGAAAGGCAGAGGATTCACTTGACCTGCAATATCAAATACAGAGAAAATAAGACATTTGTCTAGAAAAGAACCACCCAAACTAGCAGGGAAGGAGTCATGCTGTGACATGGACTGTTAGTGTTGAGAGAAGAGAAAAATGAGGATTATAGGAGCTGGCAGGCTCCTTCTAATGACACAGTAAATGAGAACAACTCATGGAAAATGAGATGGGGATGCTAATTAGGATTTATAGGTTTAAGAACCTGAGATCTTTCCCTTTTACACCAAATACCTGTGTAAGAGGAAGCAATAACATCACTGAGGTGAGTTCTCAGCTCCTCAAGGGTTTGTTCTCGATCCTGTGACACTTCCTTTCCCAAACATGCCTTTAGCTCAGGATCTGCTGCTCCGTGTGCCTGAACTGTCCCTGGGCACAGCTTTGGGTGGGCTGCTCTGACCACCTGCACTGACTGAGGAAGGGGAAGTGCTGCCTGCTGGGAGGGTGGGATGCATTTCCAAACTGCTCATGTTCCCTAAACTCCTCCTCAGGCTCTGCAATATCCTAATGTGGACAATGATCACCGTATTCAACTTCTGCCCACCCTCTGCTTGAAGGAGCTGGGGAAAGAGACCTGGCTGGGGGGGTGTAAATTGTCACCCCCATCAGCAGGACCAGGCATTTCCCACTGCCAGGGGAAGGAGGGTCAGAGCCTCTCCTGACAGGTTAACAGCATGATTTGCAGCAACAGCTTAAAGAAATGGTTGCAGGCACGAAGCACTAGCAGGCAACTAATCCTTTAAATGCTTAAGAGCAGCTTCTACTTCAGGTCAAGTAAATATTTCAAAATAAAATTAATTAGTGGTGACCGGTGGATTTGTTCTTGGTTTTAATAGCTCAGGATGAAATGGTGATTCCTCCCCAGAACTTTGGCTTTGGTGCCAAACCTGCTGGTTCCCAGGGGCTGAATGTCCTCCCAAAGGAGATTCCCCCCCAGTTTTGCTCCTCTCTGTAAGTGCAGAGCTGGAAAAGCTCTGCCTGGACCTCGGAGGTCTATGGAGCTGCTCCAGGGAAGAGAACAGAGCAGGGCTCGGGATCTGGCCCAAGTACAGTGTGGAGGAAGGAAGTGACACTTCCTGATCCTTATCGGAGCTGAGCTCTGTCCCTGCAGGTCACAAAGAGATCCCAATAACTGCCTTATTCCCATGGGAAGGAATTTCTTAACACCTTCCTGGTCACTGAGACAGCAGGGAAGGAAGGGACTCGGGGTAACAAGTACCAAAGCAGCACAAACCAAAGGCTGCCCCAGCCCAGAGAAGCAAACGAGTCAATTAAATAATTTGGGAACAGTAATTTCTAATCCACAATTCAGTTTTTTTCCCCCTTGACCCTTGGCTCCATGTCAGGACAAAGCCAACTCTCTTGGAGGCAGGAATTGCTCCTGGCCTTGCTGAACTGTCTGGGCTATTTTTAGTTAAATCCAGCATTCCTAAAAACCCTGGGCTGTTTGTGTACTGAGGAAGGGGAAAGGAACTGCAGTGACACCAAGAGCCACCTGCCTTGGAGCCTGGAAGCAGAGCTGGGATTAACTCCGAGCTCTGGGAAAAAGGCACGGAATGTTTCCTTTCACCAGGCTGAGAAGGCAGGAGGTGAAGGCAGGATGGCTGGATTCCCTGAGCTGGAGGAGGGCAACCAAAGGGCTCTGCAGGTGGGTGGGAGACCAGGGAGCTCTGAGGGCCAGGAGATGCCCCTGACCTGCTGAAGTGAAGCAACTCCAAGTGCAGCAGCGAGGAGAGGCCACCTGGAAAAGCAGGATCAGCCCAGGAGTCCTTTGTGCGGTGAGATCTTGGGAACAGCAGGACAAACCAGGGAAAGGGCCAGGAGAGGCTCAGGGCTGGTTCAGGGAGAGGAGAGGACCTGAGCAGAGTTGTGTGCATGGGCTGGTGTTTGGGGCTCTTAAGGAGCAGTGTGGAGAGCACACGGAGACACTCAGTGCAGGAGCAGGCCCAGACCCCCCTGGGAGGGACAGAGCTGTTGTGCTGAGCAATTTCCCCCTGCCCAGAGGGGTTTTACGTGTGTTTTATGCCACACAAGCCCCCTTTTCTGCCCCAGCCCCTCTGGGCAGGGGGATGCTCAGTTGGGCTGATGGGAATGTGGCTGAGAGGAAGCCAAAGTGCCCAGGCTGGGCTGAGCATTCCCACAGGATGGGCTCCAGGGGCTGTGTTCATAACCCTGACATTCCCTCCCTCTTTCCCACAGGTGTGCCACAGAACTTCTCCTAAAATGTGTCCAGCACTGAGGTCAGGAACCTGCTGCCCAGCCCAGGGTAAGAGGGCAACACCCCAGAGGTTACCAAAGAGCAGGGAAACAGAAATCACTGCTGAGGAAACATCAAGGAGGAGCTGCAAACTCAGGTTTCCTTGTGCTGCCTGAGGCCTTTGCTTCTGTCAGATCCAAGTGGACCCATTGCTTGCCTTTCCCCCAGGAATTCAGCACATTCTCAGAACCACAGAATATCCAAAGCTGGAAAAGACCCACAGGGACCATCACAGTCCAGTTCCTCCTCCTGTCCCCTACATTCTTTATCCTACTTGACCCCCATTTCCCAACTTTCTGCATCTCAGCCCCACTTAAACATCTTCTCCCTCCCTTTTGCTTTTCCCATCTAAACTTCCCTTCCTCTCCTGTTTCCCCAAACCCAAACAAACCCACGTCCTTGTCCCCTGACAGAGGCTGATTCATGGTTTGACGTCAGCAGTGGCTCTCCTGGCCAGCCCCAGCTCTCAGTGACACAGTCCAGCTGCTGCCAGGAGCACGTGTGTCCCAGCTGGGAGGGCTGGGGATGTGGGGGCTGCAGTGACACAGCACAGAGGGAACAGGAGAACCTCAGCTTGAGCAGTTATTTCTGAGTGCAGCCCTGGAATTAAGGCAGATGAGGGAAGAGATGGAGGTTAAAAAAAGAACTTGGCTGAGGGTTTGGGTTTAATCCAGAACTCTGAAGGAGGAAAAATGTCAATTTTAGGAGTATGTTCAGAGCAAGGCATTTATCCAGCACTGAGCTCCTCAGCATCCCCATGGACCTGCTCTGCACCAACATCCCCTTCCTTCCAAAGTGCCCGGCCCACCTGGGAATTTGGGCCACTCCATTCCAACTCTGCTCCTGTTCCCCTGCACAGGAGAAGGAACTGGGCCTGTGGGCCATGAAACAAAGCCATTCCAGCTCTGGGATCTTTGCCCATGGAACCAGGAATGTGGGGCTCAAAAAGCAAACCTTTTCCTGCCCACCCAGGGCAGGCTGGATTATCTTCCCTCGTGCAGCAATCCCAGCTGAGGGTCCTGGAGCAGGTGGAGTAAAGCCCAGATCTGGTTGCCCAGAGGCGTTTTTAGTGCCCTCTCAGACCCAAAGGCAAGAACAGCAAGCTTAAGGTTACAGAGAATATAGAACTTTATTCATGTTAAATGCATCCACTTGCAGCATTTCCTGTCCCACGTTCCCAGGACATTCCCACCTTGGGAGATGGGCTGGTTTCACCTGGCAGAAATGGAGCTATCCCTGTGTCTCCCCTGAATGCCATACCCCTGAAGCTGGCAAAGCCATCCCAAGGGAATTCCTTGAGGACAATCTATGCAGAGAATTCCTTTTTGCTGGCCTAGGCTGTTCTACATGTTATCTACACCAGGGCAAAATGACTCCAGATATACAGACAGCTGGAATTCAAGTGTCTCCAATAATGTCTCCAATATCCACATGAGTCAAACCCAAGATTTTTGGTATTCAGACACTGGAGTCCCGGTCTGGATTCCACCCCTGCTCCCAGTACCCATTTGGTTGTTTAATAATGAAAATCCACCAACATTCCTTGAGAGGGGTAAGTGGATTTTGCCAAAATCAACAGTGGCCTGGGAAAAGCTCTCCTGGGAAAAATGTGTTTGTGAGGAAACAAGACTGGCCAGTCTGACAGGGACCTGTGCAGCAAGTGCAGGTGTAAATTATCTCCTGCAAGTGCTGCTTCCCCCCTCCTGAGCACTTCAGTTACTCCAAGGAAAGCTCAGGCCAAGCCCTCTGGAAGCATTTCTGAGGGAGAGAGAGCAAAGGGAGGATTGAACTGTGGTGTTTTCTGCAAAGGCAAACCCAGCAACAACCACAACCTCAGGGAAAACTGAAATAAACTCTCTAAAACAGTTGGAAAAAAACAAGGATCTGCTGCTGCTGCTGCTGAAAGCGGCTCAGCTATTTTTGGGGAGCTGCAAGAACTGCCTCGCCCGGGAAGAACTTCCCAGCAAGAGGAAACCCACCCGAAATCCCAAGTTCTTTGCAATCCCTTTTGGTCAATTCCGTGTTCCAGCCCCTGACCCCTCTCCCTGCAATGCCCAAGCCCAGGAGCCGGCACCGAGAGAGGGACACGGGGAGGTGGGACCTGCCAGGCCCCCCAGGGACACCAAGAGCCCTGGGAAGCCTCGGGAGGGAGGGAGGGGTCGGGCTCAGTCGTCGAAGTCGGGGATGTCGTCGTAGGAGTAGCCCCGGTAGCCCTTGGAGGCGTAGTAGGCGATGCGCAGGTGGTAAAAGCCTGGCAGGAACACCAGGATGCCAATGATGAGCACGGGGATGGCACGGTCCGTGTCCTGCAGGGAGAGACACCGGGGTGGGAGGGGAGGAGGGCAATGAGGGGATGCCCCTCCTGCACATCCTGGGGCAGGGGAAGGTGGGCTGGGATTATCCGTGAGGTCCCTCCCAACCCAACCCAGCCCCAGGGCCCAGCAGGGAGTGCTTTCCTTTCCCTCACATCCTGCCCAGAGAAGCTGTGGAAGTGTCCAAGGCCAGGTTGGATGGGGCTTGGAGCAATCTGGGATAGTGGAAGGTGGAACTGGATGATCTGTAAGGTCCCTTCCAACTCAACCCATTCCATAATTCCGTGGTTCATCCCTAAGGCCTGCCTGGCTGAGAAATAAAAATCCATCTGAAATCAGAACTATCTCAAGCTGCTCTCAGGCTGAGCCTTTAATCCTCTCCTGGCCCCTCCTCCTTGCTGCAGGAATTCCTGGAGGGACCCTCTCCCTTGGGTGGGAGGAGGTTCCTCCTGTGCAGCACCAGCACAGGCAGGGAAGCACCCAGGCAGCTCCAGGCAGCACATCCCCTTCCCAGGGATGGGATGGGATGGGATGGGATGGACTCTGGCAGCTCCTGTCAGATGTCCTGCACTGGAGTGAGGAGCCTGGGCTGGGTTATCCCAGGACAAGGAGTTGGACTCCACAGGGACATGAAACTGGAGCCCAGGGAGGGCAGGGGAACTGAGCGCTCCCTGGCAGGTCTCCAGCCCAGCTCCAGGCTGTGGGAATCACAGGGATCTGCTGCCAGAGGATGGGATGGGCTTTCCTGCTTCCAGGAGTTCCTACAGGGAACATGGTCACAGAACCCTGGAATTGTTGAGGCTGGACAAGACCTTTGAGACCATCCAGCCCAACCTGCTCACCATTAAACCATGTCCTCAAGTGCCACATCCACATGTTTTCCAGACATTTCCAGGTGTGGTGACTCCACCACTGCCCTGCACAGCCCATTCCAAAGCTTTACAACCCTTTCTATGGAAAAACCTTTCCTAACAGCCAATCTAAACCTCCCCTTGGGGCTGTTCCCTCTGGGCCTGTCACTTGGTGGCTCAGGAGGGCTCATGGCAGCTTTGGGCACTGGGAGGGAGTGCAAAGCTGGTAACAAATGTAATGGAAGGGTAATTAAAGGGTAATTGAAGGGCAGGGGAAGCACTCACCCCTTTGCTGATGTAGCCTGCCAGCAGCAGGGCCCCGATGATGATGAGGAAGGTCCCGATCATGAAGAGCACGACGGCCAGGGCGATGGCCTTGTAGGGGATTTTTGGTGGGCTCTTCTTGAACTGGGTGGGAAAACCCCAAAATGGAACAGCTTAACCGGGCACAGCCTCCCCCCAGCAGGGCACAGCGTGGGTCCCACAGCTGGCACAGCTGGCACGGCACAAACAGCTGCAGCAGCTGTGGCAGGGGGGAATCCTGCCCTGGAGACCCTGCTGAGCCAGCCCTGCCACCCCCCCATGGCTCCAGATCATCCCCCCAGTGGGAATGCACCTCTTGAACAACCCCCCTCCTTCCCAGGGAAGTTCCAGGGGTTTTCCCACCCGGCTTTGTCCCTCCCTGAGCTGCAGCTGCCCCACCAGAGGTGCCCAAAAAGCAGCTGCCCATCCATGCCAAGCTGCCCCCTGCCCCTGTACCTGCAGGTCGATGTACCCATCGTCGGTGCTGGAGAGCTTGGAATACTTGACTTTGCTACTGGGAATGCCAGCAGAGAGATTGGTGCGCGAGGACATCATTCCATGGAGGGCTGGGCATCACCTGGAGCCTGGGAAACAGGGAGAGGGGCAAGGTGGACTCAGGGAGCAAGGGATGTGAGGAGACACCCGGGAGTCAAGGCTGTGCCAGGCAAAGGGCAGAAATCCAACAGAAATTGTTTGTTGTAGATGGAAAGTTTTCAAACCAAGCGTTTAATTTTAAGCCTAAAACACAAACCAGGCCCAGCTGCAACAAGGTTTGCCAACTGTGAAAGTCAAGCTCAGGTAGGACCTGTGCTTCAAACCAGAATTCCAGGATATTGTCCCATGTCCAAGGCAGCAGGGACATGTCCCAGCTCCAGCTGCTCCTGGGCAGGGACAGCAGCAAATAAACCCAAACCACACAGAGCAGCTTTTGAACCACCAGGATGTTTTGCAATAGGGCAATTTGGGGGAAAAAACCCAAAAAAACAACAAACCACTGGAAACTGGAATGAAATGGAGGTGTCATGGATACAGCAGGAGCTGGGAGTCAGGGAAGTGTGAAAAGGGATGGGGTGGGAGGGGTGAGGTCACCAAAACACCAGCAAGGAGTTGTCCCTTGGAGCCAACATTCCCATGGGATGGAGCCCACCTTTCCAAGGATGGAGCCAACATTCCCAGGGATGGAGCCAGCATTCCCAAGGATGGAGCCACCATTCCCATGGGATGGAGCCAGCATTCCTAAGGATGGAGCCAGCATTCCCATGGGATGGAGCCAGCATTCCCATGGGATGGAGCCAACATTCCCATGGGATGGAGCCAGCATTCCCATGGGATGGAGCCAACATTCCCATGGGATGGAGTTGAGATCCATCCTACCAACACCCCCTGACCCTGCAGAGCCAGGAATGAGGCCCAGCAGGTCCTTGATGTCTCCTCAAGCACAGCCCAAAGCTACAATTCCCAGGACAGAGGCAGGAAAGGGCTTCCCGCGTTTTCCAGCCTCAATAACCCTTTTATTTTCTGGGAAAGTGTGGAATAAAGAGAACAAAAGCACATATTCCAGTGGTGCCAACGGGAAGGGATAAAGATGCTGTTTCCATAACAGGATTTAGCATTTAAGGTGATGCCTCTCCACAAAATCCTTTGTGTCCCCATTGCCAATCCCTGGCACATTCCCTGGCCAGGTCTGTTCCTCCTGCTCCAAACTTGACTTTTATAAAAACCCCAAAGCCCTCTGACCTTAAACCCCCATGGCTGAACCTTCAGTTTGGGCTTTTGGCAGCAAAACCCAAGCACAGACGGAAGGTCTCCAGGAAATACCATTCCCTGCTCCTGACACATCCCTGTTTTCCAGCTCTCAGGTTCCCAAACACCCCCAGGCCCCTGGGACATCCCAAACTGCCCCTATGACGTCCAAAATTGCACATGTGACATCTCAAACTGCCCCTGGGACATCCAAAACTGTCACTGTGACATCCCAAACCATCCCTGTGACATCTCAAACCATCCCTGTGACATACAAAACTGTCACTGTGACATCCGAAACTGCCGCTATGACGTCCAAAATCGCACCTGTGACATCTCAAACATCCCCTGTGTGACACCCCAAACCATCCCTGTGACATCCCAATCTGCCCCTGTGACATCCCAAACCATTCCTGTGACATCCCAAACTGTCCCTGTGACATCCCAAACTGTCCCTATGACATCCCAAACCGCCCCTGTGACATCCCAAACTCCCCGTGACATCCCAAACCATCCCTGTGACATCCCAAACTGCCCCTGTGACATCCCAAACTATCCTTGTGACATCCGAAACTCCCCGTGACATCCCAAACCATCCCTGTGACATCAAAAAGTGTCCCTGTGCCATCCCAGTGTCCCTGTGCCATCCCAAACCATTCCTGTGACATCCCAAATTGCCCCTTTGACATCCCAAACTGTCTCTGTGACATCCGAAATCATCTCTGTGTCATCCCAAACCATCCCTGTGACATCCCAAACTGTCAATGTGACATCCCAAACTGCCCCTATGACGTCCAAAATCGCACATGTGACATCTCAAACATCCCCTGTGTGACATCCCAAACCATTCCTGTGCCCTCCCAAATTTCCCCTGTGCCATCCCAAACTGTTCCTGGTCCATCCCACACCACCCCTGGCCCATCCCAAATTATCCCGGCCCCCCCTGTGGTACCCAGCCCAGCCCAGCCCATCCCGGCACTGCCGGACGCGCTCCGGCCTCGCGTCGCTCCCGAGCATCCCAAACCCCCCCAAACCCCCTAAAACACCCCCAAATCCCCCCAAAACCCTCCCAAACCTCCTCACCTGCCGCCGGCCCGGCCCTTCCGCGCTGCCCGGGAAGTTTATCCCGGTGACGGCGATTTCCTTCCAGGTCACGGCAGCGCCCCTGCCCGGCGGCGATTCCGGCTTTGTGAGCCGGGAAAAAACACCCGCTGAAATTCCCGTGTCCTCCGGGGCCGGCAGGGACTCCTGGAGGAGCCTCAGCCCGAATTCCCAACCCCGGCGGCTTCGGCCGCACCGCGCCAGGGATGGGGCGGTCCCAAGGGATGCTCCAGGGGGAACATCATCCCATCGGGAGCATCTGTCGGGAGCATCATCCCAAAGGGAACATCATCCCAAAGGGAACATCCCATCAGGAATATCTGTGGGGAACATCATCCCAAAGGGAACATCCCATTGGGAACATCATCCCAAAGGGAACATCCCATTGGGAACATCATCCCATCGGGAACATCCCAAAGGGAACATCATCCCAAAGGGAACATCATCCCATTGGGAGCATCATCCCAAAGGGCACATCCCATCGGGAGCATCCCATCGGGAATATCTATGGGGAACATCATCCCAAAGGCAACATCATCCCATCGGGAACATCCCATTGGGAACATCCCATCGGGAACATCCATCAGGAACATCATCCCATCAGGAACATCCCATCGGGAATATCATCCCATTGGGAACATCATCCCATCGGGAACATCCCGGCAGGGCAGGGGACAGTGTGGGGTGGGACAGGGTGTGGGGATGCGGCTCCTCCGGGGGCTGCCCAAGGGAATTTATAAAACACGGGCTGGGTTTGGAGCCTGAGAAAATCCCCCAAAATTCCAGGGAATTCGCCTTCCCCGCCTTGGTATTTCGTTCCTTCTTGGTAAGAGAATCCTCCTTGGTAAGAACATAGAACTAGAAATGTATAGAATTCTATATAGAATATAGAAACCTCAAAAACTTCCTCTCTCCAACAGGGAGGAAAACTCAGCATTTATTGACCCCCCCCAGCCACTTCTTGCATTTATTTTGTGTTTTGGGGCAAGTTTTGTTTGTTGTTTTTGTTTTGTTTCTTTGGTTGGTTTTCAGTTTTTTATGGGTATTTTGGGGACTGTTTTGTTTAAAAGGGATCATCCTTTAGTATTTTCACTCTTTGGGCCTGGCAGTGGCAAAGGGAACACCCATCCAGCTGCTCTCGGAGCAGGCAGGACACAATGTGGTCATTTCAGCTGTAAAAAGAAGCAATTAAATAATTTGGCTGATTTTTTATGGTGTGTTTGTGGCTAGAACAGCACAAACAGGAGTTTGGTGATCTTGCTAAAGCTGCAAGAGGGATTTGCTTCATTCCCTGGCTTTGCACACACCAGAGCCCCGGAGTCCTTCCCTATTTCCACATCACAAACCTCGGATTCCTCACTCCACAAAATTCCACAAGCCCCTGTTTGCACCACGAGGGTGATCCCACCCCAACATCACATCTGGAGGGGGGAAGAAGAGCCCCCTGGTTATTTATCCTGGGCAAGAATTCTGGGATTGCTGAAGAACCTCAGGGCCAAAGACCTTCCTCTCCAGGTTTTCCTGACGGTGCTGAATTAACCAGCCAAGAGAGTTGGGATAAATGGGGAACGATGTGGAGACACGAGACAGCTCAGCATGGGGGACACCTGCACCACGGCAGCGAATCGGGGTCTAAAGCACAGAATCCCACCCTGGTTTGGGTTGNCTCCAGCAACCCGGGAATTCGCGTCCCTCCCCGGCAGCACCACCGGGATGTGTTTCCTCGCCGGCACTGCCACCTTGTGACATCGCTCTGCTCCCGGTCCTGGAGCTTCAAGGGCCGGGTTTCCAGGCAGTTCGTGCTCCTGTGTCCCTGAGCAGCGGGGAGGACACACCGCCCTAAAAGCCCGCTTACCCCATGGAATCCTCTGGGCTGGAAAAGGCCGTGAAGAGCAGCGAGCCCGACCCACCCGGCAGCACCACCGAGCCCAGCACCACCCCGTGTCCTCAGGAGCTGCATCCACGGGGTTTGGAGCACCCCCAACCCAACCCTAACCCTAACCCTAACCCAGGGACGGGGGCAAATCCACTGCCCATCCCGGGCCAGGAGTTTCCCCAGAATCCAACCCCTCCCTCCCCTGGCACTTCGAGGCCGTTTCCCCTTGTCCTGCCCCTGTTCCCTGGGAGCAGAACCCGAACCCCCTCCCTGGGTCCCCCTCCTGTCAGGGATTGCAGGAGAGACCCCCCCAACACCTGAGTCCCATCCTGAACTTGTGGGTCACTCGGGCCCAGCAGGGACAGTTTGTGGAACCCACAGTGAATAAATAACCCCAGTAAGTGCCTGAAGCTGCTTTTAAACCCTGTTTTTCCCCATCAGACTCCCCCAGGGTGACCTTTACCCACCCCCCCGATGGGGCAGGGCCAGCAGCCCGGTGAGGGCACAGCTTTGGGGGAAGGTGGGGCAGAGACTCCCCCTGAGCCACCACAGACCCACCCAGGGCAGCTTCCCCTCAGCAGGATTAGATGGGATATTGGGAAGAAACTCCTGGCTGTGAGGGTGGGGAGGGGCTGGGATGGAATTCCCAGAGAAGCTCTGGCTGCCCCTGGATCCCTGGAAGTGCCCAAGGCCAGATTGGAGCACCCTGGGATAGTGGGAGGTGTCCCTGCCCATGGCAGGGGGTGGCACTGGATGGGCTTTGGGGCCTCTTCCATCCCAAACCATTCCATGAAACAGGGACCAGTTAATTATCCCAACTGTGACCACACCCTCCCTTCACACATGAAATGCCCAAGGCTGGGAATTCTGAGCCCGGGCACATCAGCACATGCCAAAGCTTTGATTCCCCCACCCACATTTAAAAACAGGCCAAACCCCATGAAATTATATCCTTTATTTCCAAGTTTCAGTTAGAATATCAGCTTCAAAAATAAATGAAGTAAGGTCACATAAACTTGTGGCATAATAAAAACATCAACCCCAAACTTGAGCTCCCCAGGTGAAACTCCAGGAGACACCTTTGCTCATTAAATATTGCCCCCCCTTCTCCTACCCAGGCTGAAAGGAGTAAGAAATCCCACCTTCAGACAGCATCCAAGAGATTATTGGGAGTACAGGAACAGACTAGAAAAAACTCAAACAATTCCTATTTTCAATGATACCGGGATAGAAAAATAGTAGGTTGAAAAAATATTTACAAAGGTATCTACAAGACAAGCCTAGCAGTGCTCCCAGGATGCTCCAAGGCACTGGAACTGCTGTCACAGCATTCCCTTCTCCAAGCCTCGAGCAGATCCCCCTCAGTCCTGCCCCAGTTAAGAGCCTTCCTGCTGGTCCTCGATCTTTGGGGCCAGGTAGTACTTTAGGTGTCCCATGTCAGCGATCTTGTACTCCACAACTGGGAAAGAGAGGGGGAAAAGGGTGTTCAGAGGAAGGTTCTACAGCAAAGTCACTCTCAGGTTCTCACTGAACAGGATTTCTCAGCAGAGCCACTTGCACTCACCCAGAGGAACATCTGCAGACATGCTGAGTGTGACTGTGGGGGACAGGGGGGTGGCTTTGGTGAAGAAGTTCAGGTACCTCAGAGCAAAGGTCAGCTGGACTGGCTCGTTCATCTCTATTGTAACCTAAAATACAGGAAATGCAGCTGCAGGAGCTCCCTCCACACACCACCAGCATCCCAAGGGCCTGCAGTGCTGCTCCCTCTGTCCTGCTGGAGGTCCTGGGGCAAGAACCTCAAACTGGCAATGATTTGTGGGCTCTGATCTATCCACAGGGCAAGGCACAGCTCTGCTCTCTGCAGGGGCTCACAGAATGTGCTGAGCTGGAAGGGACCACCAAGGACCATCAGTCCAAGCCCCAGCCCTGCACAGGCCCATCCCCAAAATCCCACCCTGTGTCCTAGAGGATCATCCAAACCCTCCTGGAGCCTGGTCAGTGCCCACCACCCTCTGGGTGCCCTCTGAAGGTCCCTTCCAACCCAGGCTGCGATTCCACAACCCACCCACGCCACTTCAGAGAGTCAGTTCTACTGGTGACCCCCAGTGCCTGCCCCCTGAAACATCCCATAGCTCTGGAACTTTGTAGATCTTCCCTAAACACTGTTTAATGACAGGAACAAGGAATTGGGGAGGTCAGCAAAACATGCAGCCCTGCTCAGTGACCTGTACACCCCAGAGAAAGATTAAGTGGAAAAAACTAAATCAACCAAAGATTGTTCAAGTGATCTGTAACTGAAGATCAATGTTGAAGTCTTGTAACAAGAAGTAAATCAATCAAGGATTGTTTAAGTGGAAAAACCCCAAAGTTATCATTAACCACAGATGGAAAATGATGCTTCAGTTTCAGAAAACTGAAATGATGATTCAGTTTTAATGAAATTATATGCTGATTGGGATCATTTCTTGGGGAATTTTGGAGCCATTTGGATCCAATTGATGGTTAGATTTGTGTGCACTTTACTAAAAGCAGTGAACTTTTTTAGGAAGCAACTTTTGGAAGCTGCATTCCCAGACAACCTCAGCTACAGTGACATCTCTCCTTTTAACAGCTGGAAAGGCAGGGGTGTGTGGGGACAGCAGTGCATCACTGGAACAATAATCAGGGGAGGGGCCAAAGTGTATAAAAGCCCTTCTTTATGGAGGAATGGTCACTCCCCCACCCCGAGGGGAATGCTGCCTTTGCCCTGTACTCACAGCCTCCTCCTCCTTGTCCACGTTGCTGGTCTGGGACAGTTTGATGTTGCCGTTGCCCAGCTCGCCGCTGGCCGAGAACTTGACGCCGTCCTTGGCGCAGGAGATGACGACGGCGTCGCCGATGTGGCTCAGGTCGCGGCAGATCCGCGCGAACTCGGCCGAGGGCATCTTCACCACGCAGCTGTACTCCTGCTCCTGGGGGCACGGCACTCACACCCCGCCCCACGGCCCCACAGCCCCCCAAACCCCCAGCCTGAGGGGGGACAAACACCCCGCTGAGCTCCCACTTACTGGGATGCCGAGCTGCTCCACGTCCAGGTCCATCAGCTTCATCTCGTAGTCAGAAACCTTCTCCTGATCTGAGCACACAAAGCACAGCGTGGCCAAGAGTCTTCAACATGATTTTAGCTTTGGGAACTTTCCCCCCTTGCCCCAAAACCACCCCATCAGTGACAGTAAGATCCACCTTGTTCCCTGAGAGCTGGAAATAAGAAAGTGCCCCAAAGAGCATTTTGTAGGGTGAGGAAATACAGACAAGGGCATGTGCACATGGCCTAAGAAAGTCTCCCTCCTATAAACCAAGCTTAAATCTCCAGACTGTTCCATGAATTGAAGTACCAGGTGTCTCCCCATCTCTGTGCTATTTACTGTTATTCCCTTCCCTCTGCACCTGGGTGGTTTATAAACCACGTGTGGCTCCTGAAGTTGCCTGAAACCCCCACAGGACCAAAGGAGTTCCCAAACCCAACACTCACTTGGTGCCTCAAATACCAGGGCCAAGGTGTCTGCGTTGTCCTCTGCCCTCAGGGTGATGATGTCCTCATTCCCTGCACACTTCAGGATTTTGGACATGCTGCAGGGGAAAGAAGGCAGGATTGGAAGCTGTGATATCACAGTTATAAGAATAAAATACTCCAGTGTGTGTTTTCAGCTTATGTTGATGTTGTGATTGTGAAATTCAGCAGAACAGGAGGTTTCAGTGCCCCCAGGCCAGGATGTGACACCTGTTGTAGAGCAGAACTGACAGCCAGGACGTGGCTTTGTGACACAAATCAGAGCTGGAGGGTCAGTAAAGTCAAGACTTATCCTTATTTATACCAACACTGTGCCTCAGTTTTACTGAAATTAATTACATGCTGATTGGGATCATTTCTGGGGGAATTTTGGAGCCATTTGGATCCAATTGATGGTTAGATTTGTGTGCACTTTACTAAAAGCAGTGAACTTTTTTAGGAAGCAACTTTTAGGAAGCTGCATTCCCAAACAATCTCAGCTACAGCGACAGCTCTCCTTTCAACAGCTGGAAAACCAGGGGTGTGTGGGGACAGTAGTGCATCACTGGCTTTATCTCACCTCAAATACTGCTGTTATTCAGAGTTACAAAGTGCCTCTTGCCCCAAAAATACGACATTGCCAAGGGCAAGATGTTCCTGTTCCAGAGCTGGATGTTCTCAGCTGGAGAGTGAGAGCTGAATTCATTCACAGAACCAGAGTAGGTCAAGCTGAAGAGACCACATGGGCCAGGATTGTGCCCAGATGGGTCTGGAATATTCCCAGTGAGGGAGACCCCACAGCCTCCCTGGGCAGCCTGTTCAGTGCTGGGTCAGTGCACAGCAAAGAAATTCTTTCTCGTGCTCAGGTGGCACTTCCTGGGCATCAGTTCCTGCCTGTTCCTCTTGTCCTGTTGCTGGGCCCCCCGAGCAGAGCCTGGTCCATCCTCAGACACCCTCACTTGAGATATTTATGGCTGAGGTCCCCATATAAAATCCCTCAGTGCCCCTTTTGTAGGGGGGGTCCCTCCCCAGCCCCCAGAAAAACGGGGCACATTGACGAGGTCCCCTCTCTGCGTCTCTTCCTGAGGCTGAGCAGCCCCAGCTCCCGCTCTTTAGGAGCGATTCTCCAGACCCTTGGACCACTCCAGGCTCTCTGCTGGACCCTCCCAGGGCTCTCCATGTCCCTCTTTGTCCTGAGGCGGCCAGAACTGGAGGCAGCACTGCGGGGCTGAGCAGAGGGGGCTGAGCACCTCCCTGTGCCTGCTGTCACTGCCCCTCCCGGCTCCGGAGGGAATCCCGAGCCCGCCCCTTGTTCCCAAAGGGAAGGGCCCATGGCGGGACCGCGCACGGCGCTTTTTC
>WBMV01004468.1:360512-391731 GCA_013396655.1 Campylorhamphus procurvoides
GATGGGGGGCCGGGGGGGTGCGCGGCCTGTGCGCCGCGGGGGTCCCGCAGGCTCCTGGCGCGGCCGCCGTGCGACCCCCGCGTGGGGAAGGGGGCCTGTCCTGAGGGGTGGCCCCTCAGGTGGTTTATTTGCCACCCCCCTCACGAAGGGGCCGGTCCCGCCGCCCCGGGGGTGTTCTGACAACCGGCCGTGTTGGGATCGCGGGGATGGGGATGGGGGCGGACCTTCCCTCGGAGGGCTTTGGGGCCTCCGAAATCATCCCCTGGGGATGAAGTTGAGGGTCCGGATCGGCCCTTTGGGAAGAGTTTGGTGCCCCTTAAATAATCCCTTGGGAAGGAAGGGTGGGTTTCAAACATTCCCTTTGGGAAGACTTTGATACCTCATGAATCCTCCCCAGGGAATGAGTTTGGGATATCAAACCTTCCCTGAAGGAAGACTCTTGTACCTCCTGAATTATTCCCTGGGGATGAGGAGGGGGCTGCAAACATTCCTTAGGAAAGACTTTGGTACCTCCTAAATCCATCCCAGGGAGTGAGGAGGGGGCTCCAAGCATTCCCTTTGGGAAGGCTTTGGTATCAACTAAATCATCCCTTGAGAATGAGGAGAGGGCTGCAAACGTTCCCTTGGGGTGGGCTTTGGCACCTCCTAAATCCTCCCCAGGGAATGAGGGGGGGTTACAAACCCTGCAGGTTCCCTTAGGGAAGACTTTGGTACCTCCTAAATCCTCTCCAGGGAAGGAGTTTGGGGTTCCAAACCTTCCCTTAGGGGATACTTTGGCATCTCCTAAATTATGCCGATGAAATGAGTTTGGGATAACAAACCTTCCCTTAGGGAGGACTCTGGTACCTCCTAAATCCTTCCCAGGTAATGAGTTTGGGATCTAGACCTTCCCTTCGGTACCTCCTAAATCCTCCCCAGGGCATGCCCTTCCTCTGTGGGCTCCCTGGGGGTTTAATGGGGGATAAAGTTGTGTTTTCTGAAGGGAGAGGTTTGTTTTCCCACGGCACCAGAGCCATGGAAAGCCAGCCTGGCTCTGTTGCCCTGTCCCTTCTCCTCTGCTCCAACCCCGAGCCCTTTGGGTGCTCAGTCCTGGTGTCACCCCTGTCATCTCTGTTCCTGCTCCTCCCCAAAGAGGAAAGCACCAAGAGGGATAAACAGCCGAGGGAAACTTTGCAACAAGCATTTGCAGGGTCCCAGAGAGCAAAAAGGGGAGGGAAAAGCAGTTCTTGCTGCGTTGTGTTTAATGTGTTGTCTTGGGAGAGCCCCCGAGCCCTCAGCACCATCACAGGGGTGTTTTCTCTGTTAGAGCACCAAGGGTGCCGTTCAGAGAAGCAGGAAATCATCAGACTAAACTCTTTTGCAATTTAAATGCAATTTTAATGACATTTTAATGCCGTTTGAGTGCCGGTTCAACACCTGCAGGAGCTGTGCAGGCAGGTTTGAGGGAGGGCTGTTGTGCTGATGTGATCAGAGAGGGGTCTGGCACAGAATGGGTTGCCTTGATGTAGATTTGGAGGTTCTACCTGTTGCACAGGAGCCCCCTGATCCCACATTTTCTCACCCTGGAGCCCCCTGATCCCACATTCCCTTACCCTGGAGCCCCCTGATCCCACATTTTCTCACCCTGGAGCCCCCTGATCCCACATTCCCTTACCCTGGAGCCCCCTGATCCCACATTCCCTTACCCTGGAGCCCCCTGACCCCACATTCCCTGCCCTGGAGCCCCCTGATCCCACATTCCCTGCCCTGAGTGACAGGATCACCGAAGGGCTCCTGGTTTGTGCTGGTTGTGCAGGGGGTGAATCCATTGCCCTCCACATTAGTACCTTTGTCCCAGCTGGAATTTGCTTTGCAGCAGGAAATCTCCAGGGAGTGTCCTATTCCAGAACTTTAGTGGGAGTTGGAAGACCTCCCTCAGCAGGGCTGGTGCTGCTTAACTGGAGCACAAACACCCCACCCTGGGCCAAGCTGGGATTCACTTTAGCTCCTTGTGCTCTGCTCCTAAAGAAGGTCAGAGGCCGCTGTTCCCGGGGCAATCCTGTTATCTCCAGGCCAGTATTGGCACACACAGTGAGCCTTCTGAAGGACTCCTCCAGTATTTCCTTGGAGCCAACGACTTGGAGTGTCCTTCCTAGAGAGAGGGAACGTTTATGTTGTGCTGCTCCTCCTAAAACAGCTCAAATGAATTGCAGGAGGGAATAAATAGAAAGAGGTGTTTCCAGGCAGTGAGGGACAGCTCCTCCGAGGTGCTGAGTGTGATGTTTCTTGGGAGGAAGCAGTGCTGGGAGCAGGGAATTTCCCCAAATTGTCCAATCCAGCTGCTGGGAGGTCACCTGGCAATGAATCCTGGCTTAGAGAATCCCTGTGGTGTCGTGCCTTCCCTGGCACCTCAGGGGCAGGGTTTGCTTCCCTCCCCTGCTTTCCATGGCACCTCAGGGGCAGGGTTTGCTTCCCTCCCCTGCCTTCCATGGCACCTCAGGGGCAGGGTTTGCTTCCCTCCCCTGAGATCCAGCCCTTGTGTTTGGAAATGCCTGGAAAAGCCTGGGAATAACAGCAGGGAGAAGCCAAGGCAGCAGCTTCACTCGTGTTCACGGTGGTCTCGGCCTGCCCAGGGCTGGGAGAGGGGACATTCCCATTCCTGCTTTGCCATGCACTGAGCTCTGCCAAGGGAAAGAATTTAGCAACAAATATTTTACTCTCCAGAAACCCTCGTGGTTTCTGGAAAGAGCTCTCAGCATGCTGGGAGAGACGTGTCACAAAGAGATGTAAACACCAAGGCAGGGTTTTATTTAGCTGGTTGTGTTTGGTGCTCATTCCCACTTTCCTGGTTTGAGGGTGGGAATAGAGGGACTGGTTGCACTTTCTCCTCCTCTCACCCTTGCCCAGTGTCCCAGCTTTGCTGTCCTTCCCCACTGGCACAGCTGCCCCAGTGGAGCTCCCCGTGCCAGAGCATTTTAAAATCGATTTCTGTTCAAACTGTTGTGCAACACAGTCTTGGTCTCAAAGGGAACGAGGCAACATCTGTTTGTTCTGCTTAGTGTTCTGCTCCATCTCGTCTCTCCAGGATAAAAACAGGCAGAATTGCCCTGGTGTTGTTTGCACCCATTTTCTAAGCCCAGAGCACTTGGATGCTGTTGGATATGTTGATATCTGAGAGTAGATCATGGACTCATGGAATGGTTTGTGTTGGGAGGGACCTTAAAGCCCATCCTTAAAGCCACGGGCAGGGACACCTTTCACCAGCCCAGGTTGCTCCAACCTGGCCTTGGACACTTCCAGGGATGGGGCAGCCACAGATTCTTGGGCAGCCTGTGCCAGGGCCTGCCCATGAAACCAGCTGTGATCTCTTGTTTCCTTGCAGATCCTTCTCCCTTGGTGTTTTACATTCTGTAGCCTCATTCATTATCCCAAAGCAGGGTCAGTGCCTCTCTCCTGTGCTTTGTGCATCCCATGACATCCCATTTTCTCTTCCAGCCTCCAAAGAGAACAGGAGGATTGCAAAAGAGAATGGTTTCCTGGTGCCTGCAGAGCTCCTGAAGGCTCCTGCTGCTTCAGGAGGATTTTGTGATCATTCCTCAGTGGCTCTTTGTGTTTTGTGTGACTCCACAGCGAGGACTGAGGGATTTTTCCTTTTCCATCCTTTTGCTGGGATGTTGCACTGGTAGTTGAAGTTGGGGGTGTTCTCAGGCATCCCATGGCCTCTTCTCAGAGAAGGGGAAGCTGGTTTATCTGGGCTGCAGTCACACCCCAGGTCCCTGGGCTCTGTTTACCAGCCCCTTTGTCCCTGGCAGTCAATGCCTTGCTGCAAAATCCCTGCCCTGTGCAGGGAGTGGCACCTGCAGGAGCAAATGGAAGTGGTCCCTGCAGCCTTCCAGGTGGATTGTCCATTTCTGGTGGGAAAAGGGGTGGCAGTGGCAGCAGGAGTGTGGCTTTGCTGGTGTGAGGCCTTGAGCAGACCTGAATTGGAATGATTCTGGAATGATTCTGTAGTTGAGAGGCGTTTGATGGTGGAAACTGGTTCTTTCCAGCCCAGTTTTGCAATGGGCTGACAGAGTGACTGGCTGCGTCTGGCTCATGTGGTACAGAAAGTGAAAGACTCTGGCATCCAAGCCTCGTGATTTCTTGTGCTTCCAGGCATTTATTTCCTGTGTTTCCAGGAGTTTTGCATGAATTCCCTGGGGATCTCAAGAGCTTTGAAGCTGCTGAGCCAAGTGAATGCCACGCTGTCCCTCAGGAAGGGTGGCTGGGGACAGGTTTGGAGTTCAGCTCAGGAGAGGGTGCAGGACACAGAGAAATGACAGTGCAGTGCTCTGAAGGTTAGGAAGTTTCAAATCCTGTTATTTTCCATGTTCCAGGAGAGCTCCTGCTAGCTGGGAGTTTGTGATGACGGGGTGGGGTTCTTGTAGACCAAACCCAACAAGCCACCACAATGATACTGCTCTTCATCTCCTCCACAACAAAGGGAGGCTGAAGGACAAGTCTGCTTCCAGACCCACTCCAAAGGCTTAATTTTTAATAGCTCTTAATATTATTTTAGGCTGAATTCCAGGCACCAGTTTGCTTGGCTTGTGCTGAAGCACGAGCCGTGTTTCTTGTGGATTGATGTTCACACTCTCAGCTCTGCTGGGAGCAAACCCTTCAGCCTTCCTTGCTCTTGGGTGCTGAGCTGAGGGTGTGCCTGGCACTCCTGTGCAGCCTCAGCTGTGGCCACGAGGGACTGCACTGACTGTGCTCCTCCTCATGGAAAAGGGACTCAAACTGAAGACCTTCACCACTGATCCCTTTGGAAGGGACTTGGCTTTTACCTGTGCTGTAAGGACACTGCTCCTTTCACCTCTCTCCTTGCTCATTCTCATGCCAGAGGAGTTTGATCCCAGGAAGGTTTTGTCATTTTAAAGGCTGGGTGGCCCTCCTTGGACTGTGAGAAGATCCCTGTGAGCTGCACTTGGGTGTGACGGAGCGAATGTGGAGCCTCTTGGTGCTCCCACCAAACCCCCCAAACACACCTTGCTTTTCCAGTTCCTCAGCCCTTTGGATAGTCCAGAGCTGGCTTTTCTTTCCCATCCTTATTTAATGAGTGGATTTATTACTGTCTGGTCTGGAGGGCCACCCCAGGGGCAGTGTGTGGAACTGGCCTTTGTCCCCAGAAAGGATCTTTGTGGATCTGGGAGCTTCTTCCTGAGCTCCCTCTTGCTGCCCCAGTGGTCTGTCCTCATTTGTTGTGCAGAGGGGGGTCAGGATAGCACGGGGTGGTGCAGAGAGGCACATCCATGACTCCCTGTGGATATTCCAGGGCTCTGAGCCCTGTTGCACATTGAGGTTGGTGCTCACATGAACTGTTCTGTGCATAAATGATGTCTCTGCTCAGGCTCCCAAAATTGTGTGCTCTCTGTGGTGTCTGGGGATGGTTCCTGTGGGTGGAGGGATGTTTGATGCTGAGAAGAGGGAAGTTGGGATGTTTGTGTGTGCCTTCCAAGCAGGAGAAAGTCCTGAGGACCAGTGTCACTGTCTGTCAGCTGCAACCCCCAGGTTAGGTGGCAAGAAACCCATTTTCTCCTCCTGCCTGCCTTTGGTGAGCAGTGATGAGCACCAAGGGCAGACCATCCTTGGAATCATGAAATGCCAGCCTGGCTTGGGTTGGGAGGGACCAGTGCAACCCCCTGCCATGGGCAGGGCACTTTCCCATCAAGGCCCAGGTTGCCTTGATGACACCTGTGACTTCAGCAAAGCACAGGTTTGTGCTCTCCTGGATCTCATCTAAAATACTGTCCAAGTCTTATGTGGCTCCTTTCCTTGAGCAGTTCAAGTAAAGCCAAGGGGATTGACTGGCAGAGTAATGTGAAGAAGACTGTGCCACCACCTTGCAGTCAGTCAACAAATTAAATAGCCTTGTTAGATTTTTTTTCTTCTGATTGTGTTTTGAAAAAATATATTTTAACACCAGAGGAATTGAGGGTCAGGAGCCACTGGCCTTGGTGTGATGCAAACTCTCATTTCAAAGGCCAAAAATAGGCTTTTCCTGCACTAGCTTTCAGTGTGAAGATTTGCTCCAGAGCTGTTTGTTCTCCCTCTTGCTTGTCCCAGCTCTTCCAAACAACAGCAGGGTGAAATGCCTCAGACTCCAACTCCCAGAGGCTCTTGGAGCTTTCCTTTCCCATTCCTGGATGTGTTTCTGTGTCTGCAGGGGTGACAAAACAGCCCTTTGGAAATGCCAGGAGGGCACAGGGGTGCTGGTTACATCCAGGAGAACACAGAGCCTCTCTCCAAAACATCATCCTGTGTTCCAGAGGGAGAGGCAGGTCCCTTTCTTGGCAGGAGGAGGTTCTGGGGCAATGCCAGAACCACTGAAGCTATTTCTGTGCTCCTTTGTACCCAGTGGCTGTGCCTGCTGCTTTATCCTCCTGGATCCCCTGGAATCAGCAGGGCCTGGAGCGGGTGCAGGCAGGAGATGAGCTCCTGCTGAGTCACAGGGATGGGTGGCTTCTCATGGGTCAGACCTGCTGACAGGGCATTCAGGCTCCTGGTGTGGTGCTGGATGCACCCTGAGGGATGGACACGGGGTATCCAAACACAGCAGGAGCTCTGGGAGCATGAGATGAGTTTTCTTTGCTCTTTCAGGCACTGCACAAACACTGCTGCTTTCTGTGATGCTGATTTCTGTATGCTAAAGCTCTCCCTCTTTAAGCACGTCCTAATTTCCATTGCGTGCTTCCGACTGGGACAGGGTTATTTTGGGATGGGGGAGGGAGGCCTTTATCAACAGAAACGAAACCTGAGCTTTGTTGGGGTTTTTTGAGACAACAAAGCTCACAGTGAGCACTAGATGTCAACTTAGTGTGGGACATGAGAAACTTGAGTTTCATTTTCCTGCAGGCAACCTCCCAGCCTGAGAAGTTCAAGCACTTTCCTCAGCAAAAAAACTGTGTATTTTGGGGACCTCAGTACAAATCAAACGTGGATGGCTGTTTGGTTCTTCCTTCCAAATTTCTCCCTTGTCTCACCCTCCTGAGCTGTCAACCTCTAAAAGGGAATACCCTGTAATTTGGGAGTAATTTTGGGATGGTTTTCCACGTGGGTCTCACCGTGGTGAGGTGGGAGATGAGCAGGTGCCATGGAGGTAAAAGCAGGCAGAAGGGGAGAGAGGAGCAGCAGTTTTCCTGCGTGTAGGAATTAAAACCCTCTCTGAAAAACACTGAGGGTTTGTAGTCATTAAACTAATTACATTGGCTTTGATCCTGCAAATGTGCTCGGAGGTGAGAATAGCAGAGGCTTTGGTACAGTCGGTCCCTTTTGTTCCAGCTGTCAGTTTTATTGCCTGAAAAAGCAACTCTATTTCTCCCTTCAGCATTTCTTTTGTATTAACGTTTTCTGTCGCAGCTTTTTGTTAAAATCTGGCAGGAAGTCTAAATAAACCTGCTCCTGGCTCCAAGGAAGGTGCCCAAATAATGGCATTTCTTGCACGAATTTAATCTGGCAACATTGAATGCTTAACTGTGGCTCTGTGTTGGGCAGATTTTTGGCAGGGAGAGAGCTGACTCGTTTCCATGACAACTGAGATGATGTCATGGATATTTGGGTAAAAAACCTGAGCTTCTGCTGTGAGAGAACCATTGAAATGTGAGCGCAGATTTCGTACCACACAAGGAGTTGAGTTGTTTAAGGGAAGCTCAGACAACTCATTTCTCTGTGTGTCTTTCTTCAGGGTGATGCAGTACTTGTTGACAAATGTTCTTGGATCTGCTGGTTTCATAAATACAAAAAGTGAGCAGGTAGCTGGTTTTTGCTCTGGTTCACCAGGAGAAACATCCCTTACAGAGATTTGGGGGTTTGCTCTTTCCTCTCATCATGGCTCATGTAGAAATCAATGAATTAAGGTTAAATGGATGTTGTCATCTTGATTTTATCCCTGCATTCCTTTTGCCCTTAATTCAGTAAGAAGCCTTCAATACTGAGATGATCCATTAAAGAGGGAGCCCTGGGCTTGCCAAAAAATTTAATTCAATTTAATAGCTCCATGTTGGTACCAAAAGCCAGTAAATGCTGCTGATTGTGTTTTAATAGATTTGATGCATGCCCTTTAGAATAAATGGAAAAATAAAGTCAGATCCCAAGGTAAGCAGAGGGAAACGTTTGCTTTGCTCTTACTGAGGGGTTTTAATTGTTTTCCAGCTCTGCATCCTGGATGTCTGATATCCTGGGAGCTCTGAGGTGGATATTTGACATCCTGGGAGCAATGACATGGATGTCTGAGATCCTGGGAGCTCTTCCATGGATGTCTGACGTCCTGGGAGCTCTGACATGGATGTCTGGAAGTTCTGACATGGATATCTGATATCCTGGGAGCTCTTCTATGGATATCTGACATCCTGGGAGCTCTTCCATGGATGTCTGAGATCCTGGGAGCTCTTCCTTCCTCCCCAGGAGGAGAAGAACAGAGGGAGTATCAGGAACTAATGGGGAAAATGAGGGAGAGCTGTGGTAAGAGAAAATGGAATAAATACAGCTGGAGACAGCTCTGTGCCTGCAGGAGCAGCAGTGGGAAGCATTGGGATTGCTGGGAGGTGTCTGGGCAGCTTCTGGTTTAGTGGGATTGAGGATTTTAGGCACCAGTGTCCTGCTGTGTGAGTTGGTACCTCATTGGTTCAGGTGTGATCAGGTTTTGGAAGGTTTAGCCTGGGGATGAAGAGGTTTGATTTGAGGCAGAACCTGAACAACAATCAAAAAAAGGCAGGAAAAAGTTCCAAGGAGGGGTAAAGGAAGGAGTGTGGGAGAGAGAACAGTCCAGTGGCTGGGAAAGGAGACAAGTCACAATTTCTGGGGTAAATCTCTGCAAGTCTGAGTCTCTCCAGGCTTTTGCTCTAAGGGCAGGAACAGGAGGGAACAGCAGAGACATGAAAAAGCTGCTGTTTTTTAGGGGAGCAGCTGAATTGGTGACAAAATACCATGTATTAGACCCAAGTCCCCTGTGAGCCCTGGCTTTGCAGGGCACTGTTTGCAGGCTGGGGCTCAGCCCAGCCCTGCCCTGGGCAGTCACAAAGCCTTTGCAGCAGCACTGACTGCAATGAGCTTAAATCTGCCCGGGGCAGCAGTGCCAGCTCCTGGGCAGCCCTGGGCACAGGGACCTGTCTGGCTCACACAGTGGGAATGAACGGGCAGGAGGGTGTCACCAGGGCAGGGCCACAGCTGGGTTAAGCGCAGCCCAGGATGCATCACAGCCAGGCTTAAGTGAGTTACTTAGCATCCCTTCAGCTGCCTGAAGTGGTGATTTGTAGGCTGATGGGGGCAATTTGCATGAAAGGTGTAAAAATAGTGTCAATTCCTGAGTGCTCTGCGTAGCCTGTATCTGGCACAGCGTCCTGTATAATGTTAATGCCCTGACTCAGAGGGATCTGAGCAGGGAGAGGAGCTGATTCTGGTGCTGCTCAGTTGTTTTCAGTGAAGATGTTAAAATGCCTGTTGTCCCTCCCTTTGCCTGGTGATTTCTTCCATCAGGGGAAATGTTTTCTTCCACCTTCTATCAGGCTTAAACTGAGCAAGGAGGGCACGGCAGGAACGAGTCCTGCATTTCATGTTGCACCCTGACAATGTCCCTGTATTGTGACAAACCTCTTGCTTGCCTTTCCTGAGCTCTCTAGGAATAACCTGGCAGGATTTGTTGGGTTTTCCATGTTTGTTGCTCCAGCTCTGCTATTCCAGTGCTGGGGGGGAAGTTGGGCCCAGCTGGCCTGACTTTGCTCTGGGAGACCAAAACTCTGCAGCACAAGGGGTGGTTTGGCCTTGCAGTGGTGGTGGCTCAGGTGCCTGGGGATGGGGTTTGCAGCGATTCACCTGCAGTGTCCCTGTCTGCAGGTTGGAGCAGGGAGTCATGGCAGGGATTAGGGTATGGCAGGGATCGGGATGTGGCAGAGATCAGGATGTGGCAGAGATCAGGATGTGGCAGGGATTGGGGCATGGCAGGGATTGGGCCATGGCAGGGATTGGGGCATGGCAGGATCAGTACCTAGCAGGGATCAGGGCATGTCAGGGGTCAGGATATGTCAGGGATTGGGATGTGCCAGGGGTCAGGATATGGCAGGGATTGGGACATGGCAGGGATTGAGACTGCCCGTTCCAGCAGCTGTGGAATCAGCTCAGTTGCACCATCACATTCCTTCATCCCTCCTGTCCTTGGCCAGGAGGGCAGAGGAGGGCAGGGCAGGAAGGGAGAGCAGGGCAGGGCAGGAAGGCACAAGTGCTCTTTCCCTTTCTTTGGCTCTCTGAGCACTTTGTGAAACTTCTGATCCTCTGGGCTGCACCCAGGAATGATTTGCCTGCTTTGCACTTGACCTGTGGGGAGCAAAACCCGGGAATGCTGCTTGGATCTGCCTTCTTGTTTCAGGCTGGGGACTTGGGTGAGGGGAAGGACACTGGGGCTGCAGGAGGAATCTGCAGGTTTGGGTTTAGCCTGTGCAGAGGAGACACTGATTGTGGTCAGGCTGGAGCCATTTCAGTGGCTCCCGGGGGAATTCTGCAGGGAATCCTTTAATTGGAGAAAGCATTGCAATGGGAGCATGGACTGCAGCTAAATACAGTGCAGTGATTTCCCAAAACCTGGCTCTAGGATGCCAAACTCACGGTCTCCAGGGACTTTTATCATTCCCATTCTCTGCCTGCTGCCATTTGCAGCTGCCTTATGGATTTGAGTTCCCAGCTAAATGGCACTAAATCTCTCTGCAATCTGAGGGCACAGTGGATTTTACGGGTCACTTAAAGCACAGCTGAAAAAAGGCCAAGTTGCATTTCAGTGCCAGCTCTCCAGACCCACAGGGGGGCTGACAGCAAGTTTGGGTGGTAGCAAACCCAAACTCTTTCTTCCCAGTCAGTGGGAATGGAATGAAGGATCAGGGAGGGAGGTGAGGAAGAGCTGACACTGGGTGCTACTGGTGTTACTGGTGCTGCTGGGGCAGTGGCCAGAGCTCTGCTGTCCCTGGGAGCAATCTCTGACATCACTGTTGTATTTTTAGCTGCCTCCACCTGGCCCTGCCTGATTTAAGAACCTGGCCTGCAGCCATTGACACATTCAGCTTGGGCAGTAATTACCTTTTCCTGCTTTAAATAAGGGAGCTGCTCCAGCCTTCCTGCTCCACTGAACTACAAATACCCCATACCTCAAATCCCACCAGGCCAGTCTCAGCACCTGATTGCTTTGGGAGGCTCACCCTCTCTGTGTATGGGGCAGGACTGCCTGGGACCCCAAAGGGATGGAGTCCCTTTGTTTCCAGAGCTGGAACCCCAGGGGATGGAGTCTCTTAGTTACAGGGCTGAGACCCAAAAAAGGACGGAGTCTCTTTGTTTACAGGGCTGGGACCCCAAAGGGATGGAGTCACTTTTATAACACAGCTAAGACCCCCAAGGGATGAGGTCACTTTGATAACAGAGCTGGGAAAGACCCCAAAGAGTTGGAGTCCCTTTGTTTACATCTCCCAGGGCTTGTCAGCTGAGCTCCCCCTGTGCTTTTCCTGCAAACATTCTCCCTTTTCCGGCAGTTCTCAGTGCCCAGGCTCTGCTGTGCCTGAACATTCCCAGGGAGTGGCCCTTTCCTTCCTTGCTTCGAGGAGCAGGATGAAGCTGTGCTACTGAAACCAGGGCAGAGTGTTTAAGTTTGGATTTCCCTCTGTTCAGGAGCTGGGCTGGAGTGAAAATTGCCACTGGGAAGAGTCGTAGGACTGCTGGGGAGCCAGGAGCCACCTGGAACCCTTTTCCCAGCCCTGGCCTGTTGCAGAGCCTTCAGTGACCTGCCCCACCTGTATTTATTTCCCCCTAAACACAGGACTTTGCTCGGGGTGAAGTGCAGGAGCAGTCCAAGGGGCAGGGAAGGCACAAGTGTCTCCTGTGGCCAGAGGGGATGGCTGGCCTGGGTGATAAGCCTGGCTCTTCCTCCTCAGCTGCCTGAGGATGGGCTCAGTGTTATTTTTAGTAGGCAGCACTTCAGAAGTCTGTCTGGAATCCTTGAGCCTGTCTGCTTGGAGGCCTTTCTTCCTGGCTAATTTGGGCAGTGTTACATTCTTCGAGCTCAGCCTGGGGATGGGGAGACCTTGTGAAAATTCCTGCTAACAAGGCCGTGTCCCTGGAGCACTTGGAGATCCTCATTAATCAACTGCAGGGCTTCTTCAGCTCAGCAGAGGGAACAGATCCTTTCCTGTGGCTGCTGCTGAGGCTGAGTGACATCCAACCCACCTTGGGTGTCACCTGAAACACTTGAAGATGTTTCTGGTGGCTTTAACCCCATGTAATACCCAGAATATTTTCTCCTCCTCTCTTTCTGAGTGGTGGTGAGTGGTACAGCCGGTGGGCTGCCCTGAGTTCCTCCAGGGAGTGTGGCTGGTAAAGCTCCTTGTCTCTCTTTCTCTGGCAGGAGTCAGAGTCTGAGAACAGGCTGGATGGAGAGACAGCGTCAGACAGCGAGGGCAGGTCCGATTTTGGAGGCTCATCCGCGGTGCCGACATCGGATGACACCCCAGAGGTCCTGAACAGAGCTCTGTCCAACCTGTCCTCGAGGTAACACTCCCTGGGCATCATCCCCCTCCTGTGCCAGGGCCCTGCATTGTCCCTGCTTCCTCTGCCAGGGCCCTGCATCGTCCCTGCTCCTGTGCCAGGGCCCTGCATCGTCCCTCCCTCCTCTGCCAGGGCCCTGCATCGTCCCTCCCTCCTCTGCCAGGGCCCTGCATCGTCCCCCTCCTGTGCCAGGGCCCTGCATCGTCCTCCCCTCCTGTGCCAGGGCCCTGCATCGTCCTCCCCTCCTCTGCCAGGGCCCTGCATCGTCCCTGCTCCCTCTGCCAGGGCCCTGCATCGTCCCCCGCTCCTCTGCCAGGGCCCTGCATTGTCCCTCCTTCCTCTGCCAGGGCCCTGCATGTTCCCTGTGCTCTCCTGGCTCAGCAGCACTTTGGGGGCTGCTGGAAGTGGAAGGAGCAGCTCCCCAGCTCCTTTCTTGCCTCCGAGGCCTCAGGAAGCAGCAGGGAGAGCAGAGAGCAGGGTTGGGGTGGGTGGGAGAGGAGGGGGCTGTGGAAGGGAGGGTCTTGCTGCCTGCTGGGTCCTGGCAGGTGGGGCAGAGCACAGAGGTTGCGTGTGGCTTTCAGAGCACTCAGCAAAGATTTGAGCTGCTCTAGTTTTTAACCATCAGTGGGAGTGACTGGTGCAGGAATGCAGGAGAAATGGTGCTGAGAAGGACAGGATTTAACAACAGACTGGGGGTGTTCTCTACAGCCTGCCTGGGGGGAAAGTGTCTTAGTGTCACAGGAGAAAGTGTCTCTGCTGGGTGTGCTGAGGATGGGACAGGGTTAAGGCAGGACAGTCCTGAGGGTACAACACCTCAGAGCCCATCTCTGCTCTTGGAAAGGAATGCAGAGAAGGGAAGTGGTCTCAATTTTGTTTAGACTTATCTTGCAGCTTGTCCAGGTGTGGGAAACCTGCAGCAGGGCAGGAGCAGGTGCTCTCCTGAGCCATCTCAGTGCTCTTGGAGGTGCCCAGCACCTCTCTAGTGCTTTGTGCAGTTAGTGAGGCTGAACTGAAGCTTTGCAGCTGCTGCAGCCAGGCCTTTGTCAGCAGATCAAGGTCTCTCAGCAGCACTGAGAGGAAACTTGGGGTTTCCAGGGCTTGATTTCCTTCCTGTGACATGCAGAGAACAGAAGTGCTGTTGGGCTGCCTGGCTCTGTTTATGACTTATCTCTAATGTCTTCCCTTCTCTCTGGCCCAGATGGAAGAATTGGTGGGTGAGAGGCATCCTCACTCTGGCAATGATTACCTTCTTCTTCATCATCATCTACTTGGGGCCCATGGTCTTAATGACAATAGTAAGTGCTCCAGAGAAGTGTCCTGATGTTCACAGCCGTGGTGGGAAGATTGCTGGGACCATTGCTGGGGTGGCACTCTCAGAGCCTCATGTTTTAGAGGCCCTTATTCATCTTGCTGGATTTCTCTCTCCCTGGAGGAAACCTGGCAGGAATCTGGTTGTTGAAAAGCTCCTGCAGAGGAAAGGGGAGGGAAAAACAGCGTGGTGAGATTCTCATGTGGGATTAGGAGACTCCTCCACCTGCTGAAGTACCTTTTGCTCTGCACATGCCTGTTTTTCCCCTCCTTGGGGAAGAAGGTGTTTAATCAGCATGGATTGCAGCTCTGGATGTCTTTCTGTGCAGGTGATGTGTGTCCAGATCAAATGTTTCCACGAGATCATCACTATTGGCTACAACGTGTACCATTCATACGACCTGCCCTGGTTCAGGACACTGAGCTGGTGAGTGAGGGGCTGCTCCCCTCCCCTCCTCTCCTGTGTGCAGTGGGGACAGCCAGAGGGAAGAGCCCCCAAAAGTCCTGATAGATCAGTGTTTCAGGAGAGCCCACCCTGGTGAAGTTTATCCTGTGGTTAGTGAAGAGCATGGATGAGAATCCTGGGATCTGTGCCCACCTGGAGATGGGCATGGTGGCTGGGGTGGGATGGGAGTTTTGAGGTGGCTCTGAGACAGGACTGAACATGGGGATGTAGAATCCCACAATCCAGAATGGTGTGGGTTGGGAGGGACCTCAAAGACCATCTCTTTCCACCCCCTGCCATGGGCAGGGACACCTCCCACTAGCCCAGGTTGCTCCAACCTGGCCTTGGGCACTTCCAGGGATCCAGGGGCAGCCACAGCTTCTCTGGGAATTCCATCCCAGCCACTCCCCACCCTCCCAACCAAGAATTCCTTCCCAGTATCCTTCTGGCAGTGGGAAGCCATTCCCTGTTGTCCTGGCTCTATGTAAGGGCTGGGGAGGGGACAGGAGTGGGGCTCTCAGGATGCACAGGATGGGGAATTTTGGGAAGCACAGGATGGGGGATTTTAGGAGGCAGAGGCCAGTGGGGCAGTGCCACCTAAAGACAGAGTCTTTGTTCCTCAAGGCCAGACCCAAAGCCCAGTTGTGGTCCATCCCAGAGCAATGCTGAGAGATGCACCCACTCCTTGGAATGAAGGGGGTGTTTCCCAACTGGAGGAGACAAAGTTCAGGCTGTCACCAGGCAGTGTCCCAGGGTGATGATCCTCACGGATCAGTCGCTCCCTGTGTTTCTCCAGGAGCCTTTCAGGGGTCCTGCTAACGAGTATCCACATCCCACAGGTACTTCCTGCTCTGTGTGAACTATTTTTTCTATGGTGAGACTGTGACAGATTATTTCTTCACGCTGGTGCAGAGGGAGGAGCCCCTGCGGATCCTCAGCAAATACCACCGTTTCATTTCCTTCACCCTCTACCTGACAGGTACAGACTCAGTGCTGTGGCTCATCTTGGCAGGGAAATCTTGCATTACTCTTATTCTCAGTGCTGTGTGCACTGCAGCATCCATAGCAACCCATCTCTGCTCTCCAGTGATGCTCTGTGCTGGTTTAAAGGGAAACTGGTGGGAGAAACAAGGCCAGCTCAAGAGAGATTACAAGTCAGAGTTAAAATTTGCTAAACAGATTACAATAAGTACAATGATATAAAGAAAAATTTGGTTTAACCCACAAAACCAGATGTATAACCCAGCACCCTGAGGCATGAACAGAAGGCTGTTCATTGGCCCCTGTGCTGAGCCCCACATGGGCCTCTGAGGGCAAAGTGAAAGGAAACCTCTTGGTGAGGATGATGGTCACAGTCCTGTTGAGGTTCTGCTCCTCCTCTGGATCCAATGAATGGTTCCAGAAGTCCCCAAAGCCCAATATTAAATATGCTCAGGTTCAGGTGGGAAAACCCACCACCTCCCACAGGGCAGGGAGTTCCACAATGGGTGATTTAACTCTGTGAGTCCCGGGCTATTTTGGAATCCTTGATGGCCCCTGAGCAGACATGACCCCTCAGGTGGGTGTGAAGGTGCTGATGCCTCCCCAGAGGGGAGTTATCCCAGCTCAGTCACTGGTGTGAGGACAGAAACACTGCCCTGTCCCACAGGGTTCTTTAACACCCACCCTGCACCCTGAGGGGTCAGGGGTGCCCTGAGCAGCTGCTGCCAACGATCCATCATAGACAGTCCATCAGAAATGACACAGAGGGTGTAGAATACACAGCTTTGGTGACTCCACACATGATAAACTGGTGCTGGCAGCTGTAACTGGGATATGTAACTTGGCTGCAGGGGGAGAGTAGTGGTGGCAAATCTCTTACATAGGAAGAAAAGCTCCATGATCTTTATGGGACAACCAGGTTGTTCATCCCTCCAAGTGGCACTTGTAGGCAACTTCCAAAACAATGCTTTTCCCTACCCAACATTATTCTTTATTCAGGTAAAGTCCTAAGCAGCTGTACAATGTCACGATGTCATGGTGCAAAATTATTTCTGGCTGTTGAAGGTGCATCCTCACCTTTGACTTTCCTTCTGTCTCCCTCAGGTTTCTGCATGTTTGTCTTGAGTCTGGTGAAGAAACACTATCGCCTCCAGTTCTACATGGTAGGTTAAATTCAGGGCCTGCTGGGTTAAACTCAGGGGCTGCTGGGTTAAATTCAGGGCCTGGTAAGGTTAAACTCAAGGGCTGATAAAATTAAATTTGGGGCCTGGTGAGGTTAATTTCGGGGGCTGTTATGGTTAAATTCAGGAGCTGGTAGGTTAAATGCTTAAACTCAGGGCCTGGTGGGTTAAACTCAGCCTGAGCAGGGCTGTGTGTCAGCAGGTGCCCCTGTGCTGGCTGGGCACTGCAGGGAGGGCACAAGGACTGTGAGCAGACTGGATTTTTAACAAGTTCACTGACAGAACTCCCCTCCAAACCTGTGTTCCCTTCCCTCTGCACTTGTGGATGCTCTTAAGAAACTGAGAAGGCTGCACAAAGCTCCTTGAGTCTGGTCCTGAGGGTACGTTGGCTTTGTCTCCCTGTTCCCAGACACCAGTGAGGTGTTTCCCGTGTCTGACCATTGCCACAGCTAATTCTGCTTTCCAAACTACCCAGACCACTGGGATGCAGCTTGGATACCTGTCAGTCTTACACAGCCAGAGGGCTGAGTGAGGGGCATGGGATGGGCTGGGTTAGAGGGTGTTTGCTCCAGGAGAAGTTCCCAGAGAAGGTCACAACTTGCCCATAAATTGCTGTGCCCTGCTCTTTGAGAGCCCTTGGGCTGTGTCCCCAGAGCAGGGCAGGGTCCCTGGGCAGGCTGGACTCCAACCCATCCTGTCTTCTCTTGCAGTTCGGATGGACCCACGTGACGCTGCTCATTGTGGTTACCCAGTCCCACCTCATCATCCACAACCTGTTTGAGGGAATGATCTGGTGAGTTTTCCTTCTGAGTGTTCTGATTTCTGCAGCCAGAAACAACTGACTGTGTTTTCTTACAACCCCAGACTGGTTTGGGTTAAAGGGCATTTAAAGCTCCCCCAGTTCCATGGGCAGGGACACCTTCCACTGTCCCAGGGTGCTCCAAGCCCCATCCAACCTGGTCTGGAACACTTCCAGGGGTGGGGCAGCCACAGCTCTGGGCAACCTGTGCCAGCTCCTCATTTCTTCCTGATGTCTAATCTTTATCTTTAATATTCAGTTTTGAGTCAAAACTGCTCTTCTACAAAAGCAAGTGGCCAAGGAGAAGGTGCGGCCTATGAGGGACCAGCCTGTCCAGCAGAGAACAGCAAGAGGTTGCTTTGTGCCACTTGAGGCATAGAGAGATGTTGTAAAAAACCATCTGACAGCACCTGTGGGGTGTAGGGACCTTTCAGATGGTGTCAGGCCTGGGTAGGTGCTTCCTCTTCCAATGGATGGGAAAGTGCTGCTGGATTTGGGGCATCAGGTGGTAAAGGCAGTGCTGGGGAAGGAAGGAGGTGGAGCCTCCCAGCTCCCTCCAGCTGCTGGGCACAGGGGACACCCCTCTGGTGGTCCTGCCAAAACCTGCATGGCCAGGAACTAATTTGGGCCTCTATAAGGTTGCATGTTCCTCTGTGTGTCACAGCCAGCCCAGAGGGCTCTGGGAGCCTCCTGCTCACACTGAAGTGTCCAACAGCTAAAGAAAACGTGCTTAAAAAAGGCCATTCTGGGTGCACAACCCACTTAGTGCAGAGCATTGTAGTAGCCCCCAGATTCCCCGTGGAGCTCCAAGTGGGTGCTCCTTGCGTTGCCTTGGAGAAGGAGACATTGATGTGGTGGCCCTTCAGAGCACCTTGTGGTGGCAGCTGCTCCTCAAGCCTTGGAGCTGGCTGGTCTTGGCACTTCCCAATGGTTTGCTCCTCTCCCCTGCAGGTTCATCGTGCCCATTTCCTGTGTCATCTGCAATGACATCATGGCCTACATGTTTGGGTTCTTCTTTGGCCGCACACCACTCATCAAGGTCTGTGACACCCCTGGGGGTAAAATGTGGCTTTGGGCTCCTGTGGGCCTTGCTCCTGTGTGCCCTCAGCTCCTGCTTTATGGCCTGCTGGTCTGGGAGGCTCTGAAATTAAATGTTTAGGTTGGAAAGGACTTTTAGGATCAACTGTGAATGAAGGAACTGTTTTAGACCGAGATGTTGGTGTCGGCATCTGACCCAACTCTTGTCTGTGGGTGGTGGCACCAGTTTGTGTTGGCCTCAGCAATTCCCCAGTGAGGAAGGGCTGCAGAGGTGTGTAAATAATGACCTCCTTCTCTCTTTCTCTCTCTCTCTTGGGCAGCTCTCCCCAAAGAAGACCTGGGAGGGTTTTATTGGAGGCTTCTTTTCCACTGTTTTGTTTGGATGGCTGGTAAGCTGGTGCTGTCTCACTGATCTCTTCCTTTCACAGTGTCTAAAAGTGCAGTCGGGCTTTAATCTGTGCCAGCTCTTGTCAGAGCCTTCACCTTTCCTTGCTGGCCAGGGTCTGGACTGGTCCATGGCTGTGTGCAGGCACTGGAGGAAGGTTTTACTCTCTGATAAACCCTGTGGTGTGTTCATTGCAGAGGGGATCTCCCTCTGCTGCTGCTGGGTGGGTGCTGTGCATCATTTCAAGGGCTGTGTGGGGAATTCTGCACTCTTGGAGTGCTCTAACCTGCCTTATGACCATCTCTGGCTGCCTGTTGCTGTCCCCTCAGCCCTGGGGTGCAGCCTGGCTCAGCCCTGGGCCCAGGATGCTCTTGCTGTGCCTTTAGCCAATTACTGCTGCTCAGGACAGTAATCCCCTTAGGGAAGCTGCAGTGGCTCCCTGCTCTCCTTGTGTGGCCTTTTCCCGGGTGATCAGCTCTGCCACAATCCCTCAGGAAAATATTAATGCTGTTTTGCTTGCCATGTGTCCCCTTCTGTGTCCCTGGAGCTGTCCTATGTGATGTCTGGGTACCGCTGCTTCACCTGCCCCGTGGAGTTCAACAACGACACCAACAGCTTCACGGTGGACTGTGAGCCCTCTGAGCTCTTCCAGCTGCAGGAGTACAACATCCCCCTGGTGCTGCAGTCTGTGGTGGGCTGGGTATGACTTTCTCCCTTTATCACAGCTTGTTTATTGGGGTAGGAGCCCTAGGAAAGGAGGGCAGGGCTTTATTTGGGTGGGGTGTGAAGGGACACGGCAAGGGACAATGGTACAACCAGATAATGGGGGATGTGGTGGTGGTTTGTGTCAGTTCCCCAGGGAGTTGTCCCAGGTCTGGTGGGGCTTTAACCCACTTGAAAACCAGCTGAGCTACAGCCTGGGGAGCAGAGAGGGCAGGGCAGTGGTGGACAGTGCTGCTCCCATTGAAAATGCCTCCCTGGTGTGTTTTTCCTGCAGAAGACAGTGCGGATGTATCCCTTCCAAATCCACAGCATCGCCCTCTCCACCTTCGCCTCCCTCATCGGGCCCTTCGGAGGCTTCTTTGCCAGTGGCTTCAAGAGGGCCTTCAAAATCAAGGTGAGGATGGCGAGGGGCATTTCCATCTCAGGAAGGAAGCACCGAGTGGTTCCTGCCCCTCGGATCAGTCCCAGCACTTCAGGGAACAGCAGGATGGGTGCTCTGGGAAGGCAGGAGGGTTGTTCAGGCACAGATGCTGGAACAGGATCTGGGGGTTTTTTTGGCTGAATGAGAAGAGACCTTAAAACTTCAGCTGTGGTGTTCTAAACCCTGCTGTGATGCAGAACTTGAAGACCCAGCCAGGAAATTTTGCAATCTGAGGCTTCCCTTGATGTCAACAGGCTGGTTTTATGTATAAAGAGCCTGTGATCAGTTAAGATGCCTGGAAAGGCAAGATAGGCTGGCAGGAGATAAACATCAGCCCTTCCTGACCCTGGGTGACAGTTCAGCCTCTCTGTCCCTCAGGCACCAGCACTTCATAAAGGAGAAACTCTCAAAACCAGGGAGGGGTGAAACAAAATCTCTCCTTAGCCTGTCTTTGCCCTCTGGGAAGAGTTGAGGCAAAGGGATGAGTGTCCCAAAGCATGTCCCAGATGTCTGGAGGTGCTCAATGCAATCCCTGTGCTTTGCTCAGGACTTTGCCAACACCATCCCGGGGCACGGAGGGATCATGGACCGCTTTGACTGCCAGTACCTGATGGCCACCTTTGTCAACGTGTACATCGCCAGCTTCATCAGGTCTGTCTGCTTTGGGGGCCCTGCCAGGCCCAGGGCAGGGCAGGGCAGGCTGGGGGTGAGGGGCACTTGCCCCCTTAGATTAACATGTGAAAATACAGGACACAGAGGAAAGGGTTGAGGAAGGGAAGGATCTTCTAGTGGGGTCATGCAGAGCTGCAAGCACAACCCTCATTCCCCTTTATTCCAGTCCCACTGAAACTCCTCCTCCTGCATCCCTGTGGGTGTTGGATGGGGTTTCCAGAGTCAAACAAGCAGGAAGATCTAATTTTATGGCACTACCAAGCATGCTGTGGCCAAGCCCAGAAGCAAACCTGTAGGTCCATGAAAGATGTGCCAAGGAGCTGAGGAACTGTCTGCTTTGATTTTGGAGGGGGAGCATCAGCTGATAGGATGTTAAATCCTTTTTAAACAGACTGGATTTGGGGTGTTGGTTTGTGTTTAGAGTTGAGCACCCCATGCCTTTTGAGATCTGTGCACCCAGATGGAGTTGAGCCCCCTGTGTGGAGCTGCTGAAGGGATGGGCAGCGTGGGGGTGACTTTGCTGAAGCTGCCCCTGAGCCCCAACTCGCTGGGCTCTCACCGTGGGGCTCACTGATAATGATGCTTTTGTGTTTCAGAGGTCCCAACCCCAGCAAACTCATCCAGCAGTTCCTGACCCTGAGGCCAGACCAGCAGCTCCACATCTTCAACACGCTCAAGGCACACCTGGTTGACAGGGGCATTTTGGGGAGCCTGGAGGACGCGTAGACACCAGGAGGGTGGCACAGGACTGGGCACAGACAGGCCTCCAGGAGGACATTCCTGGCTTGCCTGATCTAAGACAATAACAAGGCCTCATTTCACTGTAACTTTTCTTCCTTTCTTGGTAAATGTTTGCATTTGTGGGTTTTACTTTTTTTTTTTTTTGGAAATAATATATTTATAGAGCTTTGGTTCAAACGAGCAAATCTTGGGTTTGGAGCTGAGGAGGAGTAAAGATTTGGAAGGACTGTTGGGTGAAGCAGGAGGGTGGGATTGTCCTCAGGGAGTGTCCTGAGCCTCTGAGGTGTCTGGGCAGAGCTGAGCTTTTCCTGGGAGTGGGTTTTTGCAGGGAACACAGAGCATTGTGGAGCTGGCAGGGAGGTGACTCTGTGCCCTCCCCTGGCTGCAGTGCCAGGCTGGTGGCAGCTCTGGGGACCATCCCTCTCTCCAGAGGTACCTGGGAATGCAGTGGGAGCTTTCCCAGAGAGCTGGGGGAATCTCCCTGCCCAGGCTCTGGTGTTTGGTAGAGGATCTTGTACTAACCCAGCCCTGTTTCCTCTGGCCAGCCAGGCACTGCAGCTGCTCTCACCTGCTGCTTTTGCAGTGCCTCTCACATTCCCCCAGTTTGTGGCTGATATTTTGGCAAAGCAGATTTTTATAAGCAATTACAGCAGGAATACACTGGGGACAGGGAGACAGGGAAGTGGGTGTTGTGTGTGGGAATGTGGGAGGCTCAAATTGCTTCAAAACTGCTTGAAGTATTTAAGTTTTAAAGGACACTGAAGCTTCAGTGAGTAATTCCTGCCAAGTAAGAACAACCTTTAAATAACTTGGTTCATTTCCCCCCATTAAATAACCTTTAAGAACCACACTTTTCCATTTCCCAACGGCTGGAAACGCCACACTGGGATATTTTAGGTAATTTGGGGAGCAGTTTCCAGCCTGTTTTGTTGCAGGTTGGGCTCCAGCTCTGCTGGGGCTCCACTGGGAGTTCTGTTTTCTTTCAGGGATCATGTCTGTTTGTTACTTGAGTTGTAGATGTCGTGCTGCTGAGTTTACCACGGTCTGTGTTGCATTTCAGTCTGGGTTCATTTCTCTGCAGGCTTCTGTCCTGCTCTGCTCACTGAATCTTGTCAGAAATAGTTTGTACTTAATAGCTGCAAGTTTTATTGAAGTACTTTCCTTTATTTTGTCATACTTTTTTATTATTTAAAAATGAGAGCCCTAAAGATTGTAAAACTTTTTTTTTTTTTTTGTGCTCAAATAGTGCAAATAACCCCAGTTACACCTTAAGCAATGTTCCCAAACACCAGGTGACTCTGATTTTCCTTCTTTCTTTAGTTTGTGCATGGGAGAGAGAAACTTTACCCTATTTTAACCTGGGGAACAAGTGACAGGGACAGTAAATACAGAAGTACATGGTGTTTTCAAGCAGTTGCTGACACAAACTTAGGCACAGCCCCCCCATATGAGACCTGTACCTGCTGCAACCTGGCTTGGCATGGACAGAAAATAAACCAGCTGAAAATACCCCACATTCAGAGTTTTTCCTCCATATTCTGGCTCTGTATTCTAACCCTGAGTATGTGGAGAGCTCTTGTGTGTGTGTGAATATACTGAGCAGGTCCAGCCACTTCTGTGGGGCTCTGGGGTGGGTTTTGCTTCATCCCCCCCAGGCAGGACCCACAGGGCAGAAATTTGTGCTGCAAATGCAGGTATTTGATGGAAAGCACAGAGGAAGGGTCTGTGTCCACAAAGCATTTCCAGTGTGGTGCTGGCAAAGCTGCTGCACTGAGCAGGGCAGGATTGGGGCTGGGGAATGGCAGTGGTGACTTCCCTGGGCTGGCTGTGGGCTCTGTTCCTTCCCGGCTTGAATTAGGCAGGGATTTATTTTCTGTCATCTTGGACAATATCGGTCCAAGCCTTTCATTTGCAACCTGGAGAGGAGAATGAAGGTGCTTCCACCTTGCTTTGCCCAGGGAGAGTGTTTGGGCTGTGTTTCATCCCATTTTGGCTGAGTTCAGGGAGGCAAAGGGAGGGCACCTGCCAGGAGCATCCCTGGGAATAGGTGTGGGAGTGTTTTGCCCTGTGGAGTTGGACCAGTTGGTCCTTTCCAGGGTTTTCAGGGTTGCCCTGCCCTTGCCAACACCTGCCAAAACCCCTTGTGGCCACTGTTGGGTCAGAGGCAGGAGTGACGGTGTTGATAACCATTCCAAAAGTGTGCTCTGTTTATAGTAAGAAGTTTCTCCAGTGGGTCTTTAGTGTCCTGCTTGTTTGCTCTGCCCCTTCTGTACCTCTTCAGCTGTGATTGGTGGGGCAAAACCCAACCCAAGGCTTTGCTGCAGCCTTTGGTTTGAGGCAGATCTGGGCCTTTCTGGAGGGTGTAAGTGCTGGGTGTGGGCACTGGAGGGCAAAGTGGTTCCATTCAGAGGCTGCCTGGGCTGGGAGAGCAGCAGCAGCAGCAGCATTGTTGCCTGTGGGTGTCTTCCCTGTTCAGCTTTATCCTTGCTTCCCTCCCAGCAGCACAGGGAAAGCATGAACTTCTGAGCCCTGCTGATCCCGAAGGGGAAGGCTGAGTGGAAAGGGTTGGAATCCTGCATGGAAGTTCATTAAACTGACTGGAAACAGTGGAGGAAGGGAAGGAGATAGGGATTGTTAAGAGTAATTGCAGGTTAAAGTTAGAGAAACGTGGAATGCTTTGGGTTGGAAGGGGCCTTAAAGATGGTCTTGTTCCAACCCCCTGCCGTGGGCAGGGAACCTTTCACTGGATCAGGTTGCTCCAAGCCCCATCCAGCCTGATCCTGAACACTTCCAGGGATGGGGAACCCACAACTGCTGGCCTTGGCTGGCCCTGAGGGAGTAACTGTGGTGCCCAGGGATGTGCAGCAGGACCTGTGGCCACTCTGCTCCACTGCTTTAGGCCTTGCAGGACCTTGGTGGTGCTGCAGCTCTCCAGAGCTCCAGTTTGGAGGGAGGTTGATGTGGAGGGGCCCCAAAGACCCCAGGGAGGGCTGGGAAGGAGTTGTGGGGAATGCCAAGGGAGGTTTCTCCAGCCCAGGGCTCGAGCTCAGGTTGCACTGTACTTTTATTTCCCAGTGGGCTCCAGCACTGGGGAAGTTCTTCCTGCCTGTGCCAAACGAAGAGGAAGAGCAAGGGGAAGGTCCTGGGTCAGCTGGGCTGTGTCTGGGAGGAAGGCACAAGTAGGATGGGGACAGACAAGGGAGGTAGCAGTGTTGGATAAAGGGATGGCACGAGGCTGGCAAGCTGCTTTTGAGTGGTGTGAGGGGCTGGCAGTGCTGGGAGGGCACTGGACACCCACAGGTGGGTTTGCCAGCGGATGGGTCGGGTTGGACACGGGTTTGATCACCAGGCTGAGCTGGCTGGGCTGGAGCTGGGACACGAGCACTGGGCACACTGGGACAGGAATTTGCTTCTCCACATGTGATTGTATCCCAGATGAGTTGGCAGATGGGATGCAGGGCCAGCCCGTGGCCTTGGAGTGCTCAGGGAAGCTCCAGAGCTGATTTGTGCAGTGGTGTCCTGTGTGATCAGCCTGTGTTAAACAGATCCTGTGGGGTGAGGGGCTTGGCAGGGCCACTGATTCCTGGCATTCCTGGTGCCCTGTGCCCCGTGGAGCTGCAGAGCCCACAGCATCACCTAAAGCTTGGCCCCAGGCTGTGAAATCCCCTTTTCCAGGGGATGTCTCCCCTTTCCAGGGAGTGCAGTGAGCTCCCCTGAGCCTGGCTCTGGTGGGATCTCCCTCTCCTCCCCCAGCCCTGTGTGGTGGCAGCAGGGCAGAGCTGTGTGGCAGCACCCAGACAGCCCCTCCTGGGCACAGGGCAGTCACAAGGGGGTTCCTGTCCCCGTGCCCAGCCCTGGAGTGGCACCTTGTGCCCCTGTAGTCCCCGTGTGCCCTGCTCTCCAGCCCTGGCGTGTCCCCACCATCGGCTTCTTTCTCTGTGCATTGTTTTTTGGTTCCTGGTTTAGCTGCACACGTAGAGTTGCCTTCCTTTGACTGAATGTTCCAATGTGATATATTGTATATTTTAAAGTATTTACCCTATTTATATACTGTATGTTACTGTTAAATAAATATAAGTTCCATTATCTGCAGTGGAGTTTTATTCAGTGGGGTGTTCCAAACCTCCTTTCCATGCTCTGTAGGGCAGATCCATCTCTTCTAAACTCACATTTCCCTATTCCTTCCTCAGGGATTTTCCCAGGAATGGACCTGGCTGTGGCAAAGACACAGCTGGGTGGGATTGGACCATTCATGTCCTGCATGAGGGACACAAACAGCCCCATTCCCATCAGGATGAGGGCCACGAACAACCCCATTCCCATCAGGATGAGGGCCACGAACAACCCCATTCCCATCAGGATGAGGGCCACGAACAACCCCATTCCCATCAGGATGAGGGCCACGAACAACCCCATTCCCATCAGGATGAGGGACACAAACAGCCCCATTCCCATCAGGATGAGGGACACAAACAGCCACATTCCCAGCAGGATGAGGGACACAAACAGCCCCATTCCCATCAGGATGAGGGCCACGAACAACCCCATTCCCATCAGGATGAGGGACACAGCCCCATTCCCAGCAGGATGAGGGACACAAACAGCCACATTCCCAGCAGGATTTGTAGCCACCCTGGAGTCAGATCATCCAGGCACAACTTGATCAGGGGTGAGAGAAGTGCTGGCACTGCTGCCCCTGCAAATCAGCTCATTTTACCCCCAAAAATTTCACTGGGAATGTGAAAAACCATTGGAGTTCCACCCAGCATAAATTACTCCTTCCTTTCTGCTGTTTCTCCTGCCTTGCCTGGGGTTGGGAGGGCACAATCCTCTGTTTACCCAGAAAAATGCTATTTTTAGCTCTGGTGTTATTTTGACTGTTTCTGACTTATCAGCCAAGCCAAAGCAGCCCCTCAGCAGCCCTTTTGCAGCTTCCTGTCACACTGTGGGCTCTTGCAGACAAATCCACCCTCCAGCAGCACCACGACACGGTGCCAAGTGACTGCAAAGCCCCAAATCCCCAATTCCAGCTCATCACACCCCTTGGGCAGGAGCTTGCCGAGGCCCACCGTGCAATGTGCACCAACATGCAAAGCAGTTCTGGGTCTTCCGTGACTCCCTGAGGTTAAATCTGTTGGGAAATGGACTCAGAGCCTTGGGAAGCTGCAGAGGCTCCGGTAGTGGGGCTGGGAATGTGACTGTGAATGAGTCAGGCCCAGCTCATGGAGCCCAGGGCTCTGTGTCAGCCCCTCAGCTGCACAGCCCACCTTGTCCCTCCCCTTCCAGGGCCAATTTAATTAAATCAAACTGGGAAAAGTGCACATTCCCAGTGGAAATCCTGGTGCTCGCTGTGCCCAGATGGACCGTGAGCCTCAAAGCAAAGGTGCCTCTGTGGGATTCCTGTCCAGACAGAATCCTGACAGAAGAGGGATATAAAACCAAAACTAACACCTTTATGGCTTATTTGCCTTTTTTAGGTTCTCTTGGGGAATGGTGGATTTAGGTATATTGGGAAGGGATTCTTCCCTAGGAGGGTAGGGAGGGGCTGGGGTGGAATTCCCAGAGATGCTGTGGCTGCCCCTGGATCCCTGGAAGTGCCCAAGGCCAGGTTGGAGCACCCTGGGGTAGTGGGAGGTTCCCCTGCCCATGGCAGGGGGTGGCACTGGATGGGCTTTCAGGTCCCTCCTAACTCAAAACTATTCCATGGGGATTGGAACACAATGATCTTTGAGGTCCCTTCGCACTCAAACCCTTCTGGCATTCCATGACCCAGCTCAGGAACAGCCCAGCTTGATTGCTAATTAAAAAAAATCAGCCTTGTGTTGTCCTTTCCCAAGCCCAGAGGCGGCTGCAGGAGCTCTGTGGGTGCAGGGAAGGGCAGTTTTGGGGGCTGAGGGAGGGCTGAGCTCTGTGCTGTCACCGCTGGGCTGAACTTCTTCATGATTTGGGGCTACAGCAGTTTCCGTTCTAGGGGAGGGAAAGGGCCCTGTGACATCCTGCCCACACAGCAGGGTGGGAGAGGCTGCTCCAGCTGCTGGGAAAGGCTGCTCCAGCTGCTGGGAAGGGAACAGCCTGCAGGGAATAGGGGCATCAAAATGTGTGAGCCCTTGCAGCTCCTGCAGGTATTATTAGGAGGGAAATAGGGTGCTGAATTCAGGGCTCCTTCAGGGCAGAAATGGAGCTGCTGGAGGAGTTTGGGTGCCAAGCAGGATGTTGGGGTGACCTCCTTCAGGGCTGTGTGCTCTGCTCTGCTCTGCTCTTCCACACTGTCGTGGGCTCTGGCAGTGGAATCTGTGAGCTGGGGGTGCCTGAGCTGGCTCCAGGCACTGCCCAACGCAGCAAAGTGGTTTTTCAGCTGTGATTAACCCCAATTAGCCCAGGGGGATCCCCCTGGGCATCCAGTGCAGGCTCCAGCTCCTTCTTTCCCTCAGTTTGTGCTACAACACTAAAAAAGAGCCCTTGCAAGTGGCTCGGGGCATCCTGGGCACAACCCCGGGCTGGAAATCACAACAGGAACCAGTGGCCACATCCTTGTTTGTGCCCCTGTGCTCCCCCCTTGACTCTTCCTGCTTCTGCTCAGGGCACCTTCCCTCCCCACCAGCTCTGGGCTTTCCCAGGATGGGGCAGACGGGGCTGGAGCCTCCACCAGGCCTTGGGGGGCTCCTGCCACAGTTTGGAGCCCCCTCCCTGCTCCCTCTGGGTGTTTGTGCCAACCCTCCCTGCATCCCCCAGCTCGGTCCTGCCACAGCCCACGCTGCTCTGGGGATGCACAGCCAGTTCTCTAGTGGAAAACCCGCCCCAAACAGGACACACTCGCCACTGGGAGCAGGGATTTGGCTTCATCTGCTGCTCCTGCTGTGGCTGCCCCAACCCTGGGAGTGTCCAAGGCCAGGCTGGACAGGGCTTGGAGCAACCTGGGACAGTGGAAGGTGTCCCTGCCCGTGGTTCTTCCCAACCCAAACCATTCTGTGGTTCCATGAAACTTGGAGCAGAATGGATTGCCCTTGGAGCAGCTTGCACAGATCACTGTTCCTAAAAGACCCAGAGGGGGGTTTTGGACAAGGGATGAAGGGACAGGACACAGGAAATGGCTTTAAACTGACAGAGGGCAGGGTTAGATGGGATATTGGGAAGGAATTCTCCCCTGGGAGGGTGGGGAGGGGCTGGGATGGAATTCCCAGAGAAGCTGTGGCTGCCCCAACCCTGGAAATGTCCAAGGCCAGGTTGGAGCAACCTGGGCTAATGGGAGGTGTCCCTGCCCATGGCAGGGGGTTGTAATGGGTGGACAGCCCAACCCAACCCATTCCATACTTCTACACCCCACGGTTCTACCAGCCTTTCCCCTGAGACCTGCCCCATTTCCTCCCCTCTGGCCCACCCTGTCACAGCGAGGGTGTAAAACCCCAAATCAGCCATGGGGGCTCCACAGCCCACCAGAGAGCTCTCTGTGTGTGCCCAGGGGATGCAGCAGCTCAGGCAGAGCCCCCTGCCCGTGGCCACCTGAGCCACAACCAGCTCTGCTCTGCTGCTCAGCAGGACATTTCCCAAAAGCCAGAGCTGGGCCGTGTCCCCAGCGGCCCCAGAAGGACCCACTTCCTCAAATGCTCCGAGCAGAGCCCTGGGCAGGTCCCTGGCAGGTCCCTGGCAGGTCCCAGCCAGGCTGGGTGGGCTGCTGTGCCCCCCAAAGCAGGGAGCACCGAGGGCAGCACAGGAGGCATCACCTGAGCCAGAGCTGGGCTGTGCAGGAAAGCAGGGCAGGAAAGGACTTTTATGGGGTTGTTCAGGGCCGCTCTCGCAGGAGGAGGAAGTTCTTTGGCAAATCAACCCTGGTCGAGCTGTTGCTCTTCGTGGGGGGATCAACCCCCGGCGCGGGATCCCCACGGGACCAGCAGAGCATCTCCTAAGCAAGCCCACCTCGGAGGAATAAAGAGCCCTTCCTGACCCAAAATGTCCCTCAAGCTGCCACGGAACTGGGATTTCCACCTGAAAATGGATGCTGCCAAAATAGGTACTGTGAGAGCTTNAAAATCCAGGTCTGGGGGGATTTAAAGCCCAGGGAGGAGGAGGAGGAGGAGAAGAGCAGGACAGCTCGGGCTGGAGGAAACAATCTGGCCCTTGCTCAGGTCTCTTCGCCCACTCCACGTCAGCGGTTTCCTCTCATGGGTGGTGAGGAGAATGGCCATGGCCATGGGGTGGCTTCTCCCCGTGACTTCCTGAGCCACCTCCCGCCTCTGCCCGGGCTCTGCAGGGCTCTCACCCATGGGAACCCTGGGGAACGCCTTTGGGAAGGAGTGTGGGGTCCCTCTGTGGGCTCTGAGGCCAAAATCCCACAGCTGGACCTGGTCTTGGGTCAAGCAGCCAGGGAGGGGCTTTGGGGGGAGGATGATGAGTTTGAGGAAGGGGTGCAGGAGCCCAGCCTGGTGCACACCCGGAGGCCAAGCCCATCTGTGGTGCTGGTGGTGCCAAAATGTGGCTCAGGCACAGGTTGGATTTCTCCCTGCACAGAGGTTTGACCCAGCTGGTCTCTGCCAGGTTTGACCCAGCTGGTCTCTGCCAGGTTGACCCAGGTGGTCTCTGCCAGGCTCTCCCTCCTCCACACTGTGACAGATCCCAAGGTTGGCCTGCCTGGATTTTCCTACAAAGCCAGTCTGGATTTCTGCCCCCTCTTCTGGGAGTGGCCAAACCCTTCCCTTCACTCCAAGCCCCAAATGAAGGGGCCCAGGGGTGACTGTGGCACACAGTGACAGACAGGATGAGAGCCCAGGTGGCCCAGGAACTCCAGGAGGGCACAGAACCCCCCCCAGCAGCATCCTGGATGTTTCCCATTCCCAGGTTAATCCATCTTTTTTGCCCAGGGGCTGTGGAGCAGTGGGTGAAGTCAATGAGCAGCTCAGAGGAAAAGCCCTGGGGACAGGAGGGTGGAGGTGGGGCAGAGACTTGAGCTTCTGTTGGCAACAGGAATTGCTTTATTTTTTAAATTTTCTTCCGGAAAATCTGCTTGTGATGAAATTCCTGGTGCTCTTTTGCAGCCTCCAGCTGCTGGGAGCTGTTGGATGAGGAGCTGTGTGTCACTCCAGGGATGCTCTGACTTTCCTTGGGGAAATGTAAAGTCGGATTTGCAAATATTTGCAATAATTGCAGCCGAGTTGTCCCTGCTCTCGCTGCTCCTCCCGCCATGGGGACACTTCCCCCTGCTGTGCCCAGCCCTGGCCGTGGCACTGGCAGCTTTTGGGAGCCCCTGGGACAGGGCACCAGCTCCTTCCTCACGCTGAGGACACTGCAAAGCTCTTTATTCCAGTGAAACTGGGATTTCATTGTGGAGCCTCCTGTGGCCCCTCTCCTGGGTTTTATTGCATGTCCCCCCATCCCTCCTGCAGGGCAGGGAGGGCTCTTGTCCAGGACAGGGTTTGGGCACCGAGGTGGCACCTTCTGCCATTTCTCCTGCAAGTCCCCTTTGCCAGGGCTCCTCTTTTTGAGGGGAGGGCAGCAGGACACGAGGCTGGAGGTCCCAGAGCTGGGGGAGATGAGGATGTTTTGGAGGAAATGTTCTGCCTTAGAGGTGGTTGCCACAGGAAACGCTTTGGGGACACCACGTTGGCTCTTTGGTGCCCCTGGGAGTGCAGAGAAGGGCAGGGCTGGGTGTGCAGGGAGCTGCTCCTGAGTGGGGTGTCTGCAAGTGCTGGGCCAGGGAGAGGGCTTGGTGCCCACCCCGTGTCAAATTTTGAGCTGGGCATCTCACCTGATCTGGGAATCACACCTAAACTGGGCAGTGCACCTAAACTGGGAATCACACCTAACCTGGGCATTGCACCTAAACTGGGCATTGAATCTGAGCTGGACATTGAGCCTGCTGGGAATCGCACCTGAACTGGGAATCACACCTGAACTGGGCATCACCCCATAGCTGGGAATCACACCTAAACTGGGAATCACACCTGAACTGGGCATCACCACATAGCTGGGAATCACACCTAAACTGGGAATCACACCT
>WBMV01004468.1:391846-458933 GCA_013396655.1 Campylorhamphus procurvoides
GGCATTGCACCTAAACTGGGCATGGAATCTGAGCTGGACATTGAGCCTGGGCTGGGAATTGTACCTGAACTGGGAATCACACCTGAACTGGGCATCCCCCCTGAGCTGGGCATCACCCCTGGGCTGGGCATCGAGCCTGAGCTGGGCATCCCCCCAGCCACAAGGGCCAGGCACACCCTGAAGTGCTGCAGGAGGAGCCCCAGCCTTGGTGGTTCTCGGTTGGCGAGGGCAGAAAACTTTCCCCAGGGCAGAAAGGCCAAGTTTGTGCAAAGCTGGGCCCCAGGCAGGGCACTGCCCACTGCCCACACCCCTGCCCTGGGCTCGGGCACTTGCACCTCGTGGGCAGGGCACAGAAACAGCAAAACTGCCCTTTTGGCCTTAAATGGGCTCAAAGTGCGGGTGGAGCCACTTTGTGCACTGGGAAAATACAGCCCGGTGTTCACCTGGGGGCACAGGATGGGCACGGTATGGGCATGGTATGGACACAGTATGGGCACATGTATGGGTACATGTATGGGCACAGTATGGACAGATCTATGGGCACATTTATAGGCACAAGTATGGGCACAGTAAGGGCACATATATGGGCACATGTATGGGGAGAGTATGGGCACAGTATGAGCACATGTAAGGGCACATATATGGGCACATAATGGGCACAGTATGGGCATATGTAAGGGCACAGTATGGGCACAAACACAGCTAAGTCCAGGGCTGTGCCCTGAACCTGGAGGGGCTGATCCAAAGGGAAAGGGACCCCTCTGAGCCCACGGTTTGGCTGCCCCAGGAAAAGCTGCAGAGAGGGAGAGAAATAAACTTGGCTTTGAGCAAGGAGGGACAATTTAAGCTCCAGGCTGAGATCAGGAGGGACCCCCGGGCAGCAGCACCCACTAGGTGATTCCCTCCCATCCACAGAGCCCTGCTGGCCTTAGAGGGAGGTTTGTAGCTCCCATTAAGGGTAGAAAACCATTGCATTATTCATAAACGGCCCCAAATTTCTCCTTCCAAGTTTTGTGTTGCTAGAATACTAGCACAGCTGGCTGAGCTCTGTGGGGAAGGCTGGACACGGAGGTGGATGGAGCAGATCCCTGAATTGCCAGTGTGGATGTGAGTGAAGGACCCTGCGAGCTGCCCTGCAACAGCTCCCCTTTGGGTTCAGTCCCTGCAGGAGCCAGCAGGTTCCACACTCCCAGTGCTGCTCCAGCCCTGAGGATCATTCCCCAAAAATCCTTCGCCCCCCAGGAACTGGCAACATCCACAAGACATGGAAGAATCTGATTTACAGAGCACTTTGCTGGGAATAACCAATATTTAGGAGATCTGAGCAATGCAGGGGCTTTGGCAAAGAGCAGAGAAGCTGCCAGAGCTGGAGGAGCAATTTGGGAACCCCGTTTGGGTTTTTCCCCAGGGTAATCCCTGGCACCAGCATTCTTCCCTTTGGAAGGTCCCTGCTTCCAAGCCCATCCTCTGCAGGCAGCACACCCTGAGTGTGCAGCATCCTCACCGTGCTCTGAAGGCTGATTTGGGGGATTCTAAACCCTTTTGGGGATTTTGGGATCAGTGATTTGCGGTGCTGTGTGACAGGTTTGTGGTATGGGGTGAGCTCAGGGTGCCCTGCCCAGGACAGAGGGAAAACACAGGGGGGTTTCTTGCTCTGGGGGGTTTTGGAAGGGGAAGTGGGGACACACTTGGGCTGCAGCACCCCCTGAAGCAGCTGCCCTGCCAGGTGCTCCTGTGGGTGTCTGTGCCATGGGGGCACCTGGCACAGGGGTGAGATGTCCCCACCCCCCAACAGCACAAGGCAATGAGAGATGTTTGGAATTCCCTCCTGTTTCCAGGTTGTCTTTGCCCTCAGCTCCAGGTCAGGGTTCCTGGGTTCTCCCAGCTTGTCTCTCCCTGCTCACTGACCAGCCTGGGGAGGAATGGGGGTCTGGGGGCAGAGATTCCCCCCACCCCACAGTGCCACAGCCCTGGTGCCCAAATCCCCTCTGCCAGGAAGCCCTGCAGGCTCAGGGGCCCAAATCTGAGCCATCCTCATCCTCAGGGCTCACCCAGGTGCCCCTTTTAGCAGAGGAGGTGCAAAACCTCAGGAAGCCCCCCTGGAGTCGTGGCATTATTTGTGCCCTGCAGCTGGAAATGCTGACCCTGCCCAGCTGGATTGGCACTGGGGGCTGCAGTGCCCAGTCCAGAGACAAAAATCCCTTCTGGAAATGATCCCTCCCAAGGCATTTGCTGTCACAGAGCCTTTTAGAGGTGCCACAGGGCAATACCACTGGTTCCTGGTGATGCCAACAGGAGACAGGGATGCTGCTGTGCCCACTGGGAAATCCACACCAGCACTTTTTCACTCCTTGGAGACTTTCCAGTCCCGTAGTGTGGGATCTGCCCCGTTGGGAACACCAGGTTCTCCCAGAGCACCTTCCAAGCAGTTTTTCCCAGCCGGGCTGGGTGTCTCTGACGTTGCTGCACAAAAAAACCCACCCAAAAAAAAAACCAGCTAATGATTTTCTTCTCACTTGCAAGACAATGACTCCCACGCAGGAAAAAGGAAGCACACACAGAGTGGCAGATACTGCAGCCACTTCCTCTGAGCCCTTGAGCCGCTTTGCAGAGCAGAGCAGAGGGCTGAGAGCCGCTCTCAGGGCTGGCAGCTCATCCCCCCTGTGCCCACATCCCACGGGTACCCTGTGCCCACATCCCACCCCTCTGTGTCCCTGGCAGCCCGATCCAGGAGCGTGATGAGTGGGGACCCCCCGGGCTCCCTGGAGCGGCCCCTGAAGCTGGGCTGGCTCAAGAAGCAGCGCTCCATCGTCAAGAACTGGCAGCACAGGTACTTCGTGCTCAAGGGCCAGCAGCTCTACTACTACAAGGATGAGGATGATGCCAAGCCACAGGTAGGACGAGATGGAATTTTTTGTCAGGTTTCTAGGGGGGGGATCACAGAATCACAGAATCATGGAATTACAGAATCAGCTGGGTTGGAAGAGACCTCTGAGATCATCAGGTCCAACCCTTGGTCCCACACCCCTGGGATTACCAGCCCATGGCACTGATGCCACATCCAGTCTCATCTTAGACACCTCCAGGGATGGAGAACCCACCCCCTCCCTGGGCAGCCCATTCCAATGTCTGGTCACTCTCTCTGTAAAGAATTTCTTCCTGATACCCAACCCAGCCCTCCCCTGGCAGAGCTCAAGCCCCGTGCCCTCCTGTCCTGGGAGAAGAGCCCGACCCACCTGGTGCCCCTCCTGTCAGGGGGTTGTGGAGAGGGATGCCTTAGGGGTTTATGTATTTGTAGTTTTTTATACAGCTGTATAAGTTTCTCACATCTGAGAAAGCAGCTCACACTTTTTACCTTTGTGCCACATTCCTGGATTTCTGTCCCAGGGGTGAGAGAGCAGCCAGAATGTCATGTTTGGGACACACACACCAGGACTGGAATAACAAGACATACTGTGGTCAAAATAAGATAGAAGACCCAGGATCCTTGGAGGTTCTGAGGGTGGCACCAGGGTGGTACCAGGGGTAAGGGGCTCTTGGCTTGGATGTAACTACTAGTTAGGGTAATTAAAGAGTGTTATAAATTTGTAAGACCCCTGTACTGGGCATGTACATTTATAAACTTTGTGACCCTGAAAAGCTTTCTAGTAAAGAACTGCTCTCTGCTTTACCCAGACTAATATTGCCTCAAAAGTTGTTTCCATGATCTCAGGCAACAAGACCACTGGGCTGTGCTGGTTCTCAGCCTCCCCCAGGATGGGAAGTTTAGGCTGGGGTTGTTCAGCCTGGGGAAGAGGAGCTTTGGGGTGACCAAACTGTGGCCTTGCCAGTGATTGAAGGGAGCCTGAAGGAAGGTGCAGAGAAACAGCTGTCCTGCCTGGAGTGATAAGACAAGAAGGAATGGCTTTAAACTGACAGAGGGCAGATTTAGGTTGGATATTAGGAATAAAGCCTTCCCTGTGAGGGTGGACAGGCCCTGGCACAGGTTGGGCAGAGAAGCTGTGGCTGCCCCATCCCTGGAAGTGTCCCAGGCCAGGTTGGATGGGGCTTGGAGAAACCTGGGCTAGTGGAAGGTGTCCCTGCTTCAAGGTCCCTTCCCCCCAGAGCATCCCATGATTCTGTGATTCCATGAAATGGTTTGGGATGGGTTTGGAGTTGGGCATTAAAGGAGTTTTCTGCCGCTGGGCAGTAACAGAGGTGAAAGATCCTCATCAGGAATTTCATCTGTGCACTGAAATTCTTCAGGTGCCTTCGAGCCCTGCCAGGGACTGGATCCCCCTGTGCCCAGAATTGGGGGCTTGGAGAAACCAAACCACTCCCCAGCTCCAAAGGTGCTGTTGTTTCCCAGGACAAGGGAACAGGGCTGAGGAGGGCTCAGCTCCCCACTGTTCTCCTGGCAGCAGGTGCAGCACTGGGTGCCCAAGGGATGGGAGCTCTGGGAGAGATTCCTGCCCTGCTCTGGTGGGAAATGCACTTGGCAGGAGGTTTTTAGGGAAAAACAACAGGACTTTCAGCCTAGCCTGGGTGTGAGGATGGGCCCAAGCCAGAGGGCTGGGCAGGGGACAGCCAAGGACCTCCTGCCACGGGAGAGGCAGCTGGAAGGGAAGGAAGTTTCTCTCTCTCTGAGCTCTGGGTTTGTCTCCCAGCCCAGCACCACCCTCAGTGGTGCAGATGCTGCCCTGGCCCACCCTGCATGGCCAGAAAGCTCCACTGCCTTTTCCTCTGAGGGACAGGGCTTGGAACCTGCTGAGCACTCTGGTTTGAGCAGTTCTGATGCTTTTTGGGGTCCTCGGGAGAGCACAACGAGCACCCGACCCTTTGCACATCTCTGGATTGTGACCATCCATTTGGGCAGGATTGAAATGTCTGCACCAGTGCCCAAAGGCTGCAGCCCCCTCTGGGAGCATCCTCTGGGAGCACCATCCCATCCCCAAGTCCCTCTGGGAGCACCATCCCACCCCCAGTCCCTCTGGGAGCAGCATCCCCACCTCCATCACCACCAACCCCCCCTCCAGCACCACCAACCCACCCTCCAGGACCACCATCCAATCCCCAGTCCCTCTGGGAGCACCATCCCACCCTCCACCAAAGGTTCTGCTGGATCCACCAACGATTCTGCTGGATACACAACAGATTCTGATGGATCCACCACAGATTCTGATGGACACAGTGGTGGTTCAGGATTTCAGAGGCTGAAATCACTGAGAAGCTCCATTTCTGAGGCACAGCCTCATTTCCTGCCCTGAGAGGCCCCTGGGGCTGTTTCAGCTCAGCCCCTCCACCAGCCCCCATGGCTGGAGAAGAGAAAATCCAACAGAAATGGCTATTTTCCACTTTATTTTATAGTTTCCCAACCCTTTTCTAATTTTCCTCTACCCCTCCCCTGCCAGCTTTGGGTTGATCTTTGGGTTTAAGTGATGCTGTGGTAAAGAAACAGCAGAAACAGGATCCTCCAGGGTTGTGCCAAGTCCCTTCTCCTTGGTTCTCTCTTCTCCCACTCCCAACAGGGGCTAAAAACCCCGGGAGAAGGGAGAAAAGGGAAAAACGAAAAGGAAAGAGCAAAAGAAGCAGTTTTGTCATTCTGAGAATCACTTTGTTGGGAAAAATGGCATCTGAGAAGTGGCTTCTATGGTTTGAAAAGTCATTGTAATATATCTATCTCCTATGTAGGTATGTATGTATGTATGTATGTATGTATGTATGTATGTATGTATGTATGTATCTCTCTCTCTATCTATCTATCTATTTGTCTATCTATCTATCTATCTATCTATCTATCTATCTATCTATCTCTCTATTTCTAAAAATATATAACATATAGCTGCTGTCTGTGTTTGAAAGAAGGAATTCCACCCTCTGGTGCTGCTGTGGCCTCTCAGAGGTGGGACCCAGGTATTTTCAGCTCCTGCTCTGCTCTGTCCTAGGGCTGCCTGTCCCTCCAGGGGAGCACCATCAAGGAGGTGGCCACCAACCCCGAGGAAGGAGGGAAATTCATCTTTGAAATCATCCCAGGTGAGGGTGCCTGGGCTGGGCTGGCCACCCAAAACCACTCTGGCAAGTCTTTCTCCCGGTCCTTTGGCTTTCCAAGGGCCCCACGGTGCTGTTTCATGGGAAAAGAAATGTCTTCTTTCAACATCCCCCCCCCAGGGCTGCAGCAGAGCCCTGTGTTGGTGCCCATGGGGAGAGGAAGCCTTGCCAAGCTGCAAAGTGCAGCAGTTTCTGTTCCCCACCTCGAGGGAAATATCTGAGCTCTGCTTCCTTTGCAGCTGAGGACACACTGGGGGTGAAATCTGGAGCAAAAAGGCATTTAGCAAAGGCAAGAGCCCTCCCCAGAATGGTGCCTGTGTGTTGTTTTTGGCAGGGGTGTGTGGAGAGCAGCCCCGGGCAGGGCAGGACCCCTGTGTGCTCATGGCCAGTTCCCAGGGCGAGATGGACGAGTGGATCAAATCCATCCGGCGCGTGCTGGGCTCGGCAGCAGGAGGTAAAGGGGCAGCTGGGGGGTCTGGAGGGGTCATCTCCTCCTGCCTTGCAATCCTGGGGGGGCAGAAATCCTTGGCTCTGGAAGATGGAGCTCCACGGTGTCCCTTGGAAGGCCCTGCAGACCCTGGTGCTGAGGGAAGGGCAGCCAAGCTGGAATGAACCTCTCTGCTCTGGCTTCATCTTCTTTTGCCAACTTCTCTCATTGGCTTCTTCACCCTGAAAACGTTGTTCTTGAAAGCAACTCCCACTCAGGGATAGAATGTTGGGAAATGTCACCTTTCACCAGCCAATTTCCTTGCTGTGCTTTGCTTTTCGTCCAGTTTTTCTTACCCACCCCAACCTTTCTGCCCCTGTTTTCTCCCCAGCCTGTCTTGGCCACACACTCACCCTCCTCACACTCAGGCATGATCCTTCCACCCCCTGCATCCTCTTCCAGGCCCTGGATCCTCTTCCAGCCCCTGAATCTTCTCTTCCAGCCCCTACATCCTCACTTCCAGCCCCTGAATCCTCTCTTCCAGCCCCTACATCCTCACTTCCAGCCCCTGAATCCTCTCTTCCAGCCCCTGGATCCTCTTCCAGCCCCTGAATCTTCTCTTCCAGCCCCTGGATCCTCTTCCAGCCCCTCAGTTATTCCATTATAAAACTGGGAATTATAAAACAGGGATGGATCAGAAAGGAGCACACTGTAAATGTGACCCCACAGGTGAAACCACAAAAGAAGCTGCCACTTCTCCTGTCAGGATAAATTATCCACGTTTTTCCTATAAGGATGAACTCCTATAAGAAAAATCCAGGGATAAGGCAGGGCTGGGAGTCTCTTCACTCTCTTCCCAGAGAGCACTGATGGATGGATGGTCATCCTGAGCCTCCCCTCCCTCTCTCCCTGCTTTGTCCTGACTATTTATACAGTTTTTGTAGGATCCATGTCCTTCAGGAATGTGAAAATGCTCTCTCACAGTTCAGAGACAGCAGCCCACTGGCAATGTGGGCTCTTCCAGTGTCCTGCCTGAGGCACAGGGAATCAGGGAATCATTTGGGTTGGATGGGATGTTAAAGCTCACCCAGTGCCCCCCCTGCCATGGGCAGGGACACCTCCCACCAGCCCAGGGTGCTCCAGCCAGGCCTTGGACACTCCCAGGGATCCAGGGGCAGCCACAGCTTCTCTGGGAATTCCATCCCAGCCCCTCCCCACCCTCACCAGGAATTCCTTCCCAATATCCCACCTAACCCTGGGAAACCCTTCCCCATCTCCTGTCCCTTCATCCCTTGTCCCCAGTCCCTCTCCAGCTCTCCTGGAGCCCCTTTAGGCTCTGGAAGGGGCTCTCAGGTCTCCCTGGAGCCTTCTCTTCTCCTGGTGAACCCCCAGCTCTCCCAGCCTGTCCACAGGGCTGGTTTTCCTCTTCCTCCTGGGATTTTGTGCCTCCAGACTGAGCCAGGCTGTGCCCTGGGGAGGCAGCACCACCCAACTGATCTAGGAATTGAGAGATTTTCAGGGCATTCCCCAACTGCTTTTAATATTTAATAACAACTCCACATCCGATCCCTGCCGAAACTTAAGAGGCTGTTGGTTTCTTCTAGCTGGATGAAGTGACTTTATATGTTAAAAATTGTGAATTTATACCAGAACAGGGGGCCCTGAGCACAGCAGAGAGGGCAGGTACTGTGGAGCTGCATTTTATGTTAACACACCCCCCCAAAACTCCCACTTTAGGTTTTTGGCTGCAGTGTGAGCTGAGGCAACACGAGGTTTTGGAGCAGCCCACGCACAGGGGAGGTTTTGGCAGCCCCTGACCCAGCTCACTGTGAACTTGTTGCTCACCAAAACCCAGAGAGGCTGCAGAGTGTGAACAAAGAGCCAAAGCATCTCCCAAATCTCCCTGGGGTTGGGCATGGCTGGTTGTCACCCTCCAGCACAGGGTGGTGTCCCCAAAGGAACCAACCCACCAGCCTGGTGCCAGATCAGCAGGTCAGTATCAGCCATCAAAGCACAGAGGCAGAGAAAAAGAGAGATATTTGCTTTTCCTCTCACAGTGACAGGTTTGTACATTTGTTATTTAAAAGTGTGAGTGATAAATGAAACCCCCCCATGAGCAGGAGGGTTGGGATGAGGTGTCTGCCTCATTCCGCTGGTCTGGAGGATGCTCAGGAATTATTTCAGCCTCCAGAGCACAAAGTGAACACATCAAGGCACTGCTGGGGCACAAAGGACCAGAGGACCCTTTGCCATTAATATCCCAGAGCCACTTGGAGCTGAAATTTGTCTGGTCTTGCCATGACCCAGGCTCTGAGGAGGAGGAGTTGGGATGAAGGGCTCCCCACCCTCCTGTGCTGGGAGGAAACAGCCAATTCTTCCAAAGGGAAGGTACCACCCTCTCTGGAACTCTGCTGTCCTTTGCACAGGAGAGTTTCCCAAGGGGAAAAGAGCAACTAGATCAGTAGGAATTCCAGCTCCAAATCCCTGCAAGGATCTTCTCTTATTTCTTGGTCTCCTGTGCTTTCTAGACCTCATCTTCTCTCCCTGTTCCCTGCTCCCATATCCCTCTGCACCAGGACTCTGCTGCCAGGCAGGATAAAACCCAAGCTCGCCTGGTTGAACTTTTGGGTTTCTCTGATGAGCCTTGGGCTGAGCTTTGGGGTCCCTCTGATGAGCGTTGGGCTGAGCTTTGGGACCCCCTGATGAGCCCTGGGCGGAGTTTTGGGGTTCCTCCCATGAGCCTTGGACTGAATTTTTGGGCCCCCCTGATGAGCCTTGGGCTGAATTTTTGCACCCCCCTGATGAGCCTTGGGCTGAGCTTTTGTGTTCCTCCCATGAGCCTTGGGCTGAGCTTTTGGACCCCCCTGATGAGCCTTGGGCTGAGTTTTGGGGTTCCTCTGATGAACCTTGGGCTGAGTTTTGGGCTTCCTCCCATGAGCCTTGGGCTGAGTTTTGGGGTTCCTCTGATGAACCTTGGGCTGAGTTTTGGGCTTCCTCCCATGAGCCTTGGGCTGAGGTTTTTTACTCCTCCGATGAGCCTTGGGCTGATCTTTTGGGCTCCCATGAGCCCTGGGCTGAGCCCTGTGCCCCTCTGACGTGTGTCCCCTCCCCAGCGGTGTTTGGGCAGCACCTGGCAGACACCGTGGCCTACGAGCAGAAGTTTGGGCAGCCCCAGGTGCCCATCCTGGTGCAGAAATGTGCCGAGTTCATCCTGGAGCGCGGGCTGAGCGAGGAGGGGATCTTCCGCCTGCCCGGCCAGGACAACCTGGTGAGGCAGCTCCGGGACGCCTTCGATGCCGGGGAAAGACCATCCTTCGACAGGTACTGCTGGATCCCCCCCTCCCATTCCCAAATCCCAGGGAAAACAGCCAGCTTGACCCCCCTGCAGTGCCCTGCTGGAGATCCAGACCCTTCGGATGAGGGGAGAGGATTCAGCAGAAACCACAAATGGAGGGAAAGGCAGAACTGGGGGGTGCTGAGAGGGGAGTCATGGAAAGGGAGGGAAGTGTTTATGGAATTACAGAATCCTGGAACATGCTGAGCTGGAAGGGACCCAGGAGGATCAGAGAGTCCCTGCACAGGACAGCACTCAGGGTTTGCAGGAGCAGCCAGGGAAGGAGCAAAGGGAACAGCCTGCTGGGAGGAGACCCCAAACAGCCCAGGGAGCCCCCTGATGCACAGCAGGAGTTATTCCTTGTCCTTCCAGCCCACAGCCATGGGATTTTCCTGCCGTGCTTTTCCCTACACCACCACACAGAGATGTGAGATTTTTGCTGCTGCCAGGCAGGTCAGACCCCCCTGACCCTCTTCCTCTGCAGGGCCAAGAGGAAATGGAGAACTCCCTAAATGGGGAGAGTGGCCTGTCCCTGCTCCTGGCTCTTGGAAGGGCTTTGGAGAGAGACATTTGCAACTTCTGCCTCTGCCACGGCCCATGCAAAGTGAGAGGAGGAGGGCAAAGCCCTCGTGCTTCCCTCCCTGAAGTCCTGGTGCTTCCCTTCCTAATGGAATGCTGAAGGGATGCAGCTGCCCCCCAGGTGCCTCACTGTCTCCAAGGGACTTGCCCACCTGTCCCACCTGAACCCCCGTGGTCTTGGCCTCAATTCCATAAGGAATTCCATTGCTCAGTTCCCACCCTGCCCTGTTCACCTGTGCTGCTCTGGGGCTTCCCCTGCTCCAGTGTAATCCATGATCCCAGATCTGGAATACAGGAAAAGTGGTTCCTGCCCTTGCACAGCACCTAAAATGAGGCTTTTGAGCTCAATTCCTGCCCTGTCCTGCCCACCAGACCCAAGCCAAGGCATGCCCAGCTGGGCAGAATTTGGGAGCTGCTCCATTTGGCTCCCTGAGCTCTGAGAGTCACTGCAAGACTTGGGATGTTCATGGGAGGGGAGTCCCAAACCCAGGAGCTTCCCAGGATTTCTGTGCCAAACATCCTGTCTAAGCAGCCTGAAGGGGCCTCTTCTGTCTGTTCCCAGGCTTGTCCCTACCCCAAACTTTTCCTGGTTTTCCCCAACCTTGTTAGGAAAAGCCCCAGCACTTTTGCCCCAATCCCCCTACAAGGGGCAGCTCCAGGAGGGAGAACATCCCACCAGTGGTTTGTGCTGGATGTTCCCCCCTCCCTGGGCACTGAGCCTGTTCCTGCTGGGACCTGAGGGGGGCAGGGGAGAAATGAAGCCTTTTCTTTCAATTTTTGCACAACTTTCACAGCAGGGCATGGCCAGGGAGCTCGGCCCTTTCCCAGTGCCCTGTGATGTCCCCCTTGTGCCACAGGGCTCGGGATGGCATCGCTGTGGTGGTGCCAGGGGGGCTGCAACCCCCTGGCACCCCAACCCAAACATCTCAGTGAGTGGGAAGGCAAATAACAGGGTGTTCAGTGACCTGAGTGCTGCAATGGGCTGGCTTGACCCTCAGTGCCACCTTGTTTGGGTTTTCATGGGCACAACCACATCACAAGGGGTGAGTGGGCACTGTCAGAAAACTGGGGTTGCAGCCCAGGCACTCAGGGTGTCTAATGGAGGGTATTGGTAGGCCCTACAAAAATACAGCCCTGAAAAAATCCCTCCTGGAAAAAAATCTTTGTGGTTATGTGCATTTGTTAAAAAGAATAGTGGGGTTTTTTTAATCACCTGAATGCAGCAACAAGAGCCAGTGTAGAACTCCAGATATGCAGCTCCCAAAAATAGGGTGGCTTCAGAGTTGTCCAGTGGGTGAAGAAAAGTGATTTTAGGGGGGAGACTGAGATTTTTTAATGTAAAGGGAGGAGATTGAGACACCTGGCCAGGAGAGAAGTGTCCTGTCTGTCCAGCTGCTGCTGCTTTTGGCTCCTGCTTTGCCCAAAGCTGTGATGGAACAGCCAAGGAAAGGGACTGTCCAAGGGCAGCTGGGTGGGGACAGTGACAGAGACAGTGACTGTGCCTGCTCAAAACTCACCTCTGGGGGAGACAGGAGCCCTTTTCCCGAATTTGGTGGTGTTCCAGCTCAGCCCAGCCCCACACCTGCTCCATACCCTGGGACCTGAGAGCAAAAATCTCCACCAAGCCTTTATCCCCAGTGGTGCCAGCTGGGGCCACTCCCTGCCTTGGGGTGCCCTGTGGGTGTCCCCAGCTGCTCTGACCTCCCCATTCCCTCCTCCCTGTGCCCACAGCTGCCCCAGGGCAGGGTTTGGGACCTGCTGGGACCTGCTGGGGCTGAGTTTCTCCCTTGGGGCTCTTTGCACCTTGCAGGGACACAGATGTTCACACGGTGGCCTCTCTCTTCAAACTGTACCTGCGGGAGCTGCCGGAGCCCGTCGTGCCCTGGGCACAGTACGAGGATTTCCTGCTCTGTGGGCAGGTCCTGGATGCTGATGAGACAAAGGTACAGGTGCTTTTGTGTTCCTCCTTCTGGCCTTAAAACCAGCTGGGTTTTGGTGTCAGGGCTTTGGGAGCTGGAGGTGTCAGGGGGGTGTTAAGCTGGGCTTTGTCAGCTGTGATTGTTGGGCTTTGGAATCTGGGGGAGGAAAAAACCCAACAAAACCAAAAAATATGAAAAAGAAAAACTCTCCCAAAGCCAGTGGGGTTTCTCAGCCTGACAACATGGGTTTATGGATTTCAAAGCTTAAATTTTTCTTTTTGTGGAGCTTTTGCAGAAAACAGCAAGTGTGGAAACCATGAGAGAAGGAAACCCAAATTCCTGCAGCCTTCCCACACCTGAGTGTGGAACTGGTGGGGGGCTCAGGGGGACACTGAGGAAGGAGGTGGGGATTTGGGAGGGGGAGAAGTGAGGAACAGGTGGAACTGTCTTTCCCTAGCTGTATATTTTGGTGGAAAAGAGGCCCTTCCATTGCACAAACCCCCACCCACGTGGCTGCTGTTCCCAAACATTAAATCATGGAATCACAGAACGGTTGGGGTTGGAAGGACCTTAAAGACCACCCAGTTCCAAGCTCTGTCATGGGAAGGGGCACCTTCCACTATCCCAGGTTACTCAGAGCTCTGTCCATCCTGGCCTTGGACACTTCCAGGGGTGGGGAAACACACCAAGTGATAATGGAAACACAGAACAACCACACAGCCCTCCTCAGTTCTGAGCTCTGGGACCTGGGCGAGCATTTCTTGGGGGTTGTCTCCCTTCAGCATCTTTGGGATTAAAAATGTCCCAAATGTTTATACACAAGGAACTCGAGGAGATGAGGCAGGTGGTGAGGAGATCAGCTCTTTCTGAACAGCCCATGGCACCCAAGCTGGGCTGGAAGGGACCCTGCTCCTTCCTTTGCTGCCCTTGCTGAGCACCCCTACAAAGCTTCTCCATGCCCTTTCTTGGTCTGATGGGGAAATGGAACTTCCAGGGTGAGCAAATGCCAAGAGATTCATAAAGGCATGGAATCCTTCAGGCTGGGAAAGACCTCTCAGGTCTTCCAGTCCATCACCACAGTGTTCACCACTAAAGTTTGTCCTCAAGTGCCACAGCCACAGGTCTTTTGAACACTCCCAGGGATGGGAACTCCACCCCTGCCTGGAAGTTGTGGAATCACTAAGGGATGAGGCTGTACAGGCATGGATGGGGTGACCAAGAGCTGCTCTTGAGTCCATTTATATCTGTGAATGTTTCTAGAGCTGTTTCTTACCTCGCCTTTAGGGCCACCAGGAGCTCCTGAAGCAGCTGTCCCTCCTCCCCAGAGACAACTACAACCTCCTCAGCTACATCTGCAGGTCAGTGCTCAGCCCAAGGCATGGACAGCTCAGATTTGACCTTGGTGAGCAGAATTGTCCTCCCAAAGCCAAGGCTGACTCCTCCAGGCAGAGCCTTCTAAAGCCATGTTTTGGTTCCCCTCAGATCCTGACTTTTGTAGAGGGAGAATTTTGGCCACAGGGATAAATCTGGCAGTGTCTGAACATAAATCACTGCCCCAAAAACTGGGAATTCAAACCAGGTGCAGATTTCCTGGACAAAACCTTGTGCACTGAAACTTCTGGGTTTCACCCAGCCTGGGTGGTTTCAGGCTGAGGTTTGAGGGGGGATTTCCCTTCCTTTTGGGTTTGTTTTCAAGGTGAGCAGCTCATCCCATGGTGGGTTTTATTCTGATACCAGTAAGACCCAGCTCCAGTTTGCTGTTCTCAGGTGAAATATTTCTGTCCCTGTGCCTGAGAGCTGGGTGGATGAACCAGGATTTTACCCCAGGGGGTGTGAAAGGCTCTTTGCATCCTCCCTCCTCTGATGGGGAATTTTTATCCCTGCATTCTGTCAGGTTCCTGCACGAGATTCAGCTGAACTCCAGTGTCAACAAGATGGGTGTGGATAACCTGGCAACAGTGATTGGAGTGAACCTCATCAGACCCAGGATAGAGGATCCTGCAACTATTATGAGAGGTAAAGGGGACTCCTGGAATAACTGGCATAGGAATACTCAGGTGCATCCACAATCTTGAAATGGCAGGTTTTTAATGGATGGATATAAGGCAGAAATGTGCCTGGGCACAGGAAAAGCAACAGGTCAAAGCCATGGGTTACTTTGGCTGTAAAGGTGTTTATGGTGACAAAACCCTCTTTGGAGTTACACTGTTTGTTCCCTCCATGGAATTCAGGAAATGAATGGAATCCCTGAAACAATTCAGGACTTTGGGAGGTCACTTGTGTTGCCCAGAGCAGGGAGGTGCCAAATTCCTCTGAGAGAAACAAAGGAAACTCGGAGAAATTGGTGTTCAGCTGAGCCAAACTGTAACCCTGTGGGCAGGGCCAGATGTGACAGAACTGATAACAGAAACGTTTTAAGGTCGGAGGCTGCTCTGCTTTACAGGCATCACATGCAAAGGGTCCAGATGTTCATCCACCTCACCCCTGGGCTTGGCTCTGGAGCCAGATGTTCATCCCCCTCACAGCTGGGCTTGGCTCTGGAGCCAGAGCAGCACAATTTGTGTCCTGGGGCAGCTGAGCAGACTCACAGCTTGGTTGCTCCACATCCTGCTCCATTTGTTAATATATACATTAAAATATCCATAAATATTGATATGTATAAATGTAATAGAAACACATTTTTCTAAATAGATAAATTAACATATTAATATAAAACAAAGGCCAATATAAAACCCCCTCCCTTCATTTGGCTTTATGATCCTGCTCTTTGCCTTCACATTTTAGACACCAGAAGGACCACCAGCAAATCGCAGTGTGGCTGAAGGAATCCCCTTGTGCTGGGTTTGTCCCTGACAATCTCTAATCCCTCCAGGCACTCCCCAGGTGCAGAAGGTGATGACTGTGATGATCAGTGACCACACCAACCTCTTCCCCCCGACCAAGGACGTGCCACTGTCCCCACCTGCCCCCCAAAATGAGAAGAAAGCCCCTGTCCCTCGCAGCTCCGTGGGCTGGGGGGCTGCAGAGGACCCTGCCCTGCCCAGGGCCACGATCCAGAGGCAAATGGTAAGGACAGATCCTCAGGGGAATAATCACACATTAATTAAATGTGGCATTAATTATTACGCCCTCTGACAGGTCAGTGAGCCACTAAAGCACTTGCTGTTACCAGGGGAGAGGTTTGTATCTGCCAGCTCTGGAATATCTGCATCAGGAAAACCATGTAGATAAACCTTCCACTTTCCTGTGCAAAATCCACTGCTGTGGGAAAAATGAAAACTCCCAAAGCTGAAATAGATGAAACCTTTTAAGCTGGGGCTGGTGAAGGGAAAACACGGGGGATTAAAGGCTTTCCTCAGAAGGAATCTCTGCAGAAATCACTTTTTAATGGGAAGCACGGTGCAATCCGAGGTAAATTTTTGTGGCAAACTGTGGCCACGTTGAAATGTGCCCTTGGGAGTGGCAGTGGCTCCAGCCCTTTTGCCCCCAGGGCTCTCCTAATGCCACGCTCTGCTTTCCAGAGGGATGACCCCAATGCCAGCGCTGCCCCCGGAGCGGCTGCGACCTCCGGTGCCCCTGGGGAGGAGAAGGAGCCCAAGGACACCCCGGGAACGTGGAAATCACAGCCAAGGAAGAGGACTCAGACTTTACCCACGAGGAAATCTCTCGTGGCAGCAGAGAAGGGCAGCCAGGACAGAAGGGATGTCTTTGCCGGGGACTTCTGGAGAAGCTGCCCCGGGAGCGGCTCCCGCTCCGCGCTCCCCGACGGGCACAAGAGGACTTTGTCTCACGATCTCTTCAAGCTGCTGGACCTTCACCGGGCTTCGACGAGCGACAACACCCCCCCTTCTCCTGCGGAGAGCGGGGACGGCAGCGGCTCCAGCCCCAGCCCCTCCAGCAGCATCTCCGACAGGGAATTCCTGCCCTGCCCCAGCCCCAGCCCCAGCCCCGCTCCCCTCCTGGAGCCGAAGGAACCGGCCAGTCCCGCCGTCGAGGGGTCCAAACCCGAGCAAGAGAGCAGGGAGGTCCTGCAGGACACGATCCTCAAGCTGGAACAAGAAATAGAGGCACAGAAAAGCGACTACGAGGAGCAAATTAAAAGGTAAGTCCCTGCAGGGAGCTGCTCTCTGGGGGTGGCAGCAAATATTGCACAGATTTAGGGACCACTGATACTGTACAGTGTGTAATAGTAGTGATTAATGATAAAATGCAGTGTTTAGCAGGCTGCCTAAAAATCAATGTACAGCTCTGGACATGCTGTACTCTCATGACACAGTCGCTGATGGTACCACAACATTAATACTCTGTATTTCTGCTCCCATCAATGTGTGGCTCTGCAATGCTCCTGCCACAATTACTCTGCCATCATTCTTGTTATTACCACAGTCTTGCACCATTATACTCTCCAGAACTCAGCAGGAACATTAGAACACTGCTAGCTGTAACCATATCATTATTATATTATCATTATTATCACATGATCAATACATATATTGATTTATTGCATCATTCATGTGGCCATCGAGGGGATCAAGGCAGCACCTCTGGCTGGTTTTATTGCTCACTGACACAGAGGTTGATTCCTTCAAAGCCACATGATGATTTTCCAGCATTTTTCTGATCCAATCCTTTCATGCTGTTACCCTTTGCAGTCTCCAGAAGGAGAACTATGAAGTCTGGGCCAAAGTGGTGAGGCTGAACCAGGAGATCGAGAAGGAGAAGAAGAAGTCCCAGGAACTGGAGCTGAAGTTGCTGAACGTGGAGCGCTTGAGGGAGGACATGGAGAAGAAAAACAAGATGCTGGAGGAGGAGATAAAAAACTTAACTAAATCCACGAGCAAAACTGATGCCAAAACCAAGTAGGAGGAGACACCGAGCTTTGCACAGACACAAAATGAGGCTGCACAAATCCACAGGAATTCCCAGCAGGTTCAGAGCCAGGGACTTGTGTTGTCCAGAGTCCTGCCACTGACCACGGGCCCATTAGGAGTGAGGAGTCCAGAGGTCAGAGGCTGGTTTATGCTCTGAAACAGGAACTTTCTGAAATATTATTTAGCTTTTTTTTGGTGTGTTTATTTCAGCTCCTCTTTGAGCTGCTCGAGCTACCTAGAGAAGAAGCCAACCCTTTCTGCTGCTCAGTCAGGATATCTTGCACTCGGGAGTTTGGGTGATGGACACGTCATGCCTGTACAGAAATACCCCCCCTCCAGCCCCCTGGCTCCTTGCTGGGGGTGCCCACCGTGTCAAACACCCATGGATCCTGGATCTGGGCAGACAGAGGAGCCCCCAGGTCTGGGGTGGCACAGCCTGGTGGGCTGTGAATGGTTCAGCCCCTCAGCTGAGGTTTGGGTTGATCCCACAGCTGGTTATTGCTCTTATAGAGCAGGACAAACCAAACAGCCCCAGGAACAATCAAGGGTCTCCTGCTGTGCTGTGCCAGTCACCACCACGGAGGCTCCAGCTGGAAAATCCCAATATCCCAGACACTTCTTCAGTTCAGGGGCTGTTCCCACATGCACAGAAACCCAGCAGAGCTCACAAAGCTTCAGAGGGCACTTCCACACATCCCTACTTGGAGCTCGCTGTGCAGAGGGAGTCCATCAGCAACTTCCCCAGCACAGAAAATGGGGCTCCTGCATTTTCCCTGATGGACAGTTTTCAGGGAATGACAGACCTGGATTTCTTTACTGCCTCTGCTTTGGTTGCTCCTCATTTCTGCAGCACAGGACAGGATTTCCTCAGCCAGCTGTGGGAACCCTGGGTTTGCACCCCAGTGATGATGTCAGGGCTCTCCCCAGCACCTTCTGCCATCAGCAGAAAGACAGACTGGACCCAAAGACCCCACTGTGACTATTTATGACCTGCTTGTCCCCACCCCTGCCAGCCAGGGGTGGTTCCAGCAGTACCAACAGTGCTTTTGGGGGAGGGAAGAAAAATAACAGAACTCTGCAAGGAAACCTTTCACTCCTCATTTATCTGAGAAGGGGGAACAGCAACTCCCAGGCTCAGCCCAGCCTGGAGCCTTCCTGGGCATGGACAAGGAAAAGCCATGGAGATCTGCAGGACCAGCCACGTGTCTCTGTGCCAAGCACAGGGAGGGAATCCCAAAACACTGGACATGCTGCTGAGGACTTGGCTTTGGTGAGGCAAAAGTTCAGCTCAAGAGAGACTGCAGAGCTGTGTGATGGAGCCTGGGAGGAGAAGGACCTGCTGAGAGAAAGGGACACAGTGAACCAAGGGGAGATGGGAGTGGAAAATGTCAGTGGAGAATAAAAATACTGGGTATAAAGCACTTGCTGCTCAGCCTTGCTGTGGGAGGGTCTTGTCTAGCCCTAAAACTGAGCCCAGACCTGGTGTCAGACTTAGACTCAGTTTGGTGAATTGAACCCACCTTTCCTCAGCTGTGAATAGAAAGCACCCAGTGAAGGAGAGGTTTGGGAATGTTGAGCTGCGTTTTAAAATCCAACCCATAAACAGCTCATTGGAACCTCAGACCCCGAGTCCAGGTGGTTTTCCTCTCCATGGGAAGCCCAAAGACTTCACAGCCTCTCACTGTCCTGCCCACAAACCTTCCCACTGAGGAATTAAACTGTCTGTGTGGGGCTCCTGCAAAATCCCAGTGACTTCCCAGGGAACCACGGCCGAGCCCCTCTGCTCTCCCAGGGATCCACTCCCAGCACGGGGTTTCACACTTGAGTGTGAGGTTTCAAATCTGATTAAAAGGTTTCAAACCTCAGTCTTGGTGATGTGAAGCCTCAGTGAGGATCTCAGTATCCCTCTGTGCTGGACCAGGTGCAGAAGCTCCAGAGCTTTGCAGAGGGATGGGAATCACAGAGAAGAGCCCCAGGGAGGGCAGGGTGGCCTTCACCAGGCATAGCCACCTTCCAAGAGGAGCCACCCAACCCTCACCTTCCCCACCACCCTTCAGCATCCCGAGTTGCCTCCTAAAATCTCTTTCCAGCACCACTGGTGTCAGTGCAAGTCCAAGTCCCCCAGTGGGACCCACGAGGTTTCCAAGGTGCCTCCCACCTTTTCAGAGCAGCTTTCCTGTGGTTCCAGATGAGCCCAACACGGCTGCTCCAGTGTTTAATTTGGTTTTTTCCCTTTGCAAGAGGCTCATCACTGATCTGAGCAGGAGGCTCAGGAGTCACTGGGGAGAAACTTCCCCCCGGGGTGTAGGGATGACATAGTCCTGAACATCTGGGCTGGAAATGCCACACGCTCCTTTCTGCAGAGATCAAAAGTGTGAAGAGGCGAAGAATTCCTTCACAGCACATCTAGTGACGTGCAAAGGCTTGGCTGAGGCTCAGCATCCTCCAGGATTAGGACAAGTGCATGTTATTCCAGTGTAAACTGTGCATTCCTGCACTTCCTCTGCGCAGGGGCCAAAGAGCCCCAGGCTGTTTCTTTGAAGATATTCCACCCATTAACATTTGCAGTGTTTATAGAGGTCATCTCTAAAAGATAGGCTTTCCAATAGGGGTCAGGTGGAAATTCCTCAGGGCCTGAGGGGAGGGAGGAGCAGCCTCAGGGAGCATCTTGTTGGGTGCTGCAAGACAAGGAAGGGGTTTCTTTTTTTTTCTAAAAAAACCGAGCTTTTCCCTCAGAAAACCATGGATGTGCCCATGCCAGAGCTGTGGAACTGCATCCCTTCCATCCCTGAAGGAGAACCCTCCCTGCTCAGCCCAGAGCCACACCTGAATGCTGCCACTGCCCAAATCCTGCTCTGCATTTTAGGCACTTCCACCTCTTCTGTTGGAGACACCACAACACGAGACCCGCCAAAAGTGATGGATGCACAACCTGCATCTCCTTCCTCCTTCTTTTCTGTTTTTTTTTTTTTTTTTGCCAAGCCATGAAGGTTTTGGGGGATGGAGTGGCAGAGCAAGTCTTTCCTGCCCCTGGAGCTGCTGCTGCTGCAAGGGTCATTATAAACACATAGAGTGATATTTGGTGGCTTTTCAGCTCAGCAGGATTTGGGCTTCCAGTCTGGATGCCCTGCAAAGCGTGAAGGTAATGCCATCATATATAAAAAATAATGCTGTCATATAAAGCACAACAGACTGTCCACAAGAGAGAATAAGATCCTTTTCAAGGCACTGTGGGCTTGGGAACTGCCAAAAGGGCAATTTTTTTACCCCTTAACCCTCACAGGATCATCACCAAGGGGATAAACCCATAAATCAGGCTGAGGATTCCCCTCTCCCTTTAAATGTGAGACAACTTTCCAAATTAGAGCCATTAACCCATGGATCTCAGTGCATCTGAGGCTGTTAGATCACCATTTTGGGGTGAGAATATGACACCTTTAGGGTTACAGTTTCAGTCCTCTCACTGTTTAGGATTTTTTGGGTTCTGCTCCTGTCAGGTATTTACTGCCTCCATTCATTTAGGAATTCACTCCGTCCCATCCAAGGGTGAGACAAGAGAATAAAATTATCTTTCCCACATTATTCTCCTCAGATCCTGAGCCAGTCACACTTACTCTGCCTCATCCCCTCGTATTTATCAAAGTCGCATTTTTGGCATGCTGGAACTTTCCTTTTTTAGCCCGGCCACTGCAGAGGGGCCGAGATGGACGTGCCGGGAGTGTCCGGCCAGTGCTGATGGGGATTGTCCCAGTCCGGAGCTGGTGCAGCCCCAGGAGAAGGGAGAACATGCTGTTCTCCAGCCATTCCACAGGGACCAGTCCATCCCTTACGTGGCAGCTGAAAGATACCCCCAGACTGGGCTGATCCTAAGGAGAAAATACTGTGAAATTCAGAGAATAAGAAGGAGTTTGGCAAGGTGGGGAGGAAAAAAGGTCCGGAACTGCGGAAGCAATCCCAGTGAGCCGCTTTCCCTGTGCTTTCCTGCCACCTTGCTGCAGCACAGGGATGCCACAGGGGGATCCCAATGGCCCTGGGGGAAAAATAACCTGGGAAAAGGGAGCCAGGGAACTTGTGGGCAAGAGGAAGCAGCCAGGGCAGAAGGGGCAAGAGCTGTCCAAAAGGGCACTTCTTTGGAGAAAATCCTCATCTGTTCTGGCACAAAACCCCCTCCAAGTTTAGGAATTCGGAGTTGCTCAAGTTTAGGAATTCTGAGTTGCTCAAGCTGAGAGATGCCCTGACCCCTGCATGGTGAATAATGCACGGGGGATCCAGCTGGGACAGCCTGTCCCATGGGTAATTCCTTTAGCCCAAAGCCCACCACATGCACTGTCCTCTCCAAGAGCAGTTCGCCCTCTCAGTGTTTTCCTTTCCTCTGGAGGTGACTCCCATAACCAGAAGTGCCCAATGATCAACCACAAATTGGGTTTCTCAAGAAACCAGGTTCACACTTCAGCTGCCCACAGAGGGGTGAATTTGGGTGTGCTTTCCCCGAGTGTGGGGCAGAGCAGGGACCTCTGTGGTGCTGGCACTGCAGGACTGCAGGGTGTGCTCAGCCTTTAGAAACCCCAGAGAACTCACCACGCCGAACAACCCTTGGTGAGAGGGAAATATCCTGTCCACCTTGAGCCCACCACATGAGGAAGCTTCATGAAAAGCCCTTTCCATGCCTGACCCTGCCCCAAATGCCTCCCTGTGCCCAGAGGAGCCAGCTCAGGGCACGGGCACCCCTGGTGCCATCAGCAGCCTCTGGTGTGGCCGGTGAGAATTTGCTTTATCACGCCGTGATATTTCAGCCCTCCTGGCACCACGTGCTGCCAACAGGGACGGGGACAGGGCAGCAGCAATGTCACCAGCTGGCCCAGGGAGCTGTTTCCAGGCGAGTGGCTTCCCAAAGCAGCAGAGGTTGGGCTTTGACCTCTGGGTAACGAAACCAGGATAAGGCTCAGCCTGGCACCTGCTTGCTGAGCATGTGAGAGGTGAATCTTTCCTTTCCCCACAGCCTTGCCTTGTTTCCTTCCTCGTCTCCCCGATAAAGGCTGGCACATCCTGTCATCCAGCTCAAGAGGCTCCCCTTGCCCTCCATGTGCTCTGGGTGAGATCCACACTCAATCCCCAGCTCCACTGGGGGTTTGGAGTCTTTTCAGTGACACCTTTCCCCCGTGTGTCCCCTCCTGGGGCTCAGAGGATGGATTTTTGGGTGCTGCCAAGTGTTCCCTTCACACACATCCCCGTCTCTGATGCCACCGAAACTCCAGTGCTCGTTTGAAGTGCTGAGTTCTGTGGAAATGCCATTCCAAAAGGAGTCAGGAGGTCAGCCAAGCACCCCAAGGACAGTTGTTCCCGACACAGCAGCTACAGACAGCGCTGAGGAGGGAAAGGTCAAAATGTCCACTGGAAACTGGAGTGTTGTCACACCCTGGGAAGGGATATTTCCACTGGGGGAATGGAACGTGCTGCTCCCTCGCTCTGTTCCTCCTAGCCAGTGTAAGGAAGGCTCTGTAAAGTCTGAAATGGGGATAAATCCCATTTACAGCTTCCAGAAGGCACGTTTAGAAGCTCCTCAGCTCCACCAGGCTGGATCTATCCCCCAGCTGGCAGTGGAAGGGCATTGGCTGGAGGTCAAGGATAGCACAAGAAGGTACGGAAAGGCATCAGCAGATTAAATTGCTGTCAGCCACTCTGACCCGCTCGTGCTCACTCAGGCATCAGCCCTGCCTGATGATGGCAGCAGGATGGCTTTAAAAATAAAAGTGCAGCAGGGTCTTTGTTCCCTTTGCCCTTTTGCTGTCAAGGAATCACGTGCAGGATGGTGCAAAGTGCCCTCAGGGAGCCTCACGGGGGCAGGTGGAGCTCTGTGTGCTCTGCCCCTGCAGTGGGCTCTGATGGTCGGGGTGCTTTTGCTTCACCTCCCCACCCTCTCTTAGCTCCAACACCACAGCAAGGAGCTCATGGCCCCTGGAGGTGGCCCAGCACTCACCATTCAAACCAGACCGAGTCTGCTGTCCCAGTGAAGGTCAGGTCACTGAGGTCACCCACATCTGCTTCCCAAAAACCAACACAGGAGTGATGAAGCCTTTGGAAATGCATGCAGAGCACAGAGACAAGACCGTGTCTTGGGAGTCCTGAACCCCCACCCATAAATAAATAAATAAATAAATCCAATCTATAAATATTTGTGAAGGTAAGTTGGTCTCCAGCCTTTCCAGGTGACCTTCGGTTTATTAACTTTGGGCTGGAGGTTTGAGACCAGAAATGCTGACAACGCTGGTGAAGACACTTCCCTGAGCAGAATGATGCAGAAGCAGCATGGTTATTGACAGGAGAACAGCTGGGAGTGAGGAGAGAGGTGCAGTGATCCATTCCCAGGGGTATCCTCGTGTCCCAGAGGATCCCCAGTCCTCAAAAGCTGCTGCATCCCTGTGCGTGCCAAGCACAGCCTGGGGCACATCTGGCTTAACCAAGCTCTGTCTTCAAAGTGACTGCTCTCTCTTGCAGCCTGAGCAGGGGTTAATGCAGCTCTGGGGAGCTCCCCGGGGCTCTTGTCTAAACAGTTCCCCTGCCCTGGAGCTCATTAGTGCTGCAGGCAGTGCCCTGAGCAGTGGCAGCCCCTCAGGAAGGACACTTGCCCTGCCAAGCATGGGCTGCTCTGCTCCCCTGCCATGAACTCCTGCTCAGGGCACGGGGCTTATCTCCAACCCTCTAATTAGGGTGCACAAGATTAGTGTTTTCAGAGGAAATTGAATTAGAGGAAGCACAAGACATGCAATCAATATTATTGGGCCAAACTCACAGCTGGTGAAAGTTGTCAATGGGCAGATAGGTGGGAAAGAGTAAGAAATCATGTGAGGTGGGGAAATCCCGAGGGAAAGGGAGGGAGCTCAACAAGGAGCTTGTTTTCCCTGCCAGAATAACTTCACTTCTGGTACAAAGCCCTCAGGAGAAATTTTGGGCAGCAGGTTGTGTTTTGTGTCCATCTCAGCAGCAACCAACTGGTGCAAGTCAAATCCAAGTCACTGTGACTTCAGCCCAGGAGTCCCCACACGGTGTGGGCTCAGCTTCCTGTGGATCCCCACTGTCATTTTAACCCAGGGGGAGTTAATTGTAATTCCAGGTGGGATTCCAGAGTGTGGATCTGCTGAGGAGCAACGAGTGGTGAGCCTAGCTCCTGGTGCTTTAGAACTGGTAAAAGGGCTCGTTGTTCCACGTTTGCTCTGCTGGCAGCTCAGCTGGGCCAGGCTGGATGGAGGCTTGTCTGGGTCAGGGTGTGGAGCTGGGCATCTGAAATCATGGAATTATGGGATGGTTTGGGTTGGGAGTGACCTTAAAGAGCACAGAGTTCCAATCCCACTATCCCAGGTTGCTCCAGCCTGGCCTTGGACTCTCCCAGGGATGGGGCAGCCACAGCTTCTCTGGGAATCCCATCCCAGCCCCTCCCCACCCTCACAGGGAGGAATCCCTTCCATGTATTTAACCCAAATTTGTTTTAACCTAAATTTCATCAATAACCTGAGATGTGGTGATGGTAAAAACAAGCAGAGCTGGGGCAGTTTTGCAGCTTTGCTTTCCCACTCTCCTGCTTGGCCAGCGGTGACAGCTCAGGAAACGGATTCCACCGAATCTCACAACAACTGATGTGAGCTGCTCTAATCTGGGGGCAGATAAGATGTTGCTACAGCAAAGCCAACATAAACCTGAGCTCGGGGAGGCTGGGCTGTTGTTTAGCCCCTGTTGCTAGTCAGCTACTGTACTTGATTTCAGAGACCACCCTGTATTTAAACCTTCTCACTTAACTCGACACATATATTTTCAACACCATGTGCAGCTCCCAGCCTGGACAGCCTCAGTCACACGGGGCTCAAGGGCATTGTTTGGGGAGCTCGAGAGCTGCAACGAGCATCCCCTCAGCCTGAAGTCGCTGCAGATACGGGTGACAGCAGCTCCTGCAAAACAGGCACGTAAATGTGGAATTAATGGTCCTGCAGCCACCCGTCTGAAATCAAACACACCCCAGAAAATGTAATATTGGGAGATAGGGACTCTCCCCCCCTTTTCAGGAAGCATTGCTCTCTGTCACGGAAAGCCATTCCTCTCAAATAATTTCCTTTATTGCAGGCATGTTGATTGCTTTTATCCCTCGTATTTCCTTTGTTTACTTAAAAAAATGCAGCCCAAGGTCCTGCTAAACCCTGGAAATGCTGAGCAGGAGCTGGATCGATTCATGATGGGCAGGTCCCCCCAGCAGAAAACAAGTGAACTTCCTATTCCCAGCAGGAGCCTTTTGCCCTGAGCTGGCTATTTTGCAGGATATTTTGCAGTAGAGATGGTCACAAAGCTCTCCCATATTTCCTGGCATTCTCCCATATTTCCTGTCTACTCTCAGAAATGCCTCAGTTTTCAGGAAGAACACAGCCATTCCCAGTGAGTTATCCCAGCATTGCTGTGTGGTGGGTTGGGGTTGGAAGCAGAGACTTTCTCAGCTCATCAAGAGCTCCAGTTCTGCCCTTACTCACTGAAGGGACTCCTTGGGAGGCAGGAGGGCAAACTGGGATTTACTGGTTGGCATCTGAAAGCAAATCCCCCCAGTTACTGCAGGAAAAGTCCAGGGAGAAAGAGGGAGAGCTGGCCCCCCTCCCTCTGTTCATCTTCTTGACAAGGGTATCAAAAGGTGGATGTTTCTCTCCACTTCTATCCACGGAAAGAGGCAGCAATTCCAGCAGCTGCTCCTTCCTCTGCTCTCCATTTCCCTGCGAAGCTGCTCCTGTCCCAGGGACAGACACGGACGTGCCTCGAGCCCCGTTCCCAGGAAGGGCCAACACAGGGCCTGTGCCTGGGATGGGGAGGGACAGAGGGATGGAGGAGAGCAAGGAGGGCAGGCAGGGGGAAGGAGGAAGGAGCCCAAATGTTCCCTGGGGTTGTGAGGTCACCCCAAAGCCCGACCCTGAAATGGGACATGCAAATGTGATGATGACTCTGATAAACCTCCTGCCCTTGGAAATCACTGCCTTTGTGGTTTGGAGAGAGAGAGTTTGGGTTTCATTTTTGAATGGGTGTCTCTGTTTCAGTGGGCTCGTAGGGCAAAGCTTTGCTTTACCTTCTTACTAAGACGCTTTTAAAGAATCTTCCAAACCTTCCTAATATCTTCATAGACACCAGAGAGAAACCCTTCCCTGTGAGGGTGGGCAGGCCCTGGCACAGGGTGCCCAGAGAAGCTGTGGCTGCCCCATCCCTGGAAGTGTCCCAGGCCAGGTTGGACAGGGCTTGGAGCAACCTGGGCTGGTGGGAGGTGTCTCTGCCCATGGGACTGGACAGACTTTAAGGTCCCTCCCAACCCAAACCATTCTGTGATTCCAAGCCCACTTTCCCAAGACTGTCCAGGGGTGCTGGGCCATCCCCTCAGCTCCACTTTGGGTGGCAGCTCTGCCAGCTCTGCCTGTGCCCAGACCTGTCCAGTGACAGCAGCTTCAGAACTGGCTGTCACAAACCTGCCTCTTTTGTCTGGAGGACATTCCAGGCAGACACATTTTTGGGGGGCTTTTATCTGTCCTCATTGGGATATTTAAACCCTCAAAATTCAAGTGCATCTGTGATGCCCCTTTCCCTGCAGGGAAGAGAAAGGGAGTGTCACCCCCTGTCCTTACCCAGTGCCAGTGCCAGCCACACCTTGGGTCATTCCAGTGCCATTCCAAGTCTTGCCCTTAAATCTGTCCCACTTCACACCTGGGGAAATCACACCTTTACCCTGAGTGGGTCAACACAGGGGGAAAACCACATTATTTCTCGTTTTCACTTCATAGCAGGAGTTTGGAGTAAGATGGGGATTGGATTTTGTGGCTTTGTGTGATGGAGGCACCTCCCTGTGCTCTGCACTCCTGACATTGCCTGGCCAGAAATGCACAGCCCTGGCCAAAATGCCTGCTCCCAGCACTAATATTCAACAATAATACACCCCCTATAATAAACCTCTCCTTCCAAGGGGTGCTGATAAGAATTTCCATTTTTAGTCGAGGGCAAATGAACCATTCAGCCTTTTATTTGTTGCTGCTGCAATTGAAGAAGGAGCAGAAGCTAATTTTTTAACTTTTCCTGTAAATAGTGCATTAATGAAGACAGATGGGTCAGCAATATAAACAAAAGCTCTATCTCAAGCTGGTTTTGTTCTGGTTTTGTTTCCCAATATAGTAAGCAAACCACCACCCCTCCAGTTCCCATCCTATTAACCGTGTTTGCACTCCAAATGTTGAACTGGGTTCTAAGGAAGTTTAAATTAACACTGGGCTGTAGTTTTTCAAACACTTGAAGCAGATGTTCAAGTGTCAGGAAATCTTCCTGTGTTTTTGGAGTTTTTTCCCCTCTAAAAATGAGTCAGTTTTGCAGGGGTTTGGCTCAGAGTGTTTCACAGAAAATGCCAAACTGCACCTTTCCCATGGTGCTGTAAGTGACCCAGGCACCAAACCTGCCCAGGGCTGTCAAACCTGTCTGATCCTTTGGCATTTCTACACTGCTGGAGGTTCTGGCTTGCTTTGCTCACAGAGCAGAATAAGAAGGGCAATGCAGGAGCTGGAGCTTGGGAGAAGTTGGGAATAAGTTCTGGCTGCTGCTTTGGGTGGTGGTTTCTTTGGGAAATGATTTTTCCTGAATGACCTCAGTTTTGGGGAGGTTCATCCTCCTGTGTTTGGCTCCAGCTCACCTGGCAGGGCACAGCAACTTTGGAAAGGGATGTGTCCACAATAGCCCAAAATACTTTTTTTTCTCTCCTAAAGATTGGCATTTGGGCACCTCCAAATGGGAACAGCAGAGCCAGCCCAGGCACTGCCAGGGAGAGGCTTCCCAGAACAGTTCCTTTTCCCCAGGCTCAAAGACCATCCCAAACAAAGGGATCTGCCCAGGGCAAGGGGCTGGCAGGGCTGGGGCAGTGGGGGCAAGAAAACCACACTGGGCTGTGAAGCTGGAACCCCCAAACAGCTGGGAATGTGTGTCCCTAATCAGCTAAGGCGGGCACTGCAATGAGCCTGGATTCCCAGGATCACACCAGAAAGAGGGACAATGCAGGGAAGCTTTGGGGAGAAATCCATTGGGGGGATTTTATCCCACCTGCAGAGCTGAGATATGGATCATTTCAGGGAACATCAAACTTCCAAGTGCTTGGTGAAATCTGGCCCTGGTGCTGAGTGTTTGCTCAGGAGACACAGCTGTCAGGGTATCTTCAAAGGCCAAGAGGTGTGTGAGATGTCTTGAAGTTCTTGTTCTTCCAGAGGCATCAGGGGTGTTGATTTAAGAGCAGCAATCCAAGACCAAAGCTCTTCCCTCAGCTCCCTCCCTGTTATGCTGCCCAGGCTCTTCCTCTCTTTGGATCATCTGTTTTTGTTCCTGTCCTGTTTAGGCTGAAAGCTCTGCCTGGAATTTTGCACAGCATCCAGGGAAAAGGGGCTCCACAGCTGCTCACACTTCCCTAGCCACGTTCAGCTACAAAGAGGTGAAAGCAAAAATCCAGGTGATAGTGATGATTTTGGTGAGAGAGAGTTGCTTTAGTTGAGTACAATAATTCAGAGATGGATGGATGGATGGATGGATGGATGGATGGATGGATGGATGGATGGATGGATGGATGGATGGATGGGAGGAATAAAGAAACAAAGGAAATGAAAACATGCAGTGAAATATTTTTTTCAGGGGCTTGGAACATTTTTCCAGGGACTCCTGACATCACCAGCACTCCCAGCTCAGCCCTGGCTCTTGTCACACCCTCACCATGTCATTTGTGAGTGTCCTGTCTATTTGGACAAGGGGCATTTAAAGCCAAGCACTTCAGAGCTTGCAGGAATGACCTTAATTTGCTGCTTGGGGAGAGCTCTTTATTAAATAACTGCTCCCATTTTTTTTTGGTGGTATTTTACCTCATCTCTGCCATCAGCTGCCTGAACATCCAACAAATGCCTTTGCTTATTCAAAGGTAAGGGGAAAGCAAAGTGCAGTTTTGCTCCAAAAGCAGGAGTGTAATGCTCACAGACACCCCAAAACTGAAACACCATCCTCAGCAGCCCCAGGTCATGACCAGCACAGGTGCAGCTGAAGGACCCAAAGGATTCTCAGTTTACCCCCAAAAAGCACAATGAGACACAGGTCGAGCTCTGTTTCTTTCACCAGAGACTCTGCTGAAATCCCATCCAGCAGTCCTTGTTTTGGTGTAAGGAAAAGTTACAGGTACCAAGGGACTGGGTGGCCTCTGATTCTAAAACCCTGTCATTGGTACTTCTTGATGTTTTTACTGATCTTGTAGGAGTTCAGACATGCAGGGTCACTGAGCCATGGAATGCCCTGCTGCCCATATTTCTTTGTGCTGGAACACACCATTCACTCTGTTCTGTCACAGCCAGTCTCTGCCAGGCTCCTTCCCTCGGCCCCCCTGCGCTGCTGCGTGAGAATTTATAGTGATTAGGGGCAATCCCAGTGGGTTATATATTAATTTTAGGGCACAGACCCACCTACCCCCTGTCCAGAGACTGTCAGGAGAGGACAGTGGTGCCAAAAGCAAATCACTGCCACGGGACCGGTTGCAGAAAAGAGACGATAAAAGCAAATGTCGGATTATCTCCCTAATGCTGGATTATCACTCCTAACAAGGTGAATGGCTTGTCTTGGCAAATGGCTTCATAAGAATCGTGGATAGTTTTGAAAGGCTCTGTGTGGTCACACTTCAACCGTTGGCTGCTGCAGTTCATGTCAGCAGAGCAAATATCACACCTCCCACAAATTCCTTCAACGTGCCATTAACCACAGGCTCAGATTGCAGAGTGGCTCAGGGGAAAGGTCTGCGAGAGGTGTCAGTCACTCTCAGGGTGAGGAATAAAGCAATATAACTATCTGGAAACAGGCAGCATGAGTGGAGACTGCATAACTCTACAATAAACTACACAGCTGGGCACTTAAAGCCACGATACCCCTGCAAGAGGAGTCATCCATTGGACAAGACCATACGTGCTCCACAACGCTCCTGAAATCCCTGCAGGGAGGGAACAGCTCTGCAAACAAGGGAGGAAACTGTGGCTTGTGGGATTTACCCATATCTAGGGCAGGAGATAAGTCAGCAGCCCCAAGCTCTGTGTGACACAACTCAACAGAGAGATTCAAACAGGACCAGTACAAGGTTTTATCCAAGTGGGGTTACACACAAGCACAAAAATAAAACATTCTGTATTCTACATTATATTACAAAGGCAGACAGTCAATAAATAGGTCAATAAATTATGGGAAGCACAGAAGAGTATGTGTGAAAACAGGTGAAATTGGGTTTAGTTGGTGCATGATAAAGTCTTTTGTGTTCATTCCCATGAAGTGTTGGAGTGATTCTCTCAAAGACTCTTATCACTTCCAGGGAAGATAACTTTCCCTTAAAAGTGTAAAACAGATGCAGGGACAGTACAGTAGGCTCTGGTAGGGGCTAAAAGAGTCAACATCACTTACACTTTCCCAAGAATCTGACAAATTTGCAGCTTAGTATAAATAAAGTGACGGGTCTATTGTTTCTCCGCTCCGACACCTCCTTATCGCCGGGATTTGCTGCGGAGGAGTGGCGGAAACATGGCATGTGACTCCTTCCTTATGGCTTGGGCAGGGGGATTTATGGACTGGCAACCCCAGCTCTGGAAGGAAGGGAAGGTCCTCTCTGTCCTGCTGGATCGAAGGGGTTTGCTGTTCTGCCCTCTGCTTGGCCTGTTGAGTGGGGTTACGTGGCTGTGTCACCTGGAGTTTACTGGGCTGGGTAGGGGGACTGGTGTAGATTTCCAGGACAATTTTAGCTGGTACAATTTCAAGGATTCAGGAAGTTTTCTGCCCTTCTTTCTGCCACTCAAAGCTCTGGCTCTTGGAGAGACAACCCGTGGCCACCACAGCAAACCAGAGCTTACAGAGAGTGGTTTTGTACTGAACCTGCACAGGGGGAATTTCTTGCCATGGCACATCCGAGCACTGCCCGTGCCTGGCACTGCCCCTGGCCCCTTTGCTTTCCTAAGAGAGGGGAGAGAAGGAATGGTTCCCTTCAGCTCCAGGTGCCAAATCATCCGTGCCAGTTTCCTCAAACTGGAACAGGGAAAGAGTAAGGGAAGGATTAAGAAAAAAAGGAAAAAGTCTAACACCTTGTTGTGCCTTGGTGATTTGGGAGCTCGAGAATTATCAGGACTTCAACTCTACAGTGATAAATTATAAAGAATTGAGCATGTAAAGAGCTTTATAAAGATTTTACAGAAAACTGAACAGCCTAGATGTGACTGACCACAGCTCGTTTATCTTTAACAGCTCAGCATTGAGAAAGTACAAAAATATGCCTTTATTTCTGTGAATTTGAATGTGCCCCTTCAGCACAAAGGGGTCTCCCAAGCAATCCAATGGTCTGCTCCGTGCCCTGATGGGAGGAGGGACTCGGCCATAATTTGGACAGCAAAGAACAGCAAGAAGGAAGGAATGGACCAAAATATACAATCCCTGCGGTCGCACGACTTGCCCACTCCCCAGAACAGGAAGCACACAATTATCTGTACATGCCTCATTAAATAACCTCATTAAATAGCAAATCCCAAATGTACAAATTTACAGACTGAATCATTAAATACTCCCCCTGTGCCCTCCCCGTGTGTGCCTTCCCTCCTACTATCTGCAGCCACACTCCGAGACCACCATGCCCTCGTATTTGAACTTGTAGGTGACCACCCCTGCATCCAAGTAGAGGATAGAGATGGGGTCGAGTTTGGTGGGCACGCAGCAGGCCTTGGAGGCTTTCTGGGGGTTCTTCAGGTGAACCAAAGTCTTGACTATGGCGTGCTTCGTGGGCGTGACGTGCTCTGTCAAGGGGTAGGAGCACACTCCGTGGCACTCGTAGGCTTCGTATCCCGCCGGGGCGATGATCCAGGAATCCCAGCCAATCTCCTTGAAGTCGATGTAGAGAGGGGTCTTTTTGCAGTAGTTGCCCTTTGCGTTCCTGCGGATGCGGGCGGTGGAGTCGTAGATGATGTTGGAGCGCATCTGGAGCAGCGCCTCCTCGCCGGGCTGGTCGTGGAAGTGGCCGACCTCCAGCTGCTCCAGGTTCGCCAGCTGCTCGTGGTCTATCATCTCGTTCAGCTCTTCCTTCTCCTCCTTCTTGTCGTTGCTTTGGTCGTCGGAGTACACGACCAGCAGGGGCACGTGCTTGGCCTCCGAGTTGATGTCGATGTCGAGCTTGCCCTCCCCGTCCTGCTCGTGCCCCTGCCCGCTCTCGATGTGAACCTCCAGCCGGTGCGTGGTCAGCCCAGCCCTCCTCCAGCGCCGGATGGCCTCGGTGACCTCGAAGCTCTCCCACTCGCTGCTCGTGCCGTAGATCTGCCTGGATGCCAAGGCCACCGTCTTCCTCTCCTCTCCAGCCCCCACGTGGATGTTCTCCAGCACTTCAAAAATGGTGACCTTGCGGTCGAGCCCCTCGTAGAGCATCTGGTCCCGCTCCACCAGGGTGTAGAGCCTCAGCTCAGCCATGGTGATCTCCTCGTGGTGAGGAATGGAGACATTGAAGAGGAGAGGGTATTTCCGAATGCCTGGGACACCAGTAGGGTGGGAATCCAAGTCTGGGAAGGACAAACATCAGACGTTTTAGGAGGGTCAATACACCCACAAACACACACTCCAAAGTTTATCCCACGTGTCTTTCACTGCTTGGTTCCAGCTGAGCAGCCCCAGGGGAGTTTTTTTCATCACTTCCCAAAGCTGTACTTGGGAAAAAGACCAACTTTATTTTACATGCCAAAGGAGAGCAAGATCCCAGACAGGCTACAGACCATAAACCTGGATTTGGAGATTCTCCTTCTATACCCAGCCCTTCCAAGGACTTCCTTCCCAACTGGAAGGATTACATATTAAAAATGTGTTGCCTGATATTGAAATACAAAACCCTCCTTGGATGCTGCACAGCAACTATTTAACAAATGTGGAAAAACCTTCCTTGGTGTAAGAGGAAGGGACGAAGGAGGTGGCTCTGGAGGGGACATGGAACAGGGCATGTAAAAGCTCCATATACAAGAATCTATGCTCAGTGTTTCTGAGCTAACAAGTATTTCCTGCTGCTCAGAGATCCCTCAGGCACCGCAAGGGCCAAGCTCTGAGGGAGGAAAAGTTGCTTTGGGGGATGGAAAGTTGGGAAGAGCAGGTGGTGACCATGCAGTGACCCATCAGAGCATCAGACCCGCCACAGACCCCATGGGCTTCAGGGGAACAGTCAGTGCACTCAACAAAGCCCTCTGGGCAGCTTTGGTTGATAAAACATGTCAGAAGTACAATTTGTGCCCATCCTGTCTGTGTTTGGTTAGACAGAGACCAGGGGCACCTCTGCCACAGGGCAGGGACTGGCTCTGGGGGTATTTGCTGCCTCCTCAACCCCAGGAGACACATCAGGACACAGAGACTGTGACTGCAATTCAGGCAAAGGCAAACTGTTTGTCACTATTGCTCTCTTCATCTCTGACTTCTCCTTTTTTCATAGATTTGTAGAAAACTCACACAGATAAACTGCAGGTACTGGCCACGCTCTCCAGTGCAATTAGGCAAGCAGTTAATTGACTTTAGCATGGGACTTGTCCTGCTTAATTCCAGTTTTGAGGCTTTGAGGCATCTGCCTTCTTGTTTTACTTTCCTTTCTTTTTCCATTTTGAATTTTCCTTTGCTCATAAATAAAAGAATGAGGGGTGGTTCTGGTTCCATTTCCCTCTCTGTCAGTCGGGGAGGGTGGTGCCAGCACCAGGGAAGGAGCAGACTGTGAGCTAAAGAAAATTTTATCCAAGCTGAGCTATAATCCCCATACTGGAGGTAATCTTTGGGGTTTCATAGACCTTCATATGCTAAAACAAGGCTTACAAATAAAACCAGGGTGGAGAAATGCCAGAAGAAGAGCCAGAATTCACCAAGAGGCAAAGAAAGGCCACTCCACATGTAAAAAGCTGGGTAAGTGGTATCAAGGCAGGAGAGATGGTCCTTTCTAAGCCAGATTGTGACTCTGCTCTTCATCTAGAAAGTCCCTGGGGTGAAAGATCTGCTGCTGTTCTCAGTACAGCCCTGGGAGGGTCAGGAAGGGAGATTTGGAGTCCACAGGAAAACAATAATTTCCTTTAAGACTTTTATTCAAGTAATGAGAACTGATTGAGTCCCATTTACAACATTGTGGTCCATGGTTTAAAACAAAGAGTTGATTTCAGCCACGAGACTGTTGTATTTCTGTATTAAAGGATTTAATGAGCAATAATGAAACTACAATTACTGCCAATTTTCAGCAGGAAAGCAAACCACAAAAATGTCCTGGTTTGTCCCTCCCATCGTTATCACCACAAATAATGAATTTCTTTATCAAAAGAGCTCTTTAGTATGAAATGGATGGTTCTGAGTTACACAGGCTTTCAGGACACAAATGCATGGTCCTTTAGCTGTGTTAACTCAGATTCACCTCGTGCTGGTTTGGATTGGAAGAGGCAAGAGAAATACTGAAGTGGCACAAGTTTCAGCCAAGGTTGCCCCATCTGGTGCAGAACTCCTGCAGTGATGAAACGGGCACCGGGTGGCACAGACCTGCCAAGCCTTCCTGCAGCACTGCCAAAGGTCAGGCCGTGCCATTTCAGGGCTGCAAACCTGGATTTGGGTTTGGCAGATGGAATGAATTCAGGTTTATGCCACCAAACCACATGACATGTTATTCTTTAGTGTATTGCACTTGGCAATTTGTATCCCATTAACTTTTCCCAAATGGTGCCAACCCCATCCTGTGTGTGTCCCCACTCCTGCAGGTGAGCAACTGGGCACCACTGGGTGCAACTGGTTTGCCACCAACCCTCCAATGAATTTCTCCATGCTGGAGAAGAACCTTTAAACCACAAAGTGCCTCTTCAGACCAGAAACTCCCTGCTGGTTAAAGGTGCCCAGGCCAGGCAGGAGGACGGAGCTTTGGGATTCTTTCCTGGCATTTCACTGCTCTGCAGAACTGAAACACCTTCCATGCAGTCTCTCCTACAGCTCATCATTTAGAAACTGCAGAACAAGCAAAAACGCCCTTGGCTTCATTAATTAAACTAATCAAGCATGAGAGAGGACCCACGGCAGTTTGAACAGCTGCGTGCACCCCTGAGCAGTTAAACACAAATCAAGTGGAATAATGGGAATTTGGAATTGTTTAGTTGTAAAACATCTTTAACACAAAGCCCGTGTTGGTGGAAAAAAGCAAATTAGTGAATGTTAGTACTGAAGCTTTATCTCATCCTTGTTGAATTGAGAGGCAATGATGAAGGATAAACATACAGGGAAATGATCTGAGGGCACAATTAGGTTTCTCCAGGTTTTGTTTGCTGTTTTATTTTTGTTTTGATGAGGAAATACTTTGGTCCCCCAAAGCAAAACTGAAGGATTATCCAAAATTACACTTCACATATTTCCATGTGTTTGCTGGACTGTGCTCTGATGGCAAAGGAAGAAACCATGACAAACATGAGGACCAGCGGTGAGAGGACATTAACAGAGAGCTCAATTTGGCTAAGCTCATAAAATGAAAATATTGCACCTTTGAACAACGTGTAAAAACACCCCTTACCTTGATTTGTAGTACCACTTAAGGTACCCATGTGACAAACCAACCAGCTAATTGCAAACCGTGAGTGTCATTATGGGGATAAAGAAAATGATGCACGGAAATCACACTTGGTGCTGCCCAAACATTAAAGGCATATTTCCCCCCAAAATCTTACAGTCTCCAGAGCAAAGGACAAGGGATTTTCCCTCAGGAAGCAGGATCTGGGCAGCCCTGGCACACCCAATTTCCAAGGCCATTCTCACCCAAAGGCCTTTTCCCCCAGCTCTGTGACTGGTCAAGACATCTCATGCTGACTCTAAAGGTGCTCCTTGAAATGCACATCTCTTACCTTCATTTTTGAAGCTCCTAATGATATTTGCAGAAGGCATCGATGTCCTGTCGGTGGCAAACCTGTTGTACAGCTCTAGCATGTACTCTGGGGGGTCCACCTTGGCCGACTCGTGCAGGGGAATGTCAGAGAGGTTCAACGTCTTCAAAAACTCGTTTTTCATATTCTGGAGCAGCGTGTTGAAATCGACCCCGTCCTGCTCGGAGAGAATCTCGTCGAAAAGAGGCACGTCTTCCTCCAAGGAAGAGTGCTCCAGGCTGAGGATGGGACTGCAGGCAGCCAGGGGAACCAGGAGGGAGAGGACAGCCCATAGCTGGGGCACAATGGGATCCATGGCCTCACTCGACAGCGCTCAAGGGGCTCTGGCTGCGGGCAGGGCTGAGCGGAGGTTTTATCCCTCGGCTGGTGTCACACAGACATGACAAGTTTGGAAGCTCTTGTCTTGAAACTTGTGATCCGTCCTGTCTGCCTCCCCCTTCCCCCTCCCCAGGACCAGGGCCCGGTAATTGGATCTGAGTCGTGCCTGCGATGGCCGCCTTGCCTCCCTTATCTGGGCAGCGGGAGCCGCTCACCAGATTCGGTGCTATCTCGCAATCCCTTCTCCCTTAATGAGCGTTTTGTAAACATTCTGCGCGGGACACTCCGAGATAGGACAAGTTTCTCCTCGGAGCCGACTTCCTCTGCCGTGGGTGAGCAACTCTCCCTCTGATGAACACGTAAATTCGGCAGATCTCTCTCCAACACATCCATTTCACACCAGCAGCTTCCTTAGGGTGACAACCCTGCTCTTCACCAAACCATTTTACCCTTCTCAAAGCTATTTTAGGGTCAAGTCTTTATGCTACACTTGCAAAGGAATTCCTTTGGGGAAAGGTCCTTTCCATGCTTGTCCAGCACAAAGCCAGGGAGAGGAGAGCGCTCGGTTCTCCCCCAGCACCAGTGACGAGGCCCTGGATGCAGAACAGCTCAGGAGGAGCTCAGGATGGGCAAGGAGAATGACATTCTGCAAGGAGCAGGGAGCTGGATCTGGTAATCCCACAGGGCCCCTTCCAACCTGGGGTGTTCCATGACTCTATGACTGGAGTATTCCTGAGTGATTCAGAAACCCTTCTCTTCCCCCTCAGTCACACGTACATGACTTGTCAAGTGATAGATATTCCGGGCCGGTCCCAGCACTGCCAAATGAAAAATTCATAAAAACACACAAAGTCCAACAGGAGGCTCTGACTTCCCCTCCACCCAATTCCAGCAGCTCAGAGACGTGTTGTGGGCAACGTGGACTTTGCAATAACGTGCTAAAATTCAGTGGCTGCTCATTTGGGGTGCAAACACCAACAAACAGCGGGTATTGTGTGTGCAAACCCAGAAATGCCTCCCTTCAACCTGCCCGTCCTTCCCCAGCGCCCCGCGGGGTTCAGCACTCCAGATAAGGAGGAATTTCTGCTCCTGCTGCCGAATTTTCCCCTCCAGGCCCCAGGAACTTCACCCCAGGATGGAGCAGGGACCGGGGGCTCTGCCCATGGCTGAGCACAGTTTGGGCTTGTGGCCCCAGCCCTTTGTTAGCCCACAGGTGTAATTACAGTCACAGTGCTCAGGTCGGGCCAGGGTTCAATTAATACTCTATTTTTTAGGAAATATCAAGTTAATATAATAAATTAGATGGCATATATAGTAGAATAAATCTATAATAAACATACACAATATATAAGTAATGTATTAGTATAAAAATAAATATATAATAAAGCAAATAAATGAAATAAATATATAATAAGTATCNATAAAACTAATAGGTAAAATGAATGCCTTTGTGACAACCATGTGCAGTGTTAATGTCGTGGAGCCAGACATTGCCGTGGCATTTTAAACTAATTTAAAAATACATAAAACAAATATACAATAAAAATACAAAAAATAAATATATAGTAAACATACATTATAAAATTAATAAATGAATATCTTTGTGACAATCATATGCAGTGTTGATGTCATGGAGTCAGACATTGCCATGGCATTTTAAACTAATTAAAAAATACATAAAAGAAATATACAATAAAAATGCATAAAATAAATATATAATAAACATACATTATAAGATTAATAAATAAAATTAATATCTTTGTGACAATCATGTGTAGTGTTGATGTTGTGAAGCCAAACATTGCTGTGGCATTTTNCTGTGAAAATCACCTGCAGTGTTTTTGTCGCAGGGTCTGACATTGCCACAGCATTGTAACCTCATTTAAAAACGCAGAAAATAAATATATAATTAATTAAATAAATAAAATTAATGTCCTTGTGACAATCATGTGCAGTGTTGACACTGTGGAGCCAAACATTGCTGTGGCATTTTAACCTCATTAAAAAATATATAAAATAAAGGCATAATGAAAATATATGATAAAATAAATAAATAAAATTAATTTCTTTGCGACAATCACCTGGGGTGTTGATGTTATGGAGCCACACATTGCCATGACATTTTACCTTCATTTATAGATATATAAAATAAAGGCATAATGAAAATATATAATAAAATTAAGAAAAAAATTAATATCTTTGTGAAAATCATATGCAGTGTTGGTGTTGTGGAGCCTGACATTGCCACAGCATTTTAAACTAATTTAAAAATATATAAAATAAATATATAATAAAAATACATACAGTAAATATAAAATAAAAATATATAATAAAAATACATAAGATAAATATAAAAAAATACATAATAAAGTTAATAAATAAAATTAGTATCTTTGTGACAACCACCTGCAGTGTTGATGTCCTGGAGCCAGACATTGCCAAGGCATTTTACCTTCATTTAAAAATATATGAAATAAATATATGATTAAATAACTGTCGTGGGTTTAATGAAATAAATATCTTTGTGGCAATCATGTGCAGTGTTAATGCTATGGAACCAGATATTGCCACGGCATTGTTACCTTCATTTAAAAATAAATAAAAGTGGGTAGAAACAGGTCCCTGCTTTCTCAGGCTGATGGATTTAACACACACACAGAGTTATTTTTTCCTGAATTAAATTTTTTAACAGGAGGGCTTTATTTCACTGAAATGAAGAGGTTTGTCCCTTTCCCCCCACGTGCAATTTACGTGCACAAAAAGTATCCTGGAAGGGAATTGCTTTCAAAAAATCTGTGCTAAGTGGGTTACCTGAGGCAGCTGGAGAGGGAACATTAATGAGCATCACTGTTTAATCAGTATTAAATCTGTGGCAGAAACAACGACCCAGTTTCGTTAGCAATAAATGGGGCATCAGAACCCCATTTATTGGGGTTTCAACATGCTGAGTTGAAAACGACCCACAAGGTCATTGAGCCCAACCCTTAGCCCTGTACGGGACCATCCCCAGGCAGGCTGGGCTACAGAAAGGTCTCCTTGTCCTCACTCCTGGGAAGTTCATGTTCTTCTCCCCACTTAATTTGCAGCTCGACATGAGAAAATGTGCTGGTGAAAGGCCAGGGCTCTTCACCGAACCCACCAGTGCTGGGGACCAGCACACCCAGCACTGGGGACCAGTTCATGCCTCACCCTCCCTCTTGACCTGGTTCCTGGTGGAAATGGGCTGGAAATGCTCCATTCCTATTCCAGGGCAAGAACTGGAGGGGAAAATCAGCCCAAGGGAGCAAAGAGAAGGGCAGGAACACACGTGTGGCCAAGGCTTTGGGAACAGCCCCTTTGTCCTAAGGGTCAGCCCTGGAGATTGTGGGGCTCCAAAATAGCCTCTAATCTGGGGCTCCCCCAACATCCTGCCCGGTGATGCCCCCACAGCTCCCGCTGTCGAGAGGCAGAGCAGAGCAGGAATGTGCGAGGCTGGAGCGGTGCTGAAAGGCTGGGGAGGGAGGAAGGGCTGATCCGAGGGTCAAGGTCGAGGACACCCCAAAGGGTGTGATGCTCCTCCGGGAGGGAGGAATGTGGAGTGGTTTGGGAGCCTCCTCAGTGGGTTTTTGGGATGGGGGAACACCTGGTCCCACCAGCAGACTGGGATGTGGAGTCTGTCCCAGGAGAAAGCGATTAATGTTTGCTGAAATAATGATTAGTGTTTGTGTCCTGGCCTTGCTGGGCAGGAATAGTCCCGCAGGGATAAAAAGTTTTCCACTTCCTTATATAGTGTCACATCTAATTTCCCCATGTGTAAACTCAGGTGGGTTTTGGTTCAGCAGTCCATACCTTAAAATATTTAATTTTTAATTTTATTTTAAGATTTTTAAATAAATTGTTAATACATATTAGGCTTTAAAAAAATGTCCATTTGTTTCTGTTTTCTTTTTTTCTCTAATTGTTTTAATGGAATTTATTGAAAAAGTCTCTCAGAAAACACCACCAATCAAACCCACAGAGATTAAGGTTTCAGCATAGGAAATAGAATTGTTCTTGGGTTAAATAGAGAAGCATTTCTCAAAGGAAAATATTCCTTTGAATTCCTCTTTTTTTAATATTTGAAAAGAGATATTTGATGAAAAAAATAAATTCAATAAATAACATTTATTGACGAGGATATTAAAATTTAGCTTGTCCTGCTTGGATATGAACATAAAAATCACAGGTAAAACTGTGGCTGGACTGTGGAGGTAAAAACATTTCATTTCAGTTTTCACAAGGGAAGGACTCAGATCCACTGGGAGGTTTCGGGGATGTTCTTTATAGGATTTCAATCTGCAGTTCCAATTAGGGATGTTCTTTATAGGATTTCAATCTGCAGTTCCAATTAGTGATGTTCTTTATAGGATTTCAGTCTGCAGTTCCAAATCTCCATATTTAAGGCAGGTGAGACAGGAAACTTATCAAGCATTTCCAATATTCTGTGCTTTCGAAAAGCTTTGCAATTTTAATTTCAGCTTTATGTCTATTTGTCAGCAGCACAATCAGGCACTTGGATGTGAAACAGATAATAAATAAATCCTGTCCCCCAAGGACATGCACTGAATATGAGGAGACCCCCAGGCTGGCACAAGGACACATCCCACCTTCCCAGAATAAAACTGATCCAATGATTTGCCCAAGGGAGCAGAGCCAGCAATTCCCAGGACTCAAAATCCCATGTTGTGCTTCACCACAGGGAACCATCCTATCCCTCCCTGCTCCTGCTTGGAATCTGCACTGCAGCCCAGGGGAACTTTGGGTGAAACCTTGGAGAAAACAACACCAAAGGTCAAGGCAGCACAGCCAGCCCCACCAGGGCTTTTGCCCATCAGTTACAGAGCCCTCACTAAGAACAGGGTGTGTTTAATGGGACAACAGGAGTGACTTTGGTGACGTTCATTGGAACTCAAAACCACTGGGATCAGTCAGAAAAAATCCTGGGCAAGGAGGTGTAAGACACATCCCTGTCACAGCACTTGGGTCCCATCTCAACACTCTGAGCCAACAGCAGGGCAGCTCCCTGAGAAATTGTTCCAATCCCTCCTGGGCAACCCCAAATCCTCTTCAGGAGCAGTGCAAGGGCAGGGTTTTGGTTCCAGGCTGCTCAGGACACCTCAGACATCCAGATGATTGAAGGGAAGCAGGAGAAGGATCTGAGGGAACGTGTTCCAGCAACCAGCACAGCACGTGATGTGAGGTTTTCCACAAGACAGGGATGAAATTATTACAAAAATGCCCCACACAGGTCGCTGTCAGGAGGTGGCTCTGGCATGAGGTAACTGTTGGGTGTGATATGGGAGATAAGGAGGAGTGTGACACTGACAGTGTGATGAGCTTGCAATGGAATAACTAAAATTAGTTCCCATTCCTGCATCTGCCCCAGCCCCTGTTCCCGTATGCCACAGTTCCTGCCTGCTCTGGATTCCCTTCCCATAAATGGGCTCTGCTCGGGTTTTGGTGGTGCTGGAAAGTGGAAATATGGTATTTAATGAAAGAGTGGTGGGAGAGCAGTGAGGAATGTGTTGCAGCAAGGAAAAGGACAGGGGCAGGAGAAGGGGAGCCAGTGGGCACCCCAGGGGCAGGGAGTCACTGAAGTGAAAAGGACAGGGGCAGGAGGAGGGGATCCAGTGGCAGCCCCAGGGGCAGGGAATCACTGAAGTGAAAAGGACAGGGGCAGGAGGAGGGGATCCAGTGGCAGCCCCAGGGGCAGGGAGTCACTGAAATGTGTGACACTGACTCCTGACCTGCAGCACCCATGGCTTTATGTGGGAAACCCATGGCTCATCTTCCCCAGCCTTTTCCAGGCAAGTGAAGAGGATGGGGATCACACTGTGCAGGGCTCTCAAAGCACCTGCACTGCCTCTGGAATTCCCTTTGTCCTGCTGAGGTGGCCAAAGCCCCAGGATGGGGGTCCATCCGTGTTGCAGCAGCACAGCCTGGGCTCAGCCGTGGGGCAGTGGCCACGGGGCAGCAGATAAAGGAGGATGAGCTGGGGTTTATCAGGCCAGTGCAAAGCCTGAGGAACTGAAACAGAAAGAAAAGAGCTGGAAAAAGCTGGCCATGGCCTTCCTGTCAGTGGCCTGTGAGTCACGGGCAGCAAATTCCCTGCAGGCTCCTTGTTCCTGGGGTGCCAACTCCCTGTGTGCTCAATCCCCAAGCGGATATTTGGGAGAGCTGCCATTTCCCAGAATGGTTGGGTGGGATTTGCACCTAACTGGGACATTTCTAGCACAGCCTCACGTTCACAGCCCAATCCTGTGGTCAGAGAGTGATACACAGGGAATTCTTAGATCCTTACATGGATCAAAGCACATCAGTCAAAGCAAATCCCTCAGCATCCCATATGGAACTTGTCTTTTCTCCTGCTCAACCTCAAAATGAACAAGCACAGGCCATAAAAACCCCATATATTTCTAGGGGCAGCAATTTTATACATATATATATAGTATAATATATATATAGCTATTTGCTTATCACATTTATGGGATGGGAGATGACTCAAGGAATCTATTCATCTGTCTCCCCTCCCATGAGCTCAGGATGAGCCTCCATGTGGGTGCAGCCTCTAATTAATATTAGAAGGCCATTCAAAATTTAATACTCTTAAAGGTCACACAATTCATTAATTCACTCCTGGATTAACTCCAGCCTGGTGAGACACGGTCAGAAATAAATCAGTTCTTATTTGAGGTCCTCACACAGAAAGTGGGAGCAGTGCAGGGCTAATGAACAGGGAGGAGGAACGTTGTTTAATCCCAGGAGTTTGCACTCTGCAGGCTTCTTATCACACTCCCTCCACAGAACAGTTGGACAGAAAAAGGTCAAGAGAAAGTTTTAATTTTACATTTTTGAAATTCCTTCTCTCATCATGCAGTTATTTGATGGTGCTTTGGTATCCATGTGGGTGTTAAACTTCAGGGAACTCTTCGAGCAGCCCCAGTGACACTGACAAAAACAAGACAGCCCAACAAAACCTCACAGAAACCTCCAAAATTGATCCCCTTTCCCTGTCAGCTCCATGTCCAAACAGGCTGTTTGAGGAATACCATTCTTTTCCTTAATGAGAGCTCCACTGAAATGCTCCCACAGCCCTAAATGAACAAAAATCTTGGGAATAATTGCTAAATGTACCTTATCTTGGGGTTGCAAACAACGGGGGAAAAATCAGATCTGGCCACCAGAAATTATTTTCTTGGCAGTTTTGATTAATAACTTGGAATTATTTAACTGACAACTTGAGTACTGAGCAGAGGTGGAATATTTTCTGTCAGCTTTAGTTGATATCTCAGCACAAGATATTAATTACAAAGTCAACAGCTTGTAATCACACCGATAAAAAAGGAGGATAAATTAGACAAGCCTGTCTAATATTTGCTCTGTTTATTTGATGTTAGGGCTGGAATCAGAAAGGGAAAGCAGGTTGTATGCAACAGCAGAAAGGATTGATTCAAGTAGAAATATTGTTTAAGTGCAGCCTTAAAAAGGCAAAGATGAGAAAGTATTATATTCGAGTTTCTGTAACTTGAAGCCTGGAATTGTCCTGGGTGAGTTCAGGTTGTCAGCAGCCTCTCTCTGTTTTGATTGCCATGCAGCTGGATATCAAATTTTGTCTTTTTTTTAATCTTTTTTAAGGGAAACTGTCTCAAATGTGTCATTAATTTCAACTTCAACTGCAGCCAAAATTCCAAGTATGATCTGTTCCTCTTAGTCTGGCTCCTGCAACTTCATTTTTTGGGATATTTGTGTATTGGTCAGCATCACCAAGGGATCTGCCAACACCTCAGTCCACAGGGCAACTGCTGAACCCTCACCTGGAAAAGTCCTGGCTCTATCCAAGATCCACAGCCTGAAGGACTAATTGCTCTCCAAATTTAATGAGTGCTCAAAGATGTGACTTTGTCTTGGCAGCTTTTAAAAAACAGCTCCTGAGAGGCAGGGAAAATGAGGGTCCATGGGCAACAGCTCCATGCAAATGTCTTTACAGCAGGAAAATTCCCTCATGGATACACAGACTGTGTGGGGATCAACTGGCACATCAGTTTGAGACCATTTTAGTGGCATGTGGACACAGGGACCACTCTCTCTCAGGTACTATTTATACTGTATTAACACTGGGGATCACGAAAACACATTTTAATTGGAGACTTTTTAATCCCTGTCCCACTTTCCAGGCTCTGGTTGTGCTAGATCTGTCCCTGCTGTGCTGCTCTCCTTCCCAGTTTAACACCTGTAAACTGGGCACAAACCCTCCCACCCCTCTGGAGCCCCCTCATTTATGATCAGCAATCCCCCCCATTTGGGGCAGGGGCTGGGGAGCCTGTAATGTGCTTTAAATCACTCGATACATCCCAGTTTTCCAGCTTATCCCTTGGAGGGCACGGGACAAGCCCCTGCTGTTAAAGGGCTCAGTTTATCCGGGCTCAGCCCTCGCTGTGTCCTCCCAGGGATGGGGCTCAAAGTGCTCCTGTCAAACACCCCCTGTGGGCTCAGGGCACATTTCAGAGCTTCTTGAGGTGAGAACAGCCCCTGCTTCCCATCACAGGGGGTGGAGAAGGTGGCTGCCCGTCCCTTGAGCCTCAACATTCTTGATTTAAACAGGATTTTGAATGCTTGACAGTCCTTGTGGGACCAGCGGTGCCAGCAGGAGGAAGGGGGGGCTCCCCAGGACCTCTGTGGGGTCTGTGAGGGGAGGTGGATGCTCCATGTCCCACCTGGGCAGGGTGGGATTTCCAGTCTGCAAACTGATAAAGGTCCTCCCCACCTTTTTATTCTGGGCTGCCCTGGAGGCCACCTGAGTGACAAGAACCTCCTTAGGAAGCCTCAGTGTGCTTCATCACCCCCCAACACTCCTTCATGTATTTATTTTTTGACACTCCTTTACATATTTATTTTGAAGGTTGGACTTGGTGATCTTGGAGGTCTCCCCCAACCTTCATGATTCCCTGATTTTATGATTCTCCCCCCACATTGACTCTCACCCCAGTGGCAACCACTACAAAGGGATTTTTAAGGATGTTTTCTCCTCTCCCAGCACAGCCACAAAAGGATCAACTTTATGCTGTTTTTGCTTTTCCACCCAGCAAGAAATGGCCAGGACAGCCTGAGGTTTGGTTGGTCTGAATCACCTTCCTCTCTTTGCACACACCCTCAGAAAACCAAATAAAGTGGGAACCACCAAGCCATGTTTGACTGCCTCTTGCTGAGCTGAGAGAAAGGGCAAAGCAAAGGATTTCAGGAGTGTGAGAGAGACACTAAACCCAGCAGGGGACGTGGCCACGACTGGTGGGACCTGCCTGCAAGGAACACAGACCTTCCCAGAGAATCCCTGCCAGTCTTCCAGCCCCCTTTGCCCCTGTTGGCCTCCAAAAAACCCCAAAGCAAAAGCCACATAACCCCTATGGGGGTTCTTCGTGTCTGAGGAAGGGGCAGGATGGGCAAGGCAGAGCCAGAGGAGGCTGCTTGGATTTCCCTTGGGGGCAACAGGGTGGGTGATGAGCAGAGAGAGAAGAATTCAGGAGTGCAGGGGCTGCCCCCCATCCCTGTGCTTACCTGGCCTGAAAGATTGACCCTTCACCTTTTCCAAAAGGGAAAAGACTTCACTCCCCCACATTAGAGCTTGGGAATCTTTGCTGCTTGTGTTTCTGGAACACTTTGGAATATTTGATTGGTAAACCTCATGCAAATGCAGTTTCTTATATAATGGAATATGTATATCTATACACACACCTATCTATTAGAGAGAAAACTTGAAAATATTAAGAGATCAAAAGACAGTTTAGTTAATCACCAAATGAGGAATAATTGCATGTGAAAATGGACATTACGTTGGTGTAGAAATCTGAAAGAGGGAATTCTGATCCCCTGCATCCCGACTCAGTTTTTGCTTTCTGGGGAATAGGGTGGCAGTGATTAATTGCATTTTATTTTTGACTGAAGTTTTGCCCCCATGGGTGTTTTTAGCAGCTTAATGACAGCAAGATCCCCGCTGCAGGAAGAAAACCACATGTTGAGGTTGCTGTGACAATTTGCCATCTAGTGGTCAGTGGGAATCTCCTTCGTGCTTGACTTGAGTAGAGAAACCACCAGGACTGGGTTTTATTCCTTGCAAATCTGCTGTGTCTCACTGGCCAGGACACTCAGTTTAAAAAAATAACCACGAAAAACCCAGCTCACCTCCTAATAATTTCTAATCTATTTAAGACCAGACACCCTGTGTCAAACTGAGCTGGGGAATGTTCCCTCCTTTCCTCTTGCCCGTGGATCTTGCCAAGGTGCTCAGTGCCCAGACACACCACTTTGCTCCTCAGTGGTTACAGACAAACACTCCAGAGGCAAATCCTTTTGCCTTCTGAAACGAAGGGGTGATTTTTTTCCCTCTCACGATTATGCCTTGTTAGCACAGAAAGAGTGGAAAGCACATCATTCACATCTTTACCTGCCAGCCCAGCCCACACCAGTTTGATTTTAAGCAGCAGGTTTGATCCTCCAGTCTGGCTCATTTTTTCCTATAAGGGAAAATTTGCCAGTGTCGGTAACTGTCCCTTTTCATGACTTGATACGAACTGGAAAACTTGTTTTCATGTCTCACAGAAGATATATTAAATTCTGCCATTTCTCCTAATGTAAGCAGTGCCTTAAATGTCAAAGGTGCTGCTCAGCAGGGTCAGAGTTTCCACACTGAGCTCTGGCTCTGAAATGACCACACCTGGTGAGGGTGTCATACCTTAACCTCGGGAAATAGCCTTGCACCTGGAAAACTGAGGAGGTGGGAGGATTTTGGGATCGGATTCCAGGGGAAAAGCATCTCAGATCAATGTGCAGCCCAGGTGACCAGGAAATTCCATGTCTTTGGCCGTGAGGGACCACAGAGACCTCCTGCCCGAGGGGATCAGGAGTGTTTAACTGCAGAGGGATGGAGATGTGACCAGGCTGGGCTCATCCTGCCCACCCCAAATGCCTGGCATGTTTCAGCTGCCTGTCAGTGGCATCCCACGATACCATTGCGTGGATTCCAGACGTGCCTCCCAACACCTTCCAGGCTTTTTAAACAAAGTTGGGAGCAAACAATCAGCATTATCCTGGTATCCCAGCCAGGGATGTATCTCGGTTTGATTTCCAAAAGCTGCCAGTGCACACACAGACACTCCCTCAGGCACACCAGGACACGCTCCCACTGAGCTCTCTTCCACATAAAGCAAAGCCCCCACATTTTATGGAACAAGCCTGGCTGAGGAGGCAGGTCACCCTCCAGAACACGCGTACTGGGTGGAGGGAAGCTCTTGGAAACATCAGGTGACTTTCAAGATCGTGAATCACATCCCAGCACTCTCTCCCTCCCTTGACTCTTCCAGCCAATACATTTTTTGGACCCGAGCTGGTGCACTGGCTCCTTTTTTCATTTCTGGCCAGCTCTGGGGGCAGTGCCAGCAGGGTCAGCACAGCCCTGCCCTTTGGTGCAGGGGACCTGTGGCTGTGCTGCTTTCAAGGTGTTCACCTTGCTCTGGGTGCCAAGAGGCTCCCCCTTATCCTTGGGCGGTTCTGGGGCCAGCTCTGATTGCTGAGGAGAACAAGACTCCAGCTTTGTTCCTGAGCACAGCAGAGCCCCTCGGTGCCTCCCGTGGAAAGCAGAGGGAATTTTCCATCCCTCCCCCTGGAAAATCTCACAGATCACAGTGCAGAAAGGTGACCCCCAAAGCTGCTGATACCTGAGGGAGCTCTAGGGCAGCAGATGTTTGGTATCATATAGAGCATGTCTAAGCTAATTGATAACTGAAATTGAATGTTTAATATATTAATGTATTCAGCTTTGGGTGCCTCATGACAAGAGAGGTTGAGGGGCTGGAGCGTGTCCAGGGAAGGGGCTGGAGCAGCAGGAGGGGCTGAGGGAGCTGGGGGGGCTCAGCCTGGAGAAAAGGAGGCTCAGGGGGGACCTTCTGGCTCTGCAAGTCCCAGCCAGGAGGGGGGAGCTGGGTGGGAATTGGGCTCTGCTCCCAGGGGACAGGGACAGGAGGAGAGGGAACGGCCTCAGGCTGGGACAGGGGAGGGGCAGGTGGGATATTGGGGAAATTCCTTCACAGAATGGGTCCTGAAGCATTGGAAGGGCTGCCCAAGGAAATGGTGGAGTCAACACCCCTGGGTGTGTTCAAAAAACCCGTGGATGTGGCACTTGAGGACGTGGTGAACATGGTGGTGCTTCTGGTTGATGGTTGGACTTGATGATCTTAAAGGTCCTTTCCAGCCTTTATGATTCCATGAATCTGTGATTTCCTTCGATGTGACTTTCCTGTGCAGACCCTTTGCTGACAAAGGGTGGATTTAAAGGTGAACATTTTCGGACTACAGCCATTTGAGACAAGAGATGGACCTGATCTTCAGGACTCTGCATGTTGTTGCTGTTTTTTACTCCCTTGGTCTATTCCTATAGTCCAATGATAGTATCAATCACCTTCCAGATAAGAAAAATAGATTAATTACAGTGTAAGACAGCTACATAAAACACACTGTAAACTGTGGCCTGGTCAGCAAAGAATGAAATGGCAGGAAATCACAAGGGCAAATAGAGTGTCAATAAATAAAATATCAAATTTCTCTCTCCTGAATTTGTCCTTTTCTTTCATTTGTTCAGAGCTGGGTGTACATTCCTGTTTGCCCTGCAATTAGTTATCTGAAGTTGAGAATCAATTTCTTTTGCCCTACAGCCTTTTCTAGCAGGATCTTTCAGGCTGTTGGGGATACCAAGAGGCTCAGGCTCAAGGTCAGGAATTTCAGAGGTGTAACTTGCCCATCTATGTGGGAACAGACCATCCTATAAGAAACTGGGGGAAGCAGAACATGGCCACATGGGCTGTGTGGTTTGTGATTCTCCCTGTGCTTCCTTCTGTCTTTAATGGACCCCAAAAGGTGCAGCAACACCACAACAGGTTTTCCTCCTGGGTGCTGCACCAGAAGTTTCCTGTGAGCTGACATGTGAGTGCTGGGGGAGCTGTGAGTGGATGGGAAGCTGAAGCTTTATTTACCAAACAACAAACACAGCAGTCAAAAGACAAATCTATTCCTTGCAGGCCTGACTGATCCAAGGAGACTGGAAACTGAAATTAAAGCCAGAAACCACCTTCTTCCATTTTTGAGTACATGAAGAGCAGGAACACAACCTCCCTAACTCAGAATTAAGTGGAAGACAATGAGGTATTGAGGCTTGTTTCAGAGTTCATAGAGCATAAACCAACTATTCCTGCAATTAATTACCAAAGTTTGACTCTCCACAAACATTATTGGGCTCACCAAGAGCCCACAGCCTGCTGTGAATATAGTTCATCTAAAGGGACACTTCACCATATGACAAAGTGCTCCTTTAACAAACAGCAGATGGTTTGACCAGGAGTCTGATTTGAAAATATCAGACCTGGGATCATTTTCCTCCAAAGGAATGTCTTGTCCTCTGGCAGCCATCCAGGGCTCTAATAAACAGCAAATATTCAGCCTTCAGCCCCAAAATATCCACCCCTTCCAAGCACTGATGGAAAGGAACCATCCCCTGGGATCAGCACAGAGCAGGGAGGTGGCACCAGTGCTGTCTCACTGTGGATTTCCATCAGCTCCTGACACAAATGACTCTCCAACAGGGGGGACACTCAGCAAGAGGTCACAGCTCTCTGTGCCCTGGCATTGTGTGAAAGGGAAACTTTACTCCAGGGGACAAATTTCTTAGGACTGGGACAGTTTCCTCTATCCAGGTTTGAAAGTGCCCAGAACAAAAACTCTCTGCAAACTTCAAACTGGTACAACTTTCCAGTGGCCCCATGGAATTCAAGCTGGTTTCTTGTAGATCTGCTCTTTCCCTTTTTCTCCATTCACCTGTTTGCTCCCTCCCTCCAGCACTTGTCCGTGAGGGAAACCAGCACCTGAACAGGCTGAAGGCTGATGCCAAAGTGAAGTTCTCCCCTGGAAAAACCCATTCTGTTTCTGTTTTGTAGCCTGGGCCACGTTGCAGCCCCAGCACAGGAATAAACCAAAGTCTCTTCTGCAGGAAAACTGGCAATGCCCACTTTGATTCTGTTCTGATTCTGGGTGGAGAAATAGGACAAAGCATTTTACTCAGTTATCAAAGCATTAGCTTTATTTGTATATCATAGGCTTGTCATACATCAAAGCTTTGGACAGGCAAGTTGGACCTCGCACTCGAGCTCTGTTCCAGCTGGACAACGTGGTCACCACCACAAAAGCATGCAAAGAAACCAGGCAATTCCTTGCAGCAGGAATGTCAGGATCCAGTTGCAATGAGTTCTTCACAGATTTTAAGGCCCAAAATGCTCGGAATTCCTGCACTGGCACAGCCATCAATAGTCTCTAGTGCTACAAGAAACAAGAAGATGAAGATATCATCAGTGGTGAGATGCCTGCAGCCAGTTAGGAAAAGCCCTAAACACACAAATCTCAACCCCTTTTTCAAGGCTCCTGTTGGTCCCAACATGGTGCCAAACATTTGTGACGCAACCAAATATGAGGAATTGTCTGCAGAGCTCAAAGGGACCACTTGGCCTTGGGTTTGAGGGATAGGGAGGTTCTCATGCAGGACCAGGATCAAAGAGTTCTGATCCACAACTTACGTTCGGTGGCCACGAGCTGGTAGAGGGGCAGCCCCACGCAGAGCTTCTCAATGTGTTTGCCATAGAGGAGCCAGTCCTTCCAGTGCCCCAGCACGGAGCTGCCAGGCTGATACTGGGCCCAAACGTTATTTGGGGAGTAAACATCCCTCATGGTCTGCAAAGGAGAGGTTGCACAGCATCAGTGATGTAGCTTGGCTTCCCAAATCTAAAATCACCTTCTTTTGCCTCACAAAGCAGCACCAGCTAAAGAATCTTCAGGCTTTTATGGATATATATATATATATATATATATTTTCAATCTATTCAGAAACAAAATTCACTAGATGGTAAAGCTGAGCTGTGTTTCTGTCATATTAAATTATGTCAATTGGCAGCAAGTTTTACTGTAAATGTGCTACTGTAGGGCTGGCACAAAATGGGCCAGAACTCCAGGTCACCTCCAGGAAATACTTCCAGCCACCTTCTGGAAACTCGGCCTAAATGGGGAAGTCAAAGACTGGTCAAAGTAAATCGGTCTCTAAATTCTGTTCTACAAATCAAAAGTAAAATTCCAGCCATGCCAAGCTCAAAGTATCAGGACAATGATCAGTACAATCAACACAATGAATAAGGGCCAAATCTGGCAGGACTTATGTTGTGACCATCTCAAAAGGGCCAAAGTCCATCAGTTTCAAGGACTGGGGGTCGCACAGTTTGAGACACCTTGACAATCCCCTTTAAAACTGCAGGGGGGCCCTGATTGTTCATTATCTCAAGGGAATGTCCCACATGACATTCCCTGGAAGGTCCCTCAGATCAGTTCCATCACTGTTAAGCTGTTGCAGCTGTTCTTGGAGGCAGAGTGAGGGGCTCCCATCACATCCCACCACTCCCCCAGCCCTCCTTGTGGGCAGGGAGGGTTCCACCACAAACCCACCTGCCTTTCAAAAGCCAGGCGTCCCATTTCACGCATCTCTGGGATGGATCCCTTCTTTATTTTCATGATAAAGCAGGCATTTCGGGAAAACAGCCTGGTTGCAATGTAGCCCTGTGATGAAGAGAATGAGTATTAAATATTTGGCTAGCACTGATGTTAATTGATGGTCTCTACTGAAGGGCAATCCAGAAGGAGCCCTGAGTGGCCACAGAGGCTGCTGCTGTGGAATGACTCTATTTGCACAGCCACAGCCTGTCCCAGCCTTGTCTGCAAGGCTGGAAACATCATTCCTGACAGACTTGGCTGCTGTGAGTGCTGGCAGCCCATCCCCAACTCCACAGGTTTCATTACAAGTCCTTCAAACCCACCCATCCTGTGGGTGAAACAAGGAGACAGCCCAAGAGGGGGAAAGGTGATGGGAGGCTTCAAAGAGACAGGTTTCAACACGTGCTAAAAGCACACTGAAATAATTTCCAGTTTAAAAACTCCCTCAGAAATGGAGCAGAGGAGGATTCTCAGATTTACTGACGTGAGAGTAGTCGAAAATGGTGTCGGAGGAGTAGACGCCGGAGCGGACGTGGACATCAACAACGTGCTCCTCACTGTGGATGGTCATGGTGCCGGTGACATAGTTACTGCCAGGCTCTCGCAGGAGGAAGGACTGTGGCAAAAAAAAGCACAGAGTCGCTGCTCATCCTCTGCCTTTGCCTTCAGGCACAACCAACCCCCAGCTCGCTTTGTGGAGACACCAAATCCCTGCCCAGCCCTAGAGCAGCCTCGGGAGGTTCCTGGGGTGGGAGCAGTCGTGCAACAGGCTCTCCTGAAGGATGGGGAGAACCAACCTGGGACACCCCAGTCACCTGGGAGTGGCAGGACACTGCACCAGTCTCCAAATCTTAACTGGAGTGAGGGGACCTGTGTCACCAGAGTTCTTGTCACTCTGCATCTGCACAGAGCCACCTCTCTGCCCTGATTGCCACCTCTGGCAAAAGCTCTTTTTCTCTACACTTGACAATAAGCAGCTTGTTAGTTCCTCCTGTGCTTTTTCTCACCAACTTATTTGTTCCTCCTGTGCTTTTCTGCCTGTTCTATTCCCCCCTGCTCAGGGATGTTTTAAACAAGCACATTCAGGAGAAGGTTCATCCCCTCCTTACCTCCAGTGCAGATGTCTGAGTCCACAAGACTCCCAAACAAACGAGGATTGCAACCTGTAAAAGGAACCATAATTCCCACTCAGCAAACCAGGCAGTGACTTCAAATCCCTATGGTGGCAGCAACTGTAGCACCAGTTTGAAAAAATTACCCTTTTAACATATATATTATTTGGAAACAATTACAATTCTTCACTGTAAAGTTTGGGTCTCTTTTGCCCGTGACTCGAAAAGCAGAATAACTTAACCATTCTATTTTATTTTGTATTTTCAGAAGTCCCTCCTTGACACCTTTTTACTTCTTGACTTGCCTCTACAACTGCAGTTACTAAACCATAAATAACCCCCCTTTGGGAATGGTAACCCGTTCTGCACTCTTGGCTCAAATGATGCTCCCGCTGAGTGCAGTGACCCAAGAAATGCAGGTTTCTCACTGAACCACCCAAAGAAACAACACACAGATCATTGCACCCTGTATTGTACCACTTACTCAAGCATCTTCTCCTCTACCCTTTTGTTTTTAAGAATTAGGAACTCACAGTATTAAAAATGGAGATACTCACAAATCCCTTCATTTTTCTTTCGGATGAGAACAAGACGCTGCAGAAGGGAAGGACTCAAGGAAATCCCAGAGACCTTCAACTTTTATATCTTGCTGGAGGTGTGGGAAACACTTGACAGAACTTTCCTTCATGACTCGAACGAGTCCATATCTGCATGTCGTAAGCCTCCTATCTGAATTTTGGGTTGGCACAGATAACCTGACCCTGATATATTTAAAGCACTCTGTAAGACTCAGCAAATCAATCACTCTGCAAATGGCCATTATTTACTGGTTTAAACTTTAGAGGAGTTCCCAGTCTCGCTGCTTCTATTTTTTTTAACTGCTTAGCAGGATATTATCCAGAATTAAATGACATTGGGAGTAGCTCTGCTGTTCATTCATACAAGCTGCATTTTGTGTTCTGGAATACAGTCCCCAAGGGCCTGGTTGATGGTCTGCAGAGAAATGCTGGAAAGAAACCCCCGTGTCATGGTGGCCTCCACAGCAGCCACCCAACAGACCAACTCCTCAGACACTATTTTTCATCTCATGTCTTGGATGGGGCAACCTGATGCTGTGAGTGGCATCCCTGCCCATGGCAGGTGGTTGGAACTGGGTGATCCTGAAGTCCCTTCCAACCCTGAACCATTCTGGGGTTCCATGATTTTATTCCATGTGCAGGGACTCTTACAAGAAGCACTGCTTCATTTGGATGAGTTCCCGTGATGGACACAACACTTGCTCTGAAATCAGTGACAGAATCAGGAACAACAGTCGTGCTCCAGAGGACAAACCTAGGTGACTTCTCAGCATTCCTAGGAGTGATGGGGAAATTCAGAGCTTCAAGGTTCACACAAGGTCACAGAACCAAAGGACCGGGGTAGGAATTCCCCCTTTTGAGCTGCCACTGATATCTGTGCTTTATGAAAATGCCAATGGCCACACGATTTTGCCGTGAGAAATGTTCTCTGCTGCCTGTGACCTTGGCTGGGCTCCTCCTCATCCGTGACTCCATCCCAGCCACTGCTGGGACCTTGATGAATCACACTCTGCTTTCTGCTCGAAGGTCATAATCGAGCCTGGTCCCCTCCAAATAAAACAAGAACTCAAACTAACAGCAAACACATTTCTGGAATCGCTGTTATCGGGAAAAAGGTGAAGGAGATTGTGCAGAAATCTCTCGCAGCAAACAGGCCTCAATGGAAAACAAAAAAAAAAAAAAAAAGAAGGGAATTGCACACATTTGCTTTATGCCACCTAAGTCCACAAGAGAAAAGGTTATCTCCAGTGTAACAAAGCTGTGCTGCTAAGCAATATATCAGAAAACACATAAACAGATATCAAATTGGGATAAGCACAGTTAGACTAATGGGGTTGAAGTTGCCCTCCTCTTAAAAGCTGGCCCTGGCCCTTTTTCTCAAAAGATTCTTTGTTTCTAAGATTCCAGGTATTTCAGAAATACTTGGAATAGGTTTCAACAGTCAAATAAGCTTTTCTCAGTGGGAATATAACAAGGCCCGTCCCCACAAGTTAAAATAAAAACCTTTAGTAAGTTCTAAATGCATTAAAGGGAAAGCTGGATTTAATTTCCCATTAATTTTAGGGGTGTTTTCCATTTAATTTTCCATGCCTTCGTATACTTATTTCTTTAGAAAAACACCCAAGGAACATGAGCTCCTGCTTTCCTAAGCACTGCTGTGCCTCGACACAGGTAAGGGCAGAGAAACCTGGGACATCCACAGTCATTCACTGAGAGAGAACTTCAGCAACAGCCACACCCTCAGGAATTTCACCTCCCATTGGACTGGCTGAATTCTGCTCATCCCATCAGACAAGGACAACGATTAAAGACTAATTTCTGAAAAGCATTTGACTACTTAACAGGATTGCAAAAGAGAGCACAGTCTGAGCTGGTTGTCTCAGGCAAAACCTGGATATACTTCCCATAGGAAAGCCTTTCTTTTTGGAGGCTTTTTCCCCAGTTTGTCACACATCTGCCAGGAACACACCTGAAATCAGTGCCAGAGGCACAGAGTGACAGAATCACAGAATGTGCCCAGTTGGAGGGACCCACCAGGATCATCCAGTCCAACCCTCGGCCCTGTCCAGGACCATCCCCAGAAGTCACCCCCTGTGCCCCAGAGCATCATCCAAACCCTCCTGGAGCTCTGGCAGCCTTGGGGCTGTGCCCACTGCCCTGGGGAGCCTGGTCAGTGCCCACCACCCTCTGGGGGAAGAAGAACCTTTTGCTGAGATCCACCCTGACCCTTCCTGACACAACTCCAGCCATTCCCTGGGTGCTGTCTTTGGTCCCACAGAGCACAGATCAGTGCCTGCCCCTCCTCTGCAATGAGGTGTCCCCTCAGTCTCCTCTTCTCCAGCTGAACACCCCAAGCACCCTCAGTGTCCTCACACCCTTCCCCTCCAGGCCCTGAACCATCCCCATGTCCCTCCTTTGGACACTCTCCAATGGCTCAGTATCTTCCTTATATTTTGCCACCCCAAACTGCCCAATATCACAGGTGAGGCCCCAGCCCAGACTAGTGCAGGACAATCCCCTCCCTGCCCTGATGCCCCCCAGGACAGGGATGTCCCTCCTGGCTCCAGGCACTGCTGACTCGTGGCCAACTGGCCATTGACCAGGACCCTCAGGGCCCTTTCCTGGCACTGCTTTCCAGCCTCTCATTCCCAGTCTGTCCCTACATCTGGGGCTGTCCCATCCCAGGGGCAGAATCCGGCACTTCCCCTGGTTGAACTTCCCATGGTTGGTGATTCCCAGCCCTCTGACCTGTCCAGGTCTCTCTGCAGGATTTCTCTGCCTTTGAGGGACTCAAAAGCCCCTGCCAGTTTTGTATCAAACTTGCTCAGTGTCCCTTCCAGTGCTGTGTCCAGGTCATTGATGAAGATGTTGGAGAGCACGGGGCCACGGATGGAGCCCTGTGGGACCCCACTGGTGGCAGGTCACCAGTCTGGTGTCATCACAGTCACTGTCACCCTCTGTGCCCAGGTCCTTGGAGCACCTCCTGCATGAAGCAGCTGAAGGAAGGAGCTGCATAAGAAGGGCTGTGACCCTCCAATTTCCCTTTCCCAGGCCTCAACAGAGGCAGGTTTAGCTTTCAAAGCCGTGACTCAGAACTCCCTGGAGAACGTGACACTTCCCAGTGATGTCACATTCTCAAAGCAGTGCCTGTGCTTTCCATAGCTCTGCTCTGAGAGAAGCCTCTCACGCCTTTCCCCAACTGAAATCACTTGCAGGCAGGTTGGGTGTATGAGGGAAACGAGCAGAAAACAGAAGCTGAGAAAGGTGCAGGACATGTGCTGTGGTGTCAGCACAGCAAGGTTTGTCATCACAGGAAGATTGGTTTGTCCATTATTTTTGTAAGGCCAAATATTTTCAAATACATTCTACTGAAAAATCATTAAGGCACAGAATTAATCTAATCTATGTAATTGCCAAAAGAATTGGACCTATTATTTGACACTGTCATCCACTAGAAAACATTGAAACCAAAGAACCCTGAGCATCAAGTGAAAAGAAGAATTGCACCATTTCAATTCAGGTCTGAGTGCTAAACAAGAATTTGAACATCTAAAGGAGGAGGATTAAGTCAAGGGGAGATTATACTATAACAATAAACCCTCCTGCTGACTCACAGGGCTTTCCTCCAGGTACTTTTCATAAATATTTATTTTATCAGGGAGTGAGGAGGTAGTGGGAGAAAAGTAAATAGTGAAGCAACACCTCAAAAACCCAACCTAACTCTCCATGCTCCCATTTGCACTCGGGTGGGCCACACTCTAGATAAAGGTGGGGTGATATTGCCTGGAAATCTCTGTGGCTCAAGGACAGACCAAGCAGAATATTAATTCCACAGTTTAAAAAAAAATAAAAAAAAATCAAGCTCAAGCTTCCAGGATGGAACCAGAAATAATTCCAGCAGTTTTGCTCCTGCTGGACAGTAAGGAGCAAAAAACCCACACGAAAATGTGTGTGCCCAAATGAAACACTAATTTGAGGAAAGGGTGAAAACTGGAAGGACTCCTGGCTGTGGGAGTTTGCTGCACAGTGGAACAGGAACATTCCTATGGAATCAGAATGCTTGAGCAGAGCTTGAAAGAGGGGACAGAGACAAGCTTTTATGGGAAAAAGATCAGGGTCGTAGCCAGTCAAAGCCCTGTTCCCTGCCCTTTTCCCTGCTATTCTCCTGGTGCCATTAGTTCTGTAAGCTCGAGGTGAGCACTTACCATGCAAACTCCTCAGCAATGAGAAGCTGGTGGAAGATGTGCAGATTCAGGTTCCAAGTGTGACACGTTACTGCAATGGCCAGGTTGGCTCTGGCTGGTGGGACACACGGGCAAAGCTGCTTCCCAACTCATTGCTGATGGCACTGCAGGGATGGGGATTATCCCTGTCTTGGGAATGACTCAATTAATGGAATTTCCAGGGGCTGTGGCTCTGTATATCATTAACATACCCAGAGAAATATTAAAATCTGCTTCCCAAATAACACTTGACATAAAATGCCCAATGTTTTGCTACTCATGTTTTGCCAACTCCACTTTATGGTCCCTTTCTCAAATCAGCCTATAATCCGAAATCAGGTGCTGCTTCCATGAAGAGGCTCTGTGAAGACACAGGTCTGTTGACTAGAAAATAGATCCTGATTGAAGAAGCTCAGAAAGGAGGGTCCACAGCAGGGCTTGGGAATTTCTGTGAACCTCATCATCTCCAGGGTCTGATTGAACATTTCTAACACAGCAAGATTACCCCCTGCCTTGATTTGAATGGTGGTTTTGGTTATAGGTACAACTTCAGGCTGAGTCCTTTGCCACGTAGGCACAAAGTGTCACTACAGGTTTACTGAGAATCTGTGCTTTGCTTCTGGTTATTATTTTTTCCATTTAAAGTTACAGTTAAATACATTGGACTTACCAGCACAAGTTTTCTTTCATCTCCCTGAACGCAATGAGTTCAATCAGGCTGCTATCAAAGCCTCCTCTTATCAGAGCACTTCCCCAGGAAACCCGTCACCACTCTGTGAACACAGGGCACCTGCCAATAGGGTAAAACCATTGCCACACTTCACTTTGGGCATTATGTATAAAAACTAAGAGTACACATCAATTACCAGCACAGCTTGCCTGGCCAGCCATCAAAATGAAGTTCACTGTAAGTAGCCAAATCACTTTCTCATAAAACTCTTAAGGTTGGACAGTTTTAAATGGTTTTGAGTCTTTCTTGGCATGGAGTGAACTCTTGGTGGTTTCTGCAGGGATTACTGAGTGAAAATGCCAAAGGGGTGGGGACTGCATGGGTGCAATGTCCCTTGGGCAGGGATGTCACTGCATGTGCTGCTCAAACATGAGAGAGAGGAGTGCTCTGTCACAGGGGAGACACACACGGAGCATCCAAAGGACAATATTGTCTCCTTCACAACTCAGAGCCAAGTCAACAGTCTCAGCCAGTTCCATAAAGTGAGGGCAAAGCTGTGCTGGGAGCACAGGAGAAGAACAATGAAATTATTCCACGTGCAGGATGGTGGTGCTGGGGTATTTATGACAGCCTGGAACTGTGCAGGAGGAATTCCCAAGGGATAGTGTTAAATATACTGAGTCACACTTGGACCTTTCTCATCCCAATTTTCCTTTGAAGGAGATGAAATCTGGGACTGTTTCAGTATTCTAGGAGTTGTCGCCAAGAGAATAATTGTACACAATAGTTACACAAAAGAATTTATCATCACAACACTATTAAAACTCTCTAAAATACATCAGCAGTAGTTTGGACAACAAGAAGAACGTGAGTCACTGAAACTCTGTGATTTTTTAAAGAGGATACAAACATTTAACGCCACATCTTTCTGAGCAGAAAGGCTTTGCCAACCCTTAGACTGCTAGCCCTGTATTTGGAGGATGAGATCACTGTGAGGGTGCTCAGGTCCTGTTGCTGCTGGGCAAGTGGGACAGAGCTGGACTGGGCACTCCTATTCCAGCTCTTCACAGAAGGTGCTCCTGGATGTTTCATGGATCTGCTCCATGTGTGAAATCAAAAGCTCAAGGTGAAAAGCTCACTCTTTCCAGAAAATTCTCTCAGACACTTCTTTCCAAGGAGTTTACTGGGCTGGGGCTGGGCAGGGTTTAGAACCCATTGTGTTTAAACTGCCTTCATACCAAGGTGCCCTGCTGGGGTAAAGGGCAATTTCTGTGCACTGATAATCTCATGGAAGCTCATTAACAAAAAACTCTCCTGCACATTTAAATCCTCTTCAGCCAGACCCCCCTGCAGAAAGTGCTGATCCTGTACACGGAGTTGCACAGAAGTCCAGATCATTTAAAGACAGAAAATAACTTGATGCGAGATAAGCAGCACAATATTAAAATGTTGTGAATTTTCAAATGTTCCTTTCAGGTGGTGATTGCTTCTCTTCTTGGAGTTTTCCTGGCTCCAGCTCTTGCCAACAAGGTAAGGATAGAGCTACATGCAACTCTTCACTGCTGCCACAGGAATAAGTGGCCTTTTAGATGTTGCTTCTGACAGATATGTTTCTGAGAGTGAAGCTGCAGTTTCAAGCGTGTTAGAAGAAAATTGCACTTTTATTATTATTACATACCAAGGGAAGTATAAATGTGCTCAGTACACCAAGGGAAAAAGACAGTTAGCATATATGAAATAAGGAAAGTCTGTCCTGAGATGAGCAAAACCACTGTAGGTTATGGTGTGGTCAGAAATAAATATTAGCATGAATGATCAGACCACAAAATCCAGTGGGGTACTGTAAGTAACCTGGCGTCTGCAAACTCCTACTGGGGAAAGAACAGCAAGGAATTATTTTACTTGCTTAGAAAGAAAAGGGATTCCCAGTCTTCATTCTGAGGTCAGAAATTCTCTCCCTTTAATCTGATCTCCAAGAGCAACAGTTTCCCAAAATGCAGCTACTAGAGCTATTGCTTTTCTGAGTGAAACACTCCTGGCAATGCACAAAGCTAAATCCTCACCTCCTTCAATCTTGTCCAAACACCAGAACACTGAGAATGGGCCCCACAGTGAAAATTCAAACTACTCTGACACCGGGGTCAGCACCGACCCAAAGGAGGGCTCTGAAGGCTGGAAAACTGTCTGGGACTTCGAGACTGTAAGTAGCTGCCACTATGGCTCAAAAATAATGGCAGGAGACAAAAGGCTTTTGAAAAAACACCACAACTCCAACAAAACTTCACCAGATTTTAGGGGAGATTCTTAAAAACAAGCTCCTGCAGCCACAGGACTGTTTCTGCTGTACTTGAGCTACACTGGATTTCTCACCTGCCTTAAACACATCCTACACGTGGGACTATTGGAGGAGGCAATTTACCTTTCACCAAAGTCCCTCGTCACCCTCCATGACACATTTATTTAAACAATATCACTGAAAGGACCAATGTTTTTCTTTCCCTATGACTGTTTGCACTGTACAGAGCCTTTCCTTTAATCAGTGCCTCTCTCTAGCAATCCATTTCTCTTTCCCTGGATATGTTTGCAGCAAAAAGGGGTTTTCTGTTTCATTTTAATAGGGCTACGTTGCAACCAAGGTGTTTTCCAAGAACACCTGCATCATTGCTGCAATAAGCAGGAGGCTTTGGCTTGGCAAGCAATTTTCTACACCACCGCAAGGAGACACGGTAGGATGGTGGATCAAAGTGGTGTGAAAGCCAATTGATTGCCTGTGGGAAGTCAATCAATTGTCAATTCCTACATGCAAAGGAGTAAAGGTCTCAAGAGCTGGAGAGAAGTCAGCTTTATAGCTGAGTGTCTCTCAAAGTTCTTTGACAAGTTCCATTGCCCATGAATGAGCCCCATTCCTGCCCAGCCTGGCTTGGACACATCCAGGGATGGGGCAGCCACAGCTTCTCCTGGCACCCTGTGCCAGGGCCTGCCCACCCTCACAGGAAGGAATCCCTTCCCAATATCCCATCTAACTCTGCTTTTTGGCAGTGGAAAGTCATTCCCCCTTGTCCTGGCACTGGAAATAGTCTCTTCCCATGTTTCTTGTAGCCACCCTTCAGGTACTGGAAAGACACAGTTAGGTCCCCCTGGAGCCTTCTCTTCTCCAGGCTGATCAATCCCAGTTCTCCCAGCCTTTCCTCATGTCAGAGGGGCTCCATCCCTCTGATGATCTTGGTGTCTCCTCTGGACTCGCTCCAGCAGCTCCATGTCCCTTCTGTGCTGGGGACCCCAGAGCTGGAGGCAGCTCTGCAGGTGGGGTCTCACCGGAGCAGAGCAGAGGGGCAGAATCCCCCCTCAGATGCTGCCCTTGCTGTGGGATCCGCCCAGGGCACACAGATGGGTCACGTTCAGCCTCTCACCCCGGGCACCCTCAGGTCCTTCTCTCCGGGGCCGCTCTCCATCCATTCATTCTCAGGTTCTGAACTCTGCTTTTGGTTTTCCTAAACGCTGTGTTTGCCCCCTTGGTGCTCAGGGCCCTGACCCTCAACCACTGCCACCCAGAGAGAATCGCTTCATCATCTCAATGGACAGACTCCCAAGCTTGAGCCCCTATGGAAAGCGTATCCAAGCTCTGTGCAGAGGGATCCCCTCCTACCTGGCTTACCCAGCTCCTGGTGAGTGCCACCGACAGCCTTTGTGTTCCAAAATAAGGGCAAGTTAATGAGATTACACAAAATCATTCAAGCAAAGGTGAGCAAGTCAAGTATTGAAATCCTTTGGTTTTCCATGACATCAGTGAATACATACGTAAGGAAATGCAGCAGGTCTGTCACTCCTCTGCATATGATGACCTAGAGAAGAGCTTTTTTTGGGAAGGCTCAAGTTCTTGACATAAGTCTGAATTTTTTAGTTGGAGCTGGTTGGAAGCATTTCAGCTACTTTCTTTTCTCAGTGCAGATGTAATCACTTTTTCCTTTTCTTTCAGGGTCAAACTTCTCAAGAGGATCAAACTTCTCAAGAGGATCAAACTTCGCACGATCAAACTTCTTAGAATGACACGTCTCATGAATAAAAGTCAGGATTGCCTGTTTGTTACTGTGATTGTTCCTGACAAAGTCTGAGGAAGAAAATGCATGGAACTGTGTGCCCCTGAGCAAGATTTTTCCCCTTGATAATCTCCTCTTGATCATGTTTTCAATCATTTATCTGTCTCTCTTCTGCTCTGTGTGGAGGTTGTGGGGTCTCAGTAAAATTTGTCATCAACACACGTTGGTCTGTGCTGTGTTTTTACAAACCCTTTAAAAAAGCAAAAGCAATTCCAAGCACAAGTTGCTAAACTAATGTTAGTGCAAAATCCCAATTTTGGCATTTAAACTTCATCCTGTACAATTTCCCAGGAGGGTCTCACATCCTGCCTCGAGCAATTATTCATCACTACTAGAAGCAAATGGCGAAGGAAGCACTGCCAGGTAACATGGCCAGTGACAAATACAGATGCACTATTGCTCTGAGCAGCCAATCAAGGCAAAAATTACAGAATTAAGAAGTGTATTAAATGCAGTCTGGAGTTGAAAACAAGTTATTTAAGAATATTTCATAAAGGCTTAACATGGGAAGTAAAGAAAGTTGGGAATTTGAAAGAGTCAAATTATAGTTAGGTCAAAAGTAAGGCAAAAAGGCTGGGCTTAGTTTCTTCATCTAAAACATGAGTAGCTCAGTCCGTGTGGGAAACAGCAGATCTTCACCTGCCCCCTTGCTCAGGGCCCTTGCCTTGGTTTTTGAGGAGAATTACTCTACAAGACACTTCACCCACTCAGAAACAGCCAAGGGTTCCTCTAAAGAAAGGAAGCAGCAGCCTGGTCTGTCCAGGAAAAGGCTTTTGGGATCTCTAAAGTTCGACTGACTGTAAAACCAAAGCAAACCTGCACTGGAGAATATTTTAGCACCTCCAAAGAAGAGCAACCAGGTGGTTGCAGTATTTAAACAGATGTTTCTGTCCAACTTGCCTGGGGTTTCTGCAGAGACTCCCCTTTCCTTTCCTGACTTTGCACTGCATTTTCCCTGAGATCACACAGGCACAGTCCTCTTCCCTCACCCTGTTGCGAGTCTCTCGGGGGTCTGTGGAGCCCCTGAAGACCATGGGCCAGACTGTCACCAGTGATGACCCCAAGTGCCCCAGAACAGCCGGGATCTGACCTGAGCAGGGTCTGTGGTGCAGCATCTCGAGCCAAGGGTGGCAACCAGAGATATCCAACCTGAACCCCCCCGCTCTCCATGCCAGGATTAGCAGGGCACAGGTGCTTCTGGAAGGGACAGAACCTTCTCTGACAACATCTCCCTTAAAGATCCCAACAGCAGAGCACAACACGGCAGCAAAACTGCTTCAGCTTCATGCACTTAGGGAGGAAAATAAGTCAAGAATCATAAATTAGTACAGCTGGAAAGGCACAAATGTGCCAGGGCTGCTCTGGCAAGGCCACTGAAGCACAGATGCCCCAGCCCCCACGACTGTACTTCAGTGGGTGCTATGGTTACCTGATAACACAGAGTGTGTTTTGGAAGGTGCAAAGTCTTTTACTTATTTTGTCCAATGCAAATCTTTTTATGTTCTTGTTTGAACCCCAGGATATCTCTGGTCTTAAGTTTCAAGTGAATTTTCAAAAGTAATTAGTATATGTCAGGAAAATACTGTAAACTTATTTAATTTTTCACTGCAAACGGCTTCCCATCTGATAATTATCAGACTTCAGCAGGTCAAAATGTGCAAAAGTACAGTCCCCATGTTTATCAAGCAGTTACAGCAGGAAATAATTTTCAGTGACAAGTGACAGGGAAACAAATGTCAGAATAATTTTATTACAACACTTGGCCCTTCCACAGCAAATTCTGAAAACATATATAAGGTGGGAGGTTCACTCTGCTCTTTCTACCTGCAGGAGCATCAGCTCTGCAGTCAGGATGAAGGTCCCTGTGAGTATACGAGCTTTTCTTCCTTCTAAACTGGAACTTTGATTCAGTCCCATTGCCTTTCTCTCTCTCAGAAGGGCCTCTGCCTGTCTACAGCACAAGGGCTTTCTCTGGGCACATTTTGCTCCTCCACAATCAGCAGCTCAGCCCCTCTTACCCCAACCAGCTGATGCAGGCAGGGTTTTCTCACAGCTTGGCTGTGCATTATTCAGAATACAGGAAGCCCAATCCGTGCCCATTTTTGTCAATGCTTTTGCAAAACTGGAGCCCTGCACCAATGGATCAACCACTTCCCTGCAATGGCAGAGCAGGAGAAATGGAGAAGCTTTCTCCTCCCCCTTGGACAATGCCTGTGTGTGCCTGGACAGGTCTCAGAGGCAACTTAAGGTGCAGGTCTTGAAAGAGCAGCTGTGAAAGGTGCCTGGTGTGCAGCATTCTGGGGTAGAGCAAGGGAGACTCTTTTGGACAAAGCAAGATCCCAGGAGGACACTTAAACAGCTGATCAGGAGAAGGGCACAAGGATCCTCATGAGCACATTAATCATCCAGACCTGCAGTTACACTTTTCTCTTTGTTTTTCATTTCAGATTTTCACTGTAGTCCTTCTTGGACTCGTCCTGACTCCAGCCCTTGCGGAACTTGTGAGTACAGTGACCCATTTCCCCATGCATGGCTGCTGTTTCTGTAATCTGTGCTTTGGGAGATCTCCTTGAGTCTTTCACCACCCCTTTGGAGGATAGAAATTGAAATCTCCTGTCAGACATGAATCTTCAAAGGCACTCCCTGGCAGCTGTAAGATGCAGCAATGATGCAGTGAAGGCAGGCAAAGCATCCTTAGGGCTACTGCCCAATGCCACAGCCTTGATGCTTTGTCCTTCGGCAAATCCTGAGGTCACTGCTGGCACTGCCTGGGGGCAGCACTTACCCTATACTAGCAACGAGTTGTTCAAGGCTTTGGGGAGGTCACTGACTCATTTGGAAATCTTCTCATTTCAAAAAGTGCTTCTTTTCATTTTTTAGTATCAGCAGACGAATGGAAAACAGGAAATTATCTTTGGTCAAAACACCCAAATCTCCATCAGTGGCGTTGCACAAACAGTGAAGATCAAAAGTCAAACACGGACGGCAATAATTGAGCAAATGAGCAAAGATTTATCATGGATAACCATCTGGAACTACAACACGGTGAGTGGCAGGGAGCGTGCTTTTGTGGCAACTCTGCCACCAGGCTGGCTCCTCGTCCAGCTGAGCAGGGCACGGGGCTTGCTCCTTTCTTCTTCCCCTTTTCACTCCACTGCTTGGGCTGGAAACCATGGGCGTTGCTTCCTGGTTTAACCCAGACTTCATTCCAGTGTGAAATGTTGGAAAACGGAATTGAGTGGCCAACACCTTTGTCTTACAGGGTGTCATTGCAACCAAAGTGGTGCAAGAGAATGCCTGCTACATTTCCACCATGAACAGAACTGAGATGCCCACCTTTGAGAATCTGCCCAGACTGGCAGAAGAAAGCAGGGTAAGATTCCAAAGGGACACAAATTTCTTGACCCTGGAGCTCATCGGGCCATTCTACAAATGTTCTCTCTCCTTGTGGAGACGATGAGCTTGTCGCAATGGACAGCACTGTCTTTCTGTCCCCACCAATGAGGCTGCAGAATTTGTCGCAGGGATGGTTTGTGAAAAGGAAAAGAGGCCGTGCATCATTGCGACAGCCAACTCCGCTTCCCCTGAGGGAGTTGAGCTCTGCAGGTTGCTCCCAAACTCTTGGTCTCAGACACCCATCCAGGGCATCCATTCTTTTGGCAGGGCAATATCTCCAAGGCCTTTGGAGGCATTTCACTTGCACACTGCATTTGTCAGCTGCGAGCTTTGCCTTGCAGCTGCCAATGTCCACACTGCCTTTTCCTTTGGGGCAGGGGACAGCACCTCCATGTTCCACAGGTTTTCCCCCACATCAGTGCCATGACCCAAATCTGCAGGTATGTGGCCCTTGCTGGGGAATGAGCTTGAGAGCAGCGGGAAGTCGAAGCTGTAGGAGGAAAGACAGGCATGCTGGGGCTCTGTCCAGAAGACAAAACACTTCAGTAGGAGAGCAGAGGGGCAATTCATTGGAAACAAACAACTCTGGAGCCCTATACAAAGACCTGTCCCTCTAAACCCTCAGAGTTCTCACACATGTCTGAAGCAGCACCTGCAAAGGGTCCCAGCAGAAATGGACGTGCACAGAGTTGCTGCTGCCCCCTTTGGTTCCATTTCAGAGGGCTGGAGGAAAAGATTTCTCCTGCAAGGTTTACATCCTCCAGCCTGAAGACCTCTGAGGGACCAGGGCAGGCACTGAGCCAATGCTTTGCAAGGACTGGTTATCGCAATGGCTGCACTCCTCGGCCCCTGCAGAGTGCTTGCTTTGAACAGTCAGTTCTCCTTGGGCTCCCTGCACCTAGACTCCCTTAAAAAAGCCTGCCTTGGGAGCTCTCTTCAACGATTGATAGAGCCCAGAGAGCCCCCTGGGCATTAAAAGTCACCCCTAAAGGCAG
>WBMV01004469.1:0-184187 GCA_013396655.1 Campylorhamphus procurvoides
CAGCAGGGACTGATCCCATGGGATCAGTATCTTCCAGTCCCACACCAGTTCCTGGGCAGGCAATAACCCCACTTGGCACACCCCACAGCCCCTTGGCTCTGCTAACCCCAATGTCTCTCCCAGCCCCCTAATTAACTGCGGGCCCTAATTTGGGTGTGTGGGCAGCGAGCAGCAGAGACAGAGCTGCAGAAACCCCACGCCAGCTCACAGGCTCCCTGACATTAAATGTTTAATTAACAAATTTTTACTGCATTACTTAGGGCTGTTTATTCAGTTCCATGGCTGTTTCATGAATGATACCGAGATGTGTGCGCTTGTTTTGTCATGTTTGTCATAAACCTTAAATTAGATTTTTGGTAGAGCAGGCAACATCAATGACTTTATTTTTTTGTAATGGGCTCTGGGAAAGGTTTTTCTTTCCTTCTTTCTTCCTTTCTCATTATAAAGGAGCCATCCATTTCTTTTGAGGCTTTGGCTGTATAAATCTAAGAGCTCTCAAAATGCCTCATTTCAGCTTTAACAGTCGGCCTTATTTTTTTGTTTAGGAAATACAAGTGATGTAGAATTGAGATTACAGTGAGTGAGTGTGAGTGGGGCCACAAACCCTTCACTGCCAGCCAGGAGCTGCTGCAGGCACTGCTGGCAATGCCACCAGCTGGGGTGGGGACACCCAATCCCTCCCCTTCTTCCCTTGTCCCCACAGCAGGGCATGGGCATTGCCTTAAAGCAGTATTGGCTCAGACAGCAAGGAATGCCTTTGCTGCTTTGGGAAGGCAGGGTTTGGGGTGTGCTTTGGGAAGGAAAGGTTTGGGATGTGCTTTGGGAAGGCAGGGTTTGGGGTGTGCTTTGGGAAGGAAAGGTTTGGGGTGTGCTTTGGGAAGGCAGGGTTTGGGGGGGTGTTTGGGAAGGAAAGGTTTGGGGTGTGCTTTGGGAAGGCAGGGTTTGGGTGTGCTTTGGGAAGGCAGGGTTTGGGGTGTGCTTTGGGAAGGAAAGGTTTGGGTTGTGCTTTGGGAAGGAAAGGTTTGGGGTGTGCTTTGGGAAGGAAAGGTTTGGGNGACAGGACTTGGAGCACCCCATTCCAGGGGGACACCAGTGCCACTCCAGGGGGACACCAGTGCCATTCCAGGGTGTGTTAAACCAGGACCACAAACCCATCTGCAGGTCCAACCCAGCACCTGCTTTCCTGCTGAGCTTCCAAGAGCCTTTGGCTTTAGAGATGCTGAAACCTGCTGGGTGCTTTGGTCCATCTTCCCTTGTCACACCTCCTTAGCTGTGATGGGTGCAGATCCCACATGTGGGACCCTCTGGGGAGGGATGTCCCCTCCTGTCCCCAGGGGGGTGGCCAGGGAGGGGCTGGGCTGGGGAGAGCTTAGAAGGAAACACATTTTGCTTATTAAACACTGCACTGAAGGCCAAACCTGGTTCTAATTTAAATTTCAGTCCTGCCGTAATGAAGTAATCTAAATTACTATACCTGGAAATTTCCATCTTCAAAGCCCTTGCAAACAAATTCCAATTTTTCTCTCGTGGCATCCTCCTGAGGGAACAGCTTTATGGTGGGGCACTGCAGAAGTCATGGGCCACAGCCTGCTGTCCTGCAAGGGGGGTGATGGATGTGGGGGCACACTGGGGATGGGGCAGGGCAGTGCCAGAGGGCAGAGACCTGAGTAAAATTAATGTGCTGGCCAAGAAAACAGGGGAGGGCTGGGCAAGGTCATGGCCTGAAGGAGTCTTATCAGGGCAGAGGCTCCCGGGTTTGGCACTCGGGCCGTGCAAGTGTTGAGGAAAAGGATGTTTTCCTGTTATTTCACATTGCTGCACTCCAAATACACGTGGCTTTAAACTCAGTGACCGTGCTGGGAGGGGTGGCAGGGACTGGAGTTGTGTTCCAGCCACATTCAGGAACTGGCTGCAATCTAAACCCCATTAATCCATCATTGCCAGGGGGTGAGCTGGGCTCCCCCTCCTCTGGCCAGAGGATCCTGATTTATTTGTCTTTGGACTTGCTCCAACTGCTTTGAATCCCTGTGGTATAAAAAGAAAATCTGCTTTATCCTCGTCCTCCTTGTGAGCATTTCCTTCAGGGTCTGGTGATAAGGGAGAGTGCTGTGGATCACTGACCATCCCTCAGTGCTGTCATTTGGGGGTTTTCTGCTGCTCCAGCTGTTCCAGGGGCCAGCAAAGCCTGGAATCAGAAACCCACGGACAAGGGCTGGGGTCTGAGGACAGGTTCTCTACAGCAACACCCCTGGGACAGCCATGGCACAAACCACGAGCTGGGGCACCAGTTGGGAGCCCTACTTTGATTCATTTTGCAGAAGCAATTTCACGTTTTAATGAGCTGTCTGATGATGAAAGGATGGACGTGGCGCTGGGGCTGCTGCTGTGACTCCTGGCCACGCTGGGGGCTCTGGCATGAGAGCTGAGGAGCTGATCCCTGTCACCCTCCCAGGGCTGGCCACGATAATTCACATCTCCAGGGGTTTTTTTTAAGCCCTTCAGATGAAAGACAGTGGAAGAAAGGAATCGGCTCCTTATCCCAATGGTTTTCCCTTGAGCATCCCAGAGTGCTCATCCCATGAAGGTGACACCGAACTTGGGAGAAACCACCTTGTCCTGTCCTGTCCAGGTCCAGGGATGCCCCATCCTGCTGCTGGTGCCCAGAGGTGCCAGGCTGCATCCTCAGGGACCAGCAGCACCCTGGCTGGGCTGGAGAGCAGGTGACACACACACAGCCTGCTGTCACCGAGGGACCTGGTGCCCGAGACAGGCAAATAAACTGCTCAGAGCCTTTTACAGCAGCAAAGGGAATCAACAGGAACATGAAATTGAAGCTTGGATGAGTTCATAGTTCTGCACCTCTGACAGGGGACCAGCACTTTGAATTCCAAGTGCATCCCTTCCTGGGCTCTCGTGTCACTGCTGGTGCTGAGCCTGCTTTGCTCAGCAGGGACCTCTCTTGTCAGTTCATTGCCAGTGATAACCCTTCCTTCCTGGGACAGGGAATGGGTTTTATTCTTAGGCTGCTTCAGTAAAAGGCTTGCAGGTTTCTATTTAAACGCTCCCAGCCTGGCTCCCTGTGCTGGTTTTGGCTCACAGACACATGTATTGTGAGATAACACGGGGGAGTTTAGCTGGTGACACGGGTGGGAAGGAAGGAGCCTCGGGAAGGCACAGGCTGCACTCGGAGGGGATGAACTTGTGAGCACAGGCAGCTTGTTCCCTCCTCAGGAATTTATCTATCTCTATTTCTTTATTTCTTTGCTGCTTTCAGGGCAGCAGGTGACATGGGAGTGTGCTGGGCTCTGTTCACTGCTCAGTGCAGAAGAAAAGGGGACAGATCAGGGTGGGTGAGCTGTGGAGTCACACAGGGGGAGCTGCCCCATCCCTGGAAGTGTCCAAGGCCAGGCTGGAAAACCTGGTCTAGTGGAAGGTGTCCCTGCCCTTGGCAGGGCCTTGGAATGGGCTGCTTTTGAAGGTCCCTTCCAACCCAAACCCATCTGGGGTTCTTGGAAACACCGTCCCAGGGGCTGAGGTGGAGGAGGTCGAGGGCTGGGCTGGACCAGCAGCTTGAGGGTCTTCCTCTTGTCCACTAAAAGTTAATCCTGCCCAGAACAAGTCCAAGCTGAGAGCTCGTCCCCTGACAGGAGGCTGAAGGTTTAATTAGATGAGCAAAGCTGGAACTGAAAGGGATGTGATTGCCTGGGAGAAACCCTGGAGGGCTGGACACCAGGGGGAAAGGGGTGTCTTATCCTGAAGGGCAGTGCTGGCACAAGGACAAGTGGCTTTGAAATGACCTGGGATAAGTTGAGGCTGAAAAGTAGAAGCAAGTTCCTGAGATTCAGAAAAAAAAAATACAGACTAGCTCCTGACAGGAAAGGAAGGGAAAAAAAGGATGTTTTTTTTTTAAGATGCAGTTTATCTGTTTATGAAAACAGTCCCATGATGTGATCCCATGGGAATATATTGAATGTTCTAGATGGATCCTGGGCCTTCAGCCAGGCCATGGACTGGGCAGTGGCCCTGGATGGTCAGGGGGACCAGGGGGATCCTGATCCATCCTATGTGGGGCCAGGTGAGCAACCCTTCCCAAGGACAAGAGCCCAGTGAGCCATTGTCCTGCTGCCAGTGCAGTTCAAACACACCCAGTGCTCCTCAATGTTCCACTTCTTCTCCCTGGGCCTGTGTTCCCATAGCTGAACTTTATTCTTTGAATAATAAATAGACTTTGCTGCGCATAAACAGCGAGAGGGCCATATTAAAACCAGCCTGAATATTTAACTGAAGTTTAAACTTGTCATTCAATGATCTGTTAATAAATGCCATAAGCTATTGAGCTTTCAAATTAAATCCCCGAGCAAATGTTTTGAGAGAAGGGGTTGATTTGTCCGTGTGTTCTCCTTTATTTGCTGGGAAATTTCAATATCTAAGCCACGGCACTTCTGCAAAAACCCTAAATCAAGATTTTCCATTGACAAGTTAATCTCATAACACAGGTTGATGAAGATGGTCTGATATCCTGAATATTGAGTTATTTCCCAGTCTTCTATTTTTCTTGCTTTGAAATTTGCTTTGCCAACTGTCTAAAAAGTCATTTTTATTATGATGGGATTTTATTTTCACATAACTTTGTAGATTATTTACTGTGAACCAGAAAAGAATGGGTTTTAAAGGGAGGTGGTGGCCAAATGATGGATACCTCCCCTGCTTGCAGTTTTTCTCTTAGTTGCAGGTAATAAATCCCTGCTTTTAAGGCAAAGAAAATTACCCAGTGAGGAACAAACCCCAAGAACCCCCCTATGAGAGGCCCTCAGTGCAGCAGCACCTGGGAAAGGTGGTGGGGTCACCTCTCCTGACCCATCACTCCTCCTGACCCNCCCCTCCTCCTGACCCACCGCTCTTCCTGCCCCATCACCCACCCTGACCCATCACCCCCCCTGACCCATCACTCCTCCTGCCCCATCACCCATCCTGACCCATCACCCATCCTGCCCCATCACTCCTCCTGCCCCATCACTCCTCCTGACCCATCACCCATCCTGCCCCATCACTCCTCCTGCCCCATCACTCCTCCTGACCCATCACCCATCCTGACCCATCACTCCTCCTGACCCATCACTCCCCCATTCCCGGGATCTACTCAGGCTCAAGAACAGAATTCCTGTCCAGCAGCCTGGCATGCACAAGCTGCACTAATCCAGCAGTTCCTTTTCAGGATCAGCAAACTGCAAAAGGCAAAGAAAAGAACAATTTAATCACATTCCTTTTCCACAGGTGGCTAAGCCTGGGCAGTCTGTTCCTCAGCAGGCCTGGCTTATCCTCTTGAATATGGGGAAGCCTCTGAGGGAAAGGTGAGTCCACACCTGAAAGCATTGAAAGGAAGCTCAGAGAGAGAGTTCTTCTTCCTTTTACCTCTAAAATTCATAAGAAATGTGCTCCAAGCACCTCATTGTGCAGCTTGCTGTGCTGTTGGGAGGCTGAGCACCACCCGAGGTCCCTCTTATTCCATCTGTGTCACAGGATTAAAAAACATGAAAAAAAAAGATAAATAGAGTGTAGAAAAACACTTGAGGCTTAAAGCCTTGTTTCTCTTCAGCAGTGAATGCTGCTTATTTCTTTGGGGCTCTGACTGCAGAAATTACCTCGGCACTGATTTTCTCCCCTGCAGGGAACATTCCAGCCCTGGAGCTGCTCTGCCTGTCCCAAACCCCATGGAAGGAGCATCCTGAGGGTGACAGGCTGGACACAGGGGGACAGGGGGAAGCTGCTGGCCTTCCCCCTGAGCCCAGGACTGTCCCTGTTTGCCCCCCACGCTGCATTTTGGTGGGTGGGACAGGGTCTGGGTGCTGCAGCTGCACCCTGGGGGCTCCAGGCTCAGGTGGCACCTTCAGCAAAGCTCCAGGGGCACCCCATGGCCTTTATTCTTATGGTATTTGGGATTTACAGAACCAGGGAATAATTTAGGCTGGAAAAGCCTTTTAAGATCAAGTCCATCCATTCCCCAGCCCTGCCAAGGCCACCACTGACCCGTGTCCCCAAGTGCCACATCCACAGGACTTTGGGCTCACCCCTGCCCTGGCAGATGTGCCAATGCCTGGCCACCCTTTCCAGGAAGAATTTTCCCCTAATATCCAACCTAAACCTCCCCTGGCTTTTATTTATGAATTTTATCCCCTTTAGTGCTGCCTCCTTCAAGAAGCCCCGAGCTGGCCTGTGGGAGAGCTCGGGATGAGCCTCGTCCCCCTTCCATGGGGACAGTTCAGAGCATCAGTTCATCACCCTTCCAAAACTGCACATTTCAGCAGATATTTAATTTCTCCTGCCTTCAGGTGCCCTGTGGGTCTGGGAGCTCGCAGAGGGCTGATTTGGAAGGTGGAGCTGGTTGGAGGCACAGCTGTGGCACTGCCCCGTGCTGCCCACCCCTGTCCTGCTCCAGCACTTCCCACTGACTTTCCCAAAGCTGGAGGAAATTGCTGCTGTCGACTGGCTGAGCAAGGTACAAACCAACCCAAGGCAGGCAGCAGGAAATGGAGAAGGGATTTCAGGTTTGCCTGCTCGGGGCTGCTGGACTTCACTTCACATGGGTGAGACAAGGAGGGTGGAGGGATGGAACAGGACACCAACACAAGGCAAGACCTCGTGAGCTTCCAGGAAAGGTGCCCAGCCCTGGGGAGGGTGAAATTACCCAGCAGGGGAAGAAGATGAGGGAATATCCTGTGGGTTTGGTGTTTCAAGGAGCAATATTTGGACAATGGAAACCAGAAGCCAGCAAGGAAGGAAGTGGCTGCAGGGCCAAGAGCTGAACACCCTCACGTGGCACTTGGGGACGTGGGTTATGGTGGCCTGGGGACATGGTTGGACTCATGGTCTTAGAGGGCTTTTCCAAGCCAAAGGATTCCATGATTCCAAAACTCTCAAGTGCCATAAGAATAATGGCCATGGATGTCACCAAGTGTGAACCTCTCTCTGTGCTGGAGAGCCCCAAAGTCCCCCTGCATGTTTGGTGTGTGCTGGACTCTGCTCTTCTAGGGGCTACAAGACAAGCAATAAGCAAAAGGAAACATTTTAAACAACTTATTTTACTTATAATAACATGTGGCATGAAAAACAGCCCGTTCAGGGTGCAGATGGAGGCAGTGAGGGGACATATTAACATTTTAACGTGCCCTCTTCTACAGGTGAGTTAATAGAGGCTTTTTATGATGACCTAAATAAAACTCCAATTTCCTGTGCCTGTGAGCACTCTGTGTTTTCAGAATTCACCCAGGTTTTTGGGGGAAATCAGCCAAGCCCCAAACCTTTGGCAACACGGCCCCGTGTCATTCCTGCATGGGTGGGAGTAGGGTTTTACACTGCAGAACGGAGCAAAGTGGAACAGCTACAATGATTTGATGAGAATTTCCCAAGTATCCTCCAGTTTATCTGTGCCATTAGCTAATTTGAGGCTGGATGGTTGCCATGGAGACCTGGGAAAGCAGGCAGCAGCATCAGTGCTGCTGGAGAGGGGACAGAGCATTTGGGAGGGGGATTTCTGCCCATCTCCTGCTGCCAGCCCGTGCCTGGGCACACACCGAGGGGCACACGTGCCCTGCAGAGGGGACCTGGCTCTTTCTGACCCTCTGCTATCCCAGAAGGTGCATCTCGAGTGTCCTGCCTGCTGGGAATTGACTGGGGAGACAGAACCTGCTCAGCTCTGTCTGGGCTCCTCCTGGTGCAGGCAGAGCCCTCCATGTGGGATTGTGATCCCAACACAGGTGCCCTACCTGGCACTGCTGCTCCTCCAGGGAATCTCATCCACTGGGTGGACCTGCTGAGGGGGGGACAGGGACATGGACCTGCTGAGAGTGGGACAGGGACATGGACCTGCTGAGAGGGGGACAGGGACATGGACCTGCTGAGAGTGGGACAGGGACATGGAGCTGCTGAGGGGGGGGACAGGGATGTGTACCTGCTGAGGGAGGGGACAGGGACATGGAGCTGCTGAGGGGGGGACAGGGATGTGTACCTGCTGAGAGAGGGGACAGGGACATGGACCTGCTGAGGGGGGGACAAGGATGTGTACCTGCTGAGAGAGGGGACAGGGACATGGACCTGCTGAGGGGGGGACAGGGACATGGACCTGCTGAGGAGGGGGACAGGGATGTGGACATGCTGAGGGGTTTCAGAAGAGAAGAGCAGAACCCGGAGCATCGGTGTCAACACGACACTTGAGGGCTCCGAGGGGACACAGCTCTGTCTGCTCACCGTGACCGACCATGTTATGGGGACAGAAACACAGAAAGAAACATTGAGTTGTTCCTCAAGATAATTTAAAGCCGTATCAGGGAATCATTTCTCAGTCTCAGACATCTGCTGGAGCCCAGAGCCAGAAGGAGCTCCTTCCTCTATAAATAATGAGCACCTGGGAAGGAGGTGGATGGAGGTTGGGAATTATATTCCTTTGTGCTGGGCTGTGCTGTGACTGGCATGGGATGTCCAGCTTTGGTATCACAATGTCAGGAAAGGCCCTGGCCCAGAGGAGAGTCAGCAGGAGGAAAAGGGGGTGGGAGTTTGTCTTTTAGGAAAGGAAGGAGGGGAAATTTAGCTGGGATATTGGGAAGGAATTGGTGCTGGGAGGGTGGGCAGGCCCTGGCACAGGGTGCCCAGAGAAGCTGTGGCTGCCCCTGGATCCCTGGCAGTGTCCAAGGGCAGGTTGGACGGGGCTTGGAGCCCCCTGGGCTGGTGGGAGGTGTCCCTGCCCATGGCAGGGGTGGCACTGGGTGGGCTGTGAGGTCCCTTCCCACCCAAATCATTCCATAATTCTGTGATTCTATGATTTTATGAAAGGATGGTTCATTCAGGACAGAGTTAAAAAGGATCCTGATCCCTGCCCCAAGCACTGCAGGAGTGCAGGATCACTGACAATGCAGATATTTCCATCCAGGAGACCAAAAGTTAAGGAGCTCTGGTGACTGAGGCTGGAATGAGGCCAGTTCAGATCAGGAGCAAGAAATCACTGTGGGTAATGAAGTACTGCATCTTAACAAGAGGGGTAAAGGACTGTCCATCACTGGAAATGAATAAAGTCAAGCTTGGGTGCTTTATTAAAGGCTCCCTGGGAATTAATTGCAGGCAGTAGGAAGGTCTGTGTTTCTGTGCTCCTTCGGGCACTGTGGTTAAGTGTTCTGCCCCCTGCACCAACCACACTGTGTGTGTTCCTGGGAGAGCCCTGGGGCACCCGGGGTGCCAAACTGGGGCAGAGGGGAGGGCTGGAGCTGCTGGAGCTGCCTCTGACATGTCAGGGACCCCCATTGCTGAGCAGACAGGGTGGCACACCGAGCTGGCCAGGATGCTGAGCGGGCAGAGGGGCAGCAGGGGGGAGGCAAAGGCTGCCCAGCGAGGAAGGCTGAGCTGGCATCACCCACCTGTCCACCACCTGCAATCACCAAATCAGCTTTGGGCACACGCCAAGGGTCTCCCTGACACGGCTGCTCCTCCTGGCAGTTTGGTTTCATTCAGCTTGGCTTCAGCTGAACTCCTGAAGCAGCCCAGGAAAGGTTTGGATATTCATCTTGGAGAGACACTGAGAAAATACGGGACTTGCTGGCTCAGCTGATTTCTCCTCCCTGGTTAAATCCAGCTCTCAGATAAATTATAGAGGCTCTTTGAAGTATCTCTGGTCCCTGCTAATTGATGTGCCTCTCAGACAGCTCCGTGCTGCACTCCAGCTAATGAGCACAGTAACCAAGTTGCTTGCTCAGAGCTCAGTAATTTGTCCAGTGGATGCCATCAATCTTCTCGGGCCCCCAAACCTTCCCAGGGCTGCCTGGCTGCTCCTGCTGCATTGGGGACAGAACAAAAGTCTCCTCCTTCCTACATCTGTAACACCAGAGCACAGAAACAAGAGCCTGAGGGGTTTTGGTGCTTTCAGAGAGGTCCTGTATTGACCCTGCTGAGTCTCCCAGTTGCACTCACTGGTTTGGGTTTGACTAAAGTGCCCTCCTGAAAGGTCCTTGCCTGGAGTTCCAGTGGATGAAAAGCTGGGCATGACCCATCCATGTGCTCTGGCACCCAGAACCCCCCATGGCCTGGGCTGACCCCACAGCGTGGGCAGCAGGGAGGGGGGATTCTGCCCCTCTGCCACCCTGCAGAGCTGCCCCCAGCCCTGGGGACAATGGCACAAGGATGTGGAGCTGCTGGATTGTCCAGAGGAGGCCCTAAAGATGCTGCAGGACTGGAGCCCCTCTGCTCTGGAGCCANTATTCTGTACCAGATGTTCAGGCCCTCCCTTGGCAGGGTTCCCCAGAAATTGGCAGCAGAGCTGGGGATTGGGGAGGGACAGCCTGGGGAGCTCCAGGAGCTGCTTCGGGCAGAGCCACTGGGAGAGCAAAGCTGGGAGCTGCCAGGGGGGTGTGGGTGAGGGCTCTGCTGTCAGTGGGCAGAGAATGCCCGAGAAAGGAACAGTGCCCTGGGGCAAACACGAGTGATTGCCACTGATGGGAGGTGAAAGGGGCACTGATACCCATGGTCACCTGTCAGAACCTGCCAGGCTCAAAGAGGCCAAGCTGGCAACTCCCATCTCTCCTTGGAGACTGAAAAGGTCAGTGCACATCAGCTGCTCTGTCCTTTTGGCATCTGCACTGGGGAGTGTCACGTTGTGTGATGGAACTGCAGCTGCTGTGGCTGGCAGGAGCTGAGGCAACTCATGCACACCCAAAGTGTGATAGTCCAGACAAACCTCAGAGCTCAGCTGAGCATCCCTCGTCCCAGTGCTGGGCTGGACCCATTCTCACAGCACGTGGGATTTCTGGGGCAGCAAATCAGGGATAAACCAGCAGCTAAAAGGAGTGGCTGCCTCTTGACCCCAAGGTCTTCCAGCTCAAGCTGTGGGATCTGAGCACAGTGATGCTCATTTGTTATTCTTCAGGATATGGTGCATAATGTCGTAGCAAAGTGTCTTTACCAGCTTAACAGGGGAAAGCAGATGGAAGGCAGAGATGTGCTAATTAAGATCGATAATAGAAATGTTAATTAAAAACCCCAAAGAGGAAAGGACATTCTGTAATCTCCTGGTGATCTCAAGTCATGCAAAAATGCCCAGCTGGAAGAAACAAAGCCTTGTAAGAAACAGTTGGGCAGGAGTGGCAGGGATGGGCTTTGCTCTGAGCTCAGAGCCCAAAGCCTCCCAAGGAAGGGAATGGTGTGGAGGGCAGGACCCATCCCAGGGGCTCCAAGAAAGTCTGCACTGGGGACACTTTGGGAAGGAAAACCATCATTGTCAAGACAGAAATCCTCACACTACTCCCTGCTGCAGGAAAATCCATGAGCACAAGTGCCTTGGAGACAAAGGGAATCTGCAGGGGTGGCTGGTGGAGTGTCCCCCTCCATCCCCAGGAGCTGCTCCCACACAGCCCGTCCTGCCCTGAGCCAGGCTCTGCCCAAGCTGCCCCTCTCTTTAGGTCCAGGTGCCTCCAGCACAGCCTCAAACCTCTCCTTTCCTCTCCTTTCCTCTCCTTTCCTCTCCTTTCCTTCTCTCTTCTTCTCTTCATGTATGCAAGGAAAATAGATTTCTTTCTCTGCTTCTGTGTGAAGCTGAGCAACACAACATTTCCTTTCTTGCATGTAAATGAAACATTAGTATTAATCCCCTGGTGTTTTGACGCCCGGAGGCATATTTTCAGATTTCTCTACTTCATCCAGTGTTGTATTGTAAGTAATTGACTGTGGCAAGAAGTCAATGCTCATATTGCAGAAAGAGACAATGGCACCACTGTTGCAAGTGCTTTGCCATTCAGATTAATTATTTTATATTTGATTAAAATAACATTGTAATGAGAAAAAATAGGAAAAACTAGTTTGTTTGTTTTTTTATTGCANATTAAGTTACCACAAATCAGTTTGAGTTTGGTGACAAAATGAGCTGCTTAATAAAATGTTTTCCATTCCCATTCCCTGTTTGTTTTACTGTCAGGACATGGTAGCACAGAGAGTTCCTGCTCTTCCCATGCCCTTCCCAGGGGACAGTCCTGCACAAACTTCTCTCAGAGCCACCTTGGGTGGTTCAGCTGAAATGTCACCACAAGTTCCAGTGGGGATTCCACTGTGCAGGGTCACAGATCACAGAATGGCTTGGCTTGGCAGGGACCTTAAAGCTCATCTCGTTCCACCCCTGCCATGAGCAGGGACACCTCCCACTATCCAGCCCATCAACTGGGACACTTCAGGAGAGCTGGAAAGGGATTTTGGAAAAGGGCCTGGAGGGACAGGACACAGGGAATGGCTTCCCACTGCCAGAAGGCAGGGATGGATGGGATATGGGGAAGGAATTGGTGGCTGGGAGGGTGGGCAGGCCCTGGCACAGGGTGCCCAGAAAAGCTGTGGCTGCCCCTGGATCCCTGGGAGTGTCCAAGGCCAGGTTGGACGGGGCTTGGAGCCCCCTGGGCTGGTGGGAGGTGTCCCTGCCCGTGGCAGGGCTGGCACTGGGTGGGCTGTGAGGCCCCTTCCCACCTAAGCAATTCTGGGATTTTTTTAGCAGAAATTATTACATTTAGCAGTGACATCAGCTCTTCAGAGCAAAGAAGACAGAGGAAGAACCGTCACACAAGATGAAGCTGTTGGGTTAGTTAGCAAACTACAGCACAAAAGAAGTTTCTTATTAAACAGCTGGCCCCGTGATTTGTTGCCTGTGTTAGGGATGATCCATGGCTCCTGTTCACGTTAATAGGCAACCATAAAATATTTCTGTCAACTGAGTTTTACTTGGAGTTAAATAAAATATTATAGTTTATGAGAGGCATCAACTTTCCAGCATCCTGTTGCTCTTCTATAGCAGCCTGAACATATGTTTTTTTTTTAAGGGCCTCTAATATATTGCATAAACAATCACATTGTTGTGATAACATGGCTTTTTAGCTTGATTACACCACAAGATGAGCTTTCAAGTTTTATGAGAAGGCCATAAAAGTCAGCAGTGAGATGAAACACCGACACAGAAAACAAATACCACTATTTTGCTGATCTTTATTAAAGAATAAATGTGTGTGGTTGTGTGTGTCAGGTGAGGGATACAGAGCTGGTCTGGTGGAGGGTGGGAAGGGTGAGCTGCCTGTGGAACCAGGGAGGGTCAACTGGTGTTGGATGGAGCTACTGGACATGTTTCCACCCTGGACATAAGAAGGAGAAATGGGAACCAGGAAGGTTCTCTTTCTCTTCAGATCCTTCATCCAGTTTGGGCCCCTCACACCAAGAGGGACCCTGAGGGGCTGGAGCGTGTGCAGGGAAGGGAAGGGAGCTGGGAAGGGGCTGGAGCAGCAGGAGGGGCTGAGGGAGCTGGGGGGGCTGAGCCTGGAGAAAAGGAGGCTCAGGGGGGACCTTCTGGCTCTGCAAGTCCCTGCCAGGAGGGGGGAGCTGGGGGGGGTCGGGCTCTGCTCCCAGGGAACAGGGACAGGAGCAGAGGGAGGGTCAGGGGGGACAGCAGGAGGAATTTGTGCCTGGCAAGGGTGGTCAGGCCTTGGCAGGGGCTGCCCAGGGAGGGTTGGAGTGCCCAGCCCTGGAGGTGCCCAAGGCAGGACTGGCCGTGGCACTCAGAGCTCTGGGCTGGGGGACAAGGTGGGCATCGGGCACAGGGTGGGCTCTGGGGGCTGGCAGGGCTTTGCCAGCCTCAGAGATTCTGAGATTCTCTGACTGTAGGTGTGTTATCCCAGGGGAACTCTCCTGCTTGGCACAGCAGGAGAACAGCAGGAGCCACAGCCCATCCCTGGGTTTCCTGCCCTGCAACCCAAACTCCTCCAGGAAGCACCTGAAGCCCTCACAGGTTCTGCTGCTGGGCCATTGCCCCTGGGAAGGGCTCTTTGGAGGACAAGCCAAGGAGGTCCCAGGGCACCTTCCCCACCCTGGCAGGCAAAGGATCCCCAGGAGAACACGGGGGTTTCTGGCTGAGAAGGAGCTCTGGGGCCAAGCCCTGACAAAGGGGGTCTGTGCTGTGGGAACACCCCAGAGGGGCTGCCTGAGCTCAGCTCATCAAAGGGCTCCAGAAAAGGCACAAATTCCAGGCTCTGAATAGGGCAGGAGAGATTCCCCAACCTTTGGGTCTTGGAGGTTAAGGAATATCCTTTGATTCTGTGTTCTCTCCTCCTGCAAAGGGCTCCACTGGGTATTTCCTAAAGGGTTCAGGGGCCACCTGGGGGAACCTGCCTAGGGAAGGCTTTTCCCTGGGGGATCTTTGAGGAGCACATTCCCACAGTGCAGGAGCTGTAGCTGCACAAGGCACCTGGGATGTGATCAGAGCACAGGGAAATACCCCACGAGGGGCTGTTCTGTATTTGAAGGTTTAGACCTGTGTCCTCCACCCTGTGGATGCAGCTCTGAACCACCTCCCTCCCTGGGGCAGCACTGCCCTGCCTTCCCACTCCTCCCAGACCACTAAATAGGGCAAAATCCCATTAAAGCACCACTGCAAAGTGTTTAAGCTCAGCATCAATCATGGTTAATAAACTTCTTATTAATAGGCTTCCTACCCCTGCATTTCAAGTGGAATATTAAACTTGGTGGAGTTCAGAAACAAACTGTTTAATTGCTGGACACAAGATATATTTTGATCTTTTGCAGGGAGACAACCCACCCAGAGTGAAAGCTGCGCTTCGTTTGTGATTGGAATTAATAAGATCAAGGCAAAATTTGGCATATTTAAGCAGCATTAATTCAAAGGAGCAGTGCCAGCAGCCTCTGCTCCCTCCAGTCAGAACAGTCTCTTTAAAATATTTAAGGAGCATTAAGCATTTCATATTTTAACATTCCCCCTCGTGATGTTTCTCCCTGGTATTGTATCCCTCTGATTTCCTGGTGCAGAGACAGGATAATCAAACCACAGTAACAAGCAGCAGCGACTAAAGAAAAGAGGGTGAGTGGCTGAATGACAAAGGTTACAGAAAAAGCTGTGAAAGTGGATTAAATGATTCTGTGAAATATCTAGAGGACTCTTGGCCCTCGGGAGGGAATGAAGCTGGGGAAATACACCCATTTATTGTCCTCACAGGGCTAGATGAGAATCAAACCTGGAGGAGATTCTTTATCTTCCCGTGGATAAATAAGACAAAAAAAGATGCAGCAATAATGGCCAGTCCATAACACTTCAAAGCAGAGCAGTCCAGTGGTTTATTTACCTGGCAGCCTCTGATCAGTAGGAGAGAAGGGAATTCAGAGTCTTTGGGGAAACAGAGAGAAGAAAATTGTAAAGAATTGTAATTTTTCTTTTTCTGAGAAAATGCCACTTTGAGGTCACTTCAGTTTCAATGACAGGGTTTGGAGGAATCGAAGGGGCGGGTTGGGGAGGTGCTGCTGAAGAGGAGCCCAAGATCTCAGCCAGGTTTGGGATTTCAAAGCACAAACAGGGGAACTCAGGGAGAACTCGGGTGGCTGAATATGGACAAAGCCCCAACTTTTTTGAATCCACAGTGCCAGAACTCTGCAGAACTGGGTCTTAAATGCAAATCCAGCCAGGAAGGGATTAAGGATAAATCTTCAATGAGTAAAGGAAAGAAGTGACCAGTGTGAGAAATACAAATGCAGCAGCTCCGAGGTCAGGAAATGTGGAGAGAACTGCTGAGAGCCCCGAGCCAGGCTGGGCTTCCTAAAGGCCATTAAACACTAAATGTGCAGAGTCCTTAAGGGCAGCAAGGAAGGAAGAGAGAAGTGCAGATGATGGACAGAACTGAAAGGTCATTTGCACAAGGCCAAGTGCCTGAAATCTCTCTATTTGCAGTAGGATGGGGTTTGTTAAGCACAGGGACTAAGGGAATAAAACAGTTACCTTTGCACCAGATGGGATATTGCTGCTTAAATAGGACAGGAGGGATAATAATGGGAGCCATCATCTGACCAAGGAGAGGAAGAAGTGCCTGGAGGAGAGGGGGAAAAGCACTGTCAGTGGGAGCCACAGGCCAGAGGGACTTGCCTGGGCATTTTCTGAAAGACAAGAAATGGGACCAAGATTATTTGATATTTTCATATAATGCTGGTAAAACAACCAGGAGTAAATTGGTAACAACGAGCTGGGAAACACCCTCTTCAGAGAGGAAGGGCTGGATGATCCTCAGCACTGGGATTGCAGCAATGGGGTAAAATATGAGGGTTTTTAGGAGTAATAATAAGAGGTACTAAGAGATGTGGCTCTGAGCTAGAGACACTTTTAACGAGGCAGTTTCTTGTCCCTTGAGTTTTTCCTCCTGCTTTGTATTGGGAAAATGCCAGCTCTCCTAAAAGACACAAGTTTTCCTTATGGAGTATATTTATCTTTATTCTCTTTATTTCCTCAGGGAGGTAACAAGCAGCTTTCCAAGGTGGATAATATTCAGTTCTTCTTATTTCTTTATTTTTTTTATTTCTTACTGGAAATTAGAAATTTTTCCCTTAACCTCCCATGGTCATTTGTCAGTCCTGGCCTGTTCCTTCCCCTCACCCATCCTGGGACCCCAGGGACATCAGGGACATCCCTGTGCCCCCCCAGTGACATCAGGGACATCCCTGTGTCCCTCCAGGGACATCCCATCCCTGTGTCCCCCCAGACACATCCCATCCCTATGTCCCCAGCAGTGACATCCCATCCCTATGTCCCCAGTAGTGACATCCCATCCCAGTGTCCCCCCAGTGACATCCCATCCCTGTGTCCCCCCAGCTCTCACACCTGGAGCAAAGCAGAGATGAAGCACCTTATTTTGCCCTCTCTCTATTCTTTCTCTTGCCAGACCCAGATATTTAACTCTGGTTGTTAAAGCACTGATGGATTCAAGTGAAACCTGGCCATGGAGGAACTGGGGGCAAGGGAAATGAAGCTGCATGGCTCAAAACAAACAGGTGGGAATACTGAAAAATGTGGAATAAGTAAAATATTCTCAAGAAAGGCTGTTCTTTGGTGTTTGGTCTTTGTGTACTTTCAAGCCTAGTCAGTCAGAAGGGAGGTTTAATGCATGAAACAGAGCAGCAAACAAGCTCTAAGGGATGTACAGGTGTTGGGAAAACAAATTGTTGTGGAATTGCCTTGTCAAGGTTTAGGGCTGGGCATGTTTCAGTGCCCTCAGACCTGGGGGAGGTTACCTAAGCTTGGGAAGAAGGATGGACCACTGAGAGAGACACGAGGAATGCAGAGTTTACAGGCCACAGGGACATGGGAGAGAACTCCCAAGGCAAGGAAGAAACTAATAAAGACCAGCCAGCAACTGCTCTGAAATCAACTCCAAGGGGGGAAAATGTGATTCCAGCAGGACATGAGAACCCCCCCCGACTGAAAAGAAGAGAGAGACTGCGCATGGCATTAACTGGCGTGGGAAGTGAGGGGATAATGACCCAGCAGGAGACAGAACACTAATTATCCAGAGAACTGCAAACTTGTAGCCAATGGACACTAATTCCTGTTTGCTAAAATGTATCAACAGTGAGAAGTGTTGGTAGTTGGAGTGCTCGATTCGTGGCTGAGCACCCAGGACTGTGCAACTCAGAAATAAATCATTAGTGTGCCATTAGTGGCTTCTTCCACCCTGGGGAATGAATTCCAGTTTGGGGACAAGACCACACTGGATCCAAGGGGCAGACTGTCTGTCTGCCTTCTCTCCTCTTTCTCTGTCTCTCTTTCTTCTCTACTTTCATCTTGTCAAAATGTATCATAAGCCAGACCAAAAAATTCCTTGTGTCTGGAAGGTGTCCCTGCCCTTGGCAGGGACTGGAACTCAATGGGCTTTAAGGTCCCTTCCCACCCAAACCATTCCATGACTCTGTGGTAAGAGAAGCTCCTCTTTTGCCTTGCTGGCTCTTCATGGGTGGGATTCCCCAGTCACACGAGCTCGTGTTTAAAGGGTGGTGTTTGCAGCTCCTTCCACCCAGGAAAACATCATTTTCAACCACGGGCTATATGGATGTGACCTGGGGACCAGCCAGCTCCTGTTTCTCCAGGAGCCAGGACTTCTCTCAGTGTTCCACACCTCACAATTCCTATTTCTGCCCAAACTTTGGGCCACACTGCTCTCTGGCCCTGGGTGCTGTGGCAGTGCAGTCACTGCTGTCCCTGTGCACACACAGCAGCCCAACACCCTCCTGCTCTCCTTGGCAGCAGCCAGGGAAGGTGGAGATTGCCGGCCCCAGGGGGAGAGCTGTGAGCAGGAGGAGCTGCAGGCAGGGAGGGTGAGGAGCCCCCCTGCCCAGGGAACAAGGAGGCAGAGCCAGCAGAGCCCCCAGGGATGCCTGCAGCGCTCACACTGCCTGGCACACCGACTTCCTGGGCATTGCAAAGCAGGTCTGGGCTCTGTTGATATGACATTATCAATCAATCTAATTAGATCTTTTTGCATAATCGCAGCACATTTGCATAGAAAGTGTAGCCAGCCCAGGAGACGGCTGAGAAAAACAAGGGGTGAGGGAAAGCCAGAAACTTTTGAATTATGGCTGGTTTTTTTAAGACTGCATCAGTGAGGGTGGAAAAAAAAACTCATATGAGCGCCTGGAGCCTAAATCTGATAGACTAAAGGACACAAAGTACCTTCCAAGAATGAAAATGGAAGAAAATATTAAAACTTTAAAAGCTTCTCAGTGCTCCCGTGGAAGGACACAGCTGAAATGTTTTTGGGAACACACTTGAATATTAAAAATGTGGATTTAATTAAGATTTGTAGCACAAGGTTTCAAACTCCTGAAAGGAAATCAGGCAGGAGGGTTGTGGGGTGGCAGCAGGATGGGGTTTGATTGCCCTGTTGTACCTTAAGGTACCCAGGGAGCTGCTGGGCCAGGCAGGGGATGCTCAGGGGCTCCTTGTGGGCATTTTGCCCTTCATGGGAAAACACGTTTTCCATGAGCAGGGAGAGAAATGGGTGTGCTTGGATTCCCCCCTTCCTTCTGCTGGTCATTCCTCCTGTTCCCTGCAGCCCTAGATCATTCCAGAGATCCAGATTTCAGGGAATGTGCTGGAAAAACAAGCAGCAGAAGGCTCAGCATGAATCCATCTGGTGCTGGGTGTGACTGGGATCCTGGGGGTCGGCTGGGCAGACCCAGGGACTTGTGTTCAGGAGAGGCTGAGAGGCAGCTCAGCAGCTGATTCCCTGGAAAATAACACTGTCCTCNCCAAGGAGGGAGGGACTCGCTGCCTTCCCAACCTGCTCCAGTCAGACCCATTTCATTAATGGTGACCCTGTGGGGCTTCACCCCCGTTACATCTCTGGGAGAGCATCCCCATCCTGGGCAGCTTCAGGGAAAAAGCTTCTCCTGTCAGTAAATCCATCTCTAAAACACAGCAAGAGGTTTAATGATTAGCAATGTGTCAAAGTTGGCTGGTGGTGCAGAAAATTTTGCAGCTCAGCTTTGTAGCATTAAAGCAAGTCTCTGAAATAGAGGCTTTTATTAAGAGAAAATTTTAATTTGTCTTCCTTAATAGTATGTGTGTGTGGTGGGTGACCTACATTTTGATTAATGAAGTGAATAACATATTTTTCTCCTAGCTGGGAGGTACTGAGTTATTTTTATTTCCCTCTTTAATCTTGGAAATGGGTTTAGCCTTTAGGTGGATACAGAGACTCAAACCCAGCAAGCCAATGATGCAATGGGGGCACAGTGTAAGGAATTTTGGCCTCTACATTCATGGGTTTTTTGTCTGCACAAGGCAGAGAATCCCCCAGAGAAGGGTCAGAGGGAGTGGCCAGGCTGGGAGTGCTTCAGAAGATACCCAGCCATGTGTTCTTTCATAAAGAACAGCCCTCCTGCCATGGTGGGCAGCAAAGAGCAGTGCTGATCCAGAGAGCCCAGGGCCCTGGGGGGGATTTGTGGCTGTGAGATGGTCCACGAGGCACAGAGCTTGGGGGGACGGATCCTAAATCCCACAGTCCCAGGATGGTCAGGCTGGAAGGGCCCACAGTGGGTCACTGGTGTCCCCTCCCTGCCCATCCCAGGGCACAGGGCTGTGTCCAGAGGGGCTGGAATATCCCCAGGGAGGAGACTCCAGCCCCTCTCTGCACAATCTGCTCAGGGCTGGGGCACTGCCCAGCCAAGAAGTTCTTCCTCCTGCCCAGGGGCACCTTCCTGGCCATCAGTTCCTGCCCGTCCCTCTGGTGCCATTGCTGGGCCCCCCGAGCAGAGCCTGGTCCCTGCTCTGCCCCCTCCCTGCAGCCACTGATGGACATGGGAGGTCCCCTCTCAGGGTCCCCTCTGGAGGCTGAGCAGCCCCAGCTTCCTCAGCCTAAAATATGGAGTCAACAGAGTGTGACCTAAAAGTGACATTATTATTCCTCAAATCAGAGGTTACAGGAACCTGGACCACATGGGTGATCAAACTCTAAGATTTAGAAAATGCCTGGAAAATAAACCAGCTTGTGTGCATGGGGTGAACAGTCATTCTCTGCAGAGCACACAGTGTCACCTTGGTTTTAATTGGGAATTTCTTCATGTGGTTTCCTCTTCATGCTGCTCACTTGTGTCTCCTTGGAACTGGTGCTTACAGTGAACAAGGGACAGAGACAAATGTGGTTTTTCCACGAAAGAAGTCAGAATGACCCTGGGTTAAAAATCTCTATCAACTGTCCGTGGTGCTGAGGGCACAAATGTCCCTTCCCAGCAGCAGGATGAGCAAATAGGCACTGCAGGAACCTGCAAATCCCCAAAGGTTACACCCTGGGAGTCCATCAGCTGGTTCTCAGGGAGACAAGCTGTCTTTTTGGACTACAGGAAAGCTCATACAGAGCTATTCATAATTAATTGCACTATATTAAATTTTTTGAAGTTTCAGTATTTTCTCCCTCTTCCAAATTTGGCAGTATTTGGCTGGAAGATAAAGTACTTTTGGTGTAAGCAGAGAGGTGTGGTGAAGGGAGCAGAGGTAAGTTCACTTGAGCCCAGGGTCTCTCTGCATTTCTGGGGCTTTTTGGCCCCGTGACCTTGCACGAGGTGAGCAGGTCCCTGTGGGGTGGGATGTGTGTGTGCCCCTCGCAGTGCCCTGCTCTGGGGCAGAACATCCCAGTGCCACCTGAGCCCTGAGCTGGGCAGTCACTGGGGAAAACAGCTGCCAGGTTTTGGTGTGATCCCTCCAAAGATGGGAGGGATTTAAAAGGGGGAAAAGGAGTAGGGTGTTCACCATCTCTCTGAGGTGGGTGCCAGACTCTGCTCAGTGGTGCCAAAAACTGAACCATGAGTTCCATGTCAGTGTGAGGAAGGACTTGTTTGCACTGAGGGGGCAGAGCCTGGAGCAGAGCCCTGGAGGGTGTGGAGTCTCCCTGTCTGGACACAGTCCAAAGCCACCTGTCCCTGTGTCACCTGTCCCTGTGTCACCTGCTCCAGGTGCTCCTGCCTGGCCAGGGGGTTGGACAGGGGTCCCTTCCAACCCCAGTGACTCTGTGACTCTGGCAGAGCTGGAAGCCCCCCAGTGATCCCCCCATCCCAAGGCTGCTAAACCATCTCACTCTGCACTCTGGGGACTTGAATTTGGAAATTGCTTCTCCAGCCTCGATTTCAGACATGGCCAACTCGTGGCCCTGTAGCTCTCTGGGTCCCACAACTCCAGCAGTCTTTCTCTGTGATGGAGATGAGCAAAGAAATTTGCAGCTGAAAGCATTTTGGGTTTTATTGCTGCTAAAAGTGGAGGGAATCCCTTGTGTTGTGCCATGCCCCACGTGCTGCACTGTCACTGCTGACCTCGGCTCTCCATGCAGGATGGATGTTCCAGGACCCCAAAAATGATTTCTAACCTCAATAATATGTTCATCTAACAGGAACATTCCCAATTTCACTGTACTAAGAATGTTTGTGTTTAAGTATCTCTTTCCTCCATGACAAGTCTGTTGTAACTCAGATCCTGGATGGAGCTGTGAGTGTGAGAAGGTGCCAGAGGATGGATCTCCCCAGGACACCTTTGGGATGTTCTTGCTCATCAGAAAGGAGGTTTCCAGGGTTTTCTTTCAGCCAGCCAGGCTGGGAGGGACCTGCAGCAGATGGCACAGGGATGTGCTGCTGCTGCTGGAACTCTAAAGGCAGTTTGAGATTTCTGGAGTGTCCCAAGAGCAGAGCACAAAGTGCTTATAATTAAATCTCAGATTTGAGCTCCATGTGTTGGCTCTGAACTCCTTCCTAGACTTCAACACTTTTTGGTTTGTGGCATTGGAAAGCAAGAATTGGAATAATTTGCCATGAAAGAGAAAAGAGGCACACGGTGCTCTCCAAGGTCCTGGAGCCTGACCTAGGACTGATCCCCACCTTTTTGGGTGGGCTGGAGAAAGGTCCTTGACACCAAAAGTCCTGGATGTTGTGTGGGGGTGTTGAACAAGGACATAAAACTGTATTTCTTGTCCTCAGGGGTGACCTGGCATCCTCCCTGCTGAGTTTCTGGTTTCTGTGTAGGGAAGGAAGGGGATTGTGTGTCTTTCCTCGTCCTTCCTACCTTTCTCTTGCCCAGAATGTTGCCCAGTGGTAGGTGAGGCTGGGGCACAGGAGGTTTAGGGCAGGTCCTGGCCCCACAGGTGCCCAGGCTGTGCCCTCCCAGCACTAAATGGCACAAGCTGGCCTGGCCCTTCCCTGGCATCGGGGGCAGGAACACCCACAGGGAGTCCTGGTGTGAGATATTTTAATTGGGAGTGGGTTGGAGTTACAAAGGGGCTCAAGCAAACCAGGCACACATTTTAGAGGCTGTTTTTCACAGTTTTCTTTTTAGCACACAATCTCTAGGGTTTGGAAGGCAGCAAGGAGCCCCCCATGCCTGAGGAGCCACGGTCTCCAGCAGCAGGTCTCCATCCCTGAGAGATGAGACATCACTTTGCCTCTCATTAATTTATCTCTCCTCAGGAAAACGCTCTTGGCTTTTCAGTGACAAATAGGGGAAGGCAAAGTGCAGTTCAGAGGGGCAGTGACACTCCTGGAATCACCCTGAGCAGCTCCAAGGCAGCCCCAGGGGTGTTGCTGTGGGTACAGGGCTGTGGTGTGGGGGGCTCAGCTCCCCCCAGCTGGGGGGCACCAGCCCACAAATCTCCAGTTTGCCAGAAATCTGCATGGCCATAAATCTGCACTGCCCATAAATCTGTGCTTTCCCACACCCCGAGACCCAAAGCACCCTTTTGCAGCTGGAATTTGAGGTGTTTCAGGCACATTAATTTTTCAGCTGCTCTGAATTTTACCTCGAGTCCTTTTCCATTAGAGGATGGGCCTGGCAGGAGGTGAAGTGTTTTGAATCAGAGCCTCAGTGGTGCAGAGAATTCCTTGCCTTTTCCAAAGGTATCACCATTCCTACACAGAGTCACTGCAGTTGCTGCCTATTGGAGCTCAGCTATTTGCTTTCTTCTTTTTTATTTTTAATTAAATAGCTGAGCTGAGAGGATTACATGACTTGAAAAAGCCCCAAACTATTGAGCTTGAGTATTAAGTCGTATTATTGAAAAAATCAGGCATCACTTGGAGCTGTGAAGTGTGGTGGTGAAGGGGAAAGGGCAGTGGGGTGGAACAGAATATTTGCATGTCTTTGAAAAGAAGAAATACATTCTGTGCAGTTCTACAGAGGGAACTCTTGGCTGGGAGGGTGGGCAGGCCCTGGCACAGGGTGCCCAGAGGAGCTGGGGCTGCCCCTTCCCTGGAAATAAATAAAGCTTTCAGTCTAAAACCCCCTCTTCCCTTTCTTTGTAGATGGAGAAAGTTTCAGAAAGGAATTTCTCTGTCTTTTGAAGAAGAAAACAGGTGAAACAGCTGTCCCTGAGATGGGCTGGCAGCCTGAGCCCTGTGCTGGAGCTCAACTCTCCTTCCCAAAGCTGAGCTGAGACAAAGGGAGGGCTGAACAGACAGAGCCTGCCCTGAAATCGCTGGGTCTTTGTGGCTCAAACACTGCCCTGATGGTTTTTGGCTCCCTCCTGGAGCAGGAGGAGTGTCCCAATAAGGGATCACACTGACCACTCAAAATGAGAAGGCACATTCCAGGTTTATTTTGGTTTGTGGCTGAGTTTGTGTGTCATTGCCTTATAGAGAAGGGTTGTAAATAGGGAAAAAAATAGAGCAAAAAAGGTACTGGAGCTGGGAGAACAAAGGCAAAGGGGAGCCAAGGCAGAGGCAGAGCTGAAGGCAGTGACACCACAGGGCAGGGGGTGTCTGGAGCACCTCCTCAGGCTGAGGAAGATCCAACTAATGTCAAGTTTTGAGATTTCAAACATAAGAGACTGAACAACTGTGATGCCAAAGCAAATCCTGTCCCAGACAACTGTGATGCCAAAGCCCACCCTCCCCAGCTGCCTGGGCCCTGCATTCCCTGCTGGTCCCCAGCAGAGCTGGGATGGAGCAGAGCAGCCTGTCCCTGTTCTCCTGCACCAATTAAAGGGCAATGTTTGTCATCTCAGCTCTCTGCAGAGCTCTGTGGTTCCACATCCTCTCTGTGCATTGTGTCACTGCACACAGCACAGGCACTGCTGCTTTTTCATTAAATTTGCCACTTGACATTAAGTTTGACTTGTTTTTGCCAGAGCAGGTGATGCCTGAGGGTGACACCTCAGCTCCTGATTCCTCACTGGGAGGAGAAGGCACCTGATGTTTCCTTTCCCTGGTTTGGGAGAGCAGATAATCTGATTTATCCCCAACTGATCTCCAACCCTGAGCCAAGCCCTCCCTGAGCCCATCGTGGCTGCCTCACAGAGCCCCCTGCTCTTGGAGAGCTCTCTCAAGCCTGGTTTGATTTGGTTTGTGGGCTGGAGAGCTGTGGGGTGGGACACTGGGCAGGGAACAGAAATCGTGGGTCAGTGTTTGAGAGGGAGGCAGAGAAACCTCCTTCATAAGGGAGGAGAGGATGCAAAGGTGGGTAAGGCATTGAAATAACAACGGAGAGGAAAGTTTGGGGAAAATTGTATGTGCAAAAGTGTTATTTCCTGCCTAAAAGTGGAAATCTGTGTGAGGACTCAGAACTGGCTGCTGCAGAGAGACTTAGGGCACCAGCCTGCTTAATTAACCCCAATCAAATAATTTCTGAACGTGAAATTTTTGATTGTGTGTTGGTCCCTTGAAGACAGCAATAATCTAGAACTTTTCTGTATTATCTATATTGACCTTTCCCCTCCTAAAACCCAAGATCACACCACAGCATTTAAAATCTTACCCAGAAAAGGTTTCCCCTCCCTGCTGAAGCCTTTGCTGCACGGCCACTGTGTAGTTCTGAAATTCAATTACCTCTCCTGGCAGCTGGGAAACGAGGGCTGGAGGGATCCAGAGGAAGTGTTTTGTTCAAATTTATTGGGGAAATAAGTCAATCTCCATATGAAAGGACTTAAATCTTAGTTGGTGTGTGCTGCTTTCAGCCCAGGTATCAACTCACAGGTCAGGAATTGGAAAGCAGGAGGTGTTTTTGGCAAAGCTTCACCTTCCTGCTTTTTGCCTCTGTAGTTGTGCAGGTTCAGATTTCCCTTCTTGACCTAAAATGGATCTCGGAGTTTGGGGGAGACTGGTCAGTTCTGCTGCTTCTGCTCCCTGGACTGGGAATGGAGGCTGCAGGTGGGAGAGAGTCCCAGTCGAGCTGGGGGGGACGAAATGCTGCTCTTTGGAAGAGAAATTAGGAGGGAATTCTTCATATTGTATGAATAAAGTCCTGATGAACCCACTTAGTGCTGCTGCAGGCTATTCCTTAAGCCAGGGAGAAGTTATGTGGTTAATCCTCAGGACGCAGCTGGTGATGAAGTTTGGGAACCACAGAATGGTTTGGGTGGGAAGGACCTCACAGCCCACCCAGTGCCACCCCTGCCATGGCAGGGACACCTCCCACCAGCCCAGGGTGCTCCAAGCCCCGTCCAACCTGGCCTTGGACACTCCCAGGGATCCAGGGGCAGCCCCAGCTTCTCTGGGCACCCTGTGCCAGGGCCTGCCCACCCTCCCAGCCACCAATTCCTTCCCAGTATCCCATCCAACACTGCCCTCCTTCAGCCTCAGGCCATTCCCACTGTCCTGTCCTGTCACTACCTGGGCAACTCCATTGGAGAGTGAATTTCTGCCCATGAATCCAGCACATTTTCTGTATTCTTTTCACCTGGATTTCTGGCATTTTCTTTGCAAACTGTGAATTATGGAGGTTCCTCTCTCATTATAGCCAGGTAACTCTGGCAGGTTGGGAAAATAGGATGCCTCTTGCATGTTCTCTGCAGGTTTTCCATGTGCTCTGAGGGACACCAAGTGCTGTTTGCTGTGGGAAAAGCCCCCTGGAATTCAGGAGCCTGTGCTGGGTGCCCAGGATGTCAGACATGGTACCCTGGCCATTAACACAGAGCAGGCAAGGGAAAGATGTGAAAGGGACCTGCACATTCAACTCTGCTGGTACAAAAAGACAAACAGCAATGTATGGAGTGGTGTTATTTGATTGGAATTCACAGGACTGAAATTTTGTTCTAAACAGAAAAGGGAATGAATCATTCCTGATGGATTCATCAGGGCCATTTATGTTCTAAATACTCATTCTCCACCGTAGCTGCCTCAGGTTCTATGAGGAATGTAAAGCTTTTAAATGCCATTCTTTTTTAAAAGCAATTGGTTTTGTTATTTCAAATAGAGCCTTTGCTGTACTTACTATTGTTGTGTAAGAACCTGGGCAATTGTAAATTGTGTGAGTGATTCCAGAGGTTGCTCTGCCTTGGCACTGAAGGCTGATGGTGTGGCAGGGCAGAGCAGGGGCTGGGGCTGGGGCTGGCACAGCGTCAGGCAGTGGTGCCAGCACCAGTATGGACTGGGCTGGGCTGAACAGGCACAGCAGGAGCAGCTCTGGCAGCTGCATCTCTGAGTCCTGCCTGTCCTCCTGAATCAATGATTTTATTGCCTGAGCCTGGCAAATTTGCAGTCCTTACTTTGCCTGTTTGCAGAGCACTAACCCTCCACACGATGGTTCCTGTCAGCACTGCACAATTCCCAGGTGCCCCCATGCAGCTGCTCTGCCCCACTCCCTGATGCCACCTCCTCCCCCAGGACAGGGGCACTTGGGAGCCCACACAGCCCCTGGCACAGTGTTTCCTACATCCCACAATCATCTTGGAATGGCTTGGGTGGGAAGGGACCTCAAAGCCCATCTTGTTCTGTTCCTGACACCTCCCACCAGCCCAGGGTGCTCCAAGCCCCGTCCAACCTGGCCTTGGACACTCCCAGGGATCCAGGGGCAGCCACAGCTTCTCTGGGCACCCTGTGCCAGGGCCTGCCCACTCTCCCAGACACAATTCCTTCCCAATATCCAACCTGAAGAGGAGGAAACACATCACCTGCAGTCCTGGCAGGAAGGCAATGCCCAGGCAGGTGTTGAGCTGAACATCTGGACTCTGTGGTGGGTGAGAAGGGAACACCAACTGAAGAGGCAGGTAAGTTCAATGGGATGGAAAACCTGATTAACAGGTATCTTTCCTTTAAACTACTCTGGTTTCAACAGATTAAATAAAGCTGGTTTTGGGCAAATAGTTTCCAATGCTTTTAGGCTACAATTATGCAGAGAGTGGGGACTAAGAAGGAAAGACAAGGCAGGTTGGGCTCACACTTTCAGACTAGATATTTGGAAAACTGCAGTAAAACTGACAAAACTTGAAGAAAATCTGTGACTATTTAAATTTACGTGATTTCCTCCCACTCAGTCCTTGCAACGTGGTCTTAAATAACATTTCTCTTCAATTTTGTTGTGCTGTGATGGGAAGTGTGTGGTTACCAGGAGAGCAGACATTGAAATACAGACACAAAGCACAGTAAGAAGCTTTGAGCTCACAAACCTTTCCACTTTTAAGTCCTCAGTCAAGTGGGCTCTCTCTGCCTGCCCTCGCTTCCCCAGGTGTTTTTTTGCCATTTATTCCTGCCTTTTTAAAATATATGCTCTGAAATTCAGGTGTGTATATAATGGGGATGATATACAGTTGTACTTGGACTGAATGTGAACCATCTGTCAAAAACAAAAGCTAAATTCTGGGTAATAAAAGCCACCAAAAGATTGATATTTCGCATTAAAGGGAGACCTGAAAAAAAAGCAATTTTGTTTATGGGCAAACCTGTGTCTGGCACATTTTTCATGTCATATAAAGATGGAAATCTCACCTTATGGCTATAGATCGCTGCTGTATTTCAGGCTTCACAATTGTGGACAGATATGCAAGTGCTTCTATGCTGAGAGAGATAATTCCCCACATATTTTTTGATGGCAATGAGTCCCTTTGAACCTGTTTCTGCTGCTTCCCGGAGGTGTAGCCTTTCCCACTGGCTGCCCTTGGTCTCTCTGCTGAAGCACATGCTTTGAGTGATTTGCTTGGTAGTGGAACGATTCCAGTGCTTTCATCTGATTTCCAAGCTGTTCTGGGTATCACAGGGTGGGCAGAGAAGCTGTGGCTGCCCCTGGATCCCTCCCTGGGAGTGTCCAAGGCCAGGTTGGACGGGGCTTGGAGCACCCTGGGCTGGTGGGAGGTGTCCCTACCCATGGCAGGGGTGGCACTGGGTGGGCTTTGAGGTCCTTCCCACCCAAACCAGGGTGGACTCTGAGATATGGAGTGTGTGAGTTGCAGTGTTGGGTTTGTGCTTTGGACACAGAGGCTTCCCCTGAGCTTTGGGGCTGCAGGTGGCAGGGGACAAGACAGGAGGACATGACCTCAGGCTGGGCCAGGGCAGGGGGGACAGCAGGAGGAATTTGTGCCTGGCAAGGGTGGGCAGGCCTTGGCAGGGGCTGCCCAGGGAGGGTTGGAGTGCCCAGCCCTGGAGGTGCCCAAGGCAGGACTGGCCGTGGCACTCAGAGCTCTGGGCTGGGGGACAAGGTGGGCATCGGGCACAGGGTGGGCTCCCTGGGCTGGCAGGGCTTTGCCACCCTCAGGGATTCTGGGATTCTGTGAACACTTCAGTTGAGCTGCTCTCTCTCTGTTTCCAAAGCACTTTTCTGCACCTGCTGACAATGCCTTTGTTCCAAGGGCATCTGCTGGGAAGCTGTTCCTGCACGGGGTTGTTGCTGCTGCCCCAGCCACATCTCCAGGTGCTGCTGGGCACAGGGCAGTGGGATGGATCTGTCTGCAAAGCAGGGCCATTTTTATAGCAAAAAGCCAGTTGAAGCCCCCGTGGGATGTGGAGGTTTTATTTAATGAGACTATTTTACACCAGGGTTAATATCCTCTCATGCAGCACATTCTGTGCCCAGTTTGGGGCTGCTCATTGCCCTCCACGTACTGGGATGTGCTGGGGACTGGGGGGCAGCACAGGGTGGCTGATGTGCTGTGGTGGATCCCACTCCTCCTTGGGGAATCTCCCTCCTGGGAACACCCCAGAGCTGGTGGATGCAACCTGGCCTCGTTTGGGCTGTCAGTCTCTTACAGAAGCCAAAGGCAATGCAAATGGCAAGGCTGTGCCTCTCCCAGGCTCCTGCTCCCTGTGCTCCACACGGATGGGATTGGGCTGATTGATCACAGGGGACATTCCCAAGGGAGAATAAAACCTGCCAGAGCAGCCAGGGCACTGGGGTTTGCAAAGTAAATATTCCCAGCGCTAAAGCTGAAAGAAAAAGCCTGCTTTGCAAGGAGGGTGGTTTGGCAATGCTGATTTTGGGAGCTCTCTGGGTGTGGGGAGGGGAGGGAGGAGGCTGCAGGCTGGGCTGTGTGTGCATTCCAAGCTCAGCTGGTCCCTCCTCAGAGCCTGCTGAGTGTGCCAGGGCACTGTGAGGGGCTGCAGTGCCCAGGTGCCCCCAGACCTGGGCACAGCCCCTGTGGGGTCACAGAAACCACCTCTGTAGGAAAACCCGTCCCAGAAGGAGTAAAGCACCAACACAAGGAGCAGTCTCTGGGGCTGGGCAGTCAATTTTTGTCTTGCCCATGTCTCCCTCTCAGCACAGGGAAATGGGAGCTCTCAGGGAAAGAAGCAGGGAGGAAACAGGCACCAGTTTCTGCTGCAGAAAGTGCCCAGAGCTGCTGGAGTCCCTGCAGCCCCAGTGCTGGCACTCTGCACCTGAAGATGCACCTCCCTCCCCTTCAGGTGACTCCCCAGCCCTGGGTGATCAGCCCTTGGCCACTCTGGCTCCTTCCTCCAGCCATGAAATTGCCCCTGGGGAGTCTCCATGAACACCTTGGGCAGGAGGAACCCAGGCTGGGCTGTGGGAATGGAGATCCCATTCCAGAAGGGAACAGCTGCTCTTCTCTCAGCTTGGTGCAGTGTGGTCCTCCTGCTCTTCTGGCTCCTCTCAGACACAGCTGAGCTGGGACCATCTTTGTGGCACCTTTCTGTCACACATAGGGACATCTGCCACGTATTCCTGTCTCCCTCACCCTGGAAAACCAGGCTTTGGATGCACAGGGTGAGTTCCACAGTAAAAAATACAGCTTTGTAGCACTGAGAGTGTTTGTGGTGGGGTAATGGAGCAAGAGGGATGTGGCTGTTGGGTCCTGCTGGGCACTTGGTGGAGCTCCAGCCAGGACCATCCCGAGCCACTGAGCCTGGTGCTGCCATTTGGAGGAACCCTCATTGCCTGCATGGATTGTGTTAATGATGGTGTGGGGGGACAGCCTGGCACAGAAACACTGCCAGGGCATCGGCACAAACACTGCTGCAAAGCTCTGGACCTCCACCCCCTTCCCTGTGCGGACACAGGCCCTGCTCTTTGGGACAAAAAGGGGATTTGTGCCTTTGGGCAGCACCCCTCGCTCAGCCCCAGGTGGTCCATCTGTCACTGAAGCACCAGGGACAGGGACATGCAGGAGTGGTGACATCCCACACGTCCTAAAGGGAATGTGGGGACAGTGCTGGAGACTGGAGCTGTGGGGACAGTGAAAGGAAGGAACACAAGGGCCCCTGGGCCCTGCTCTTTATCTGGTGGGTACAGGGGGTGGTGACCTGATGTCCCGTGTTCAACAGGTTCATGGGCCAGGCTCACAGCTCGGGCCTGGATTTATGTCTTTTTTACTTTTTTTTTCTCTTTTTGCCCTTCTTTTTTTTCTTTTTCCCCTCTTTTTTTTTTCCTTTTCCCTCTTTTCCCCCTCTTTTTTTCCCGTCTCCTCCCTTTCCCCCCTCTTTTTTCCTCTTTATTTTTTGCTCTTTCCTCTCCTCTTCCTTTTTACTTTCCTTTTCCCCTGTTTTCTAACATTTTCCCATGCAGCTGGGGAGGGGTGAGGGACATCATGGGGAGCCAATGGAAGGGACATCCAGAAGTCTCCAGGAAGAGAGTGCCTTGGAATTGGTATCAACAGGTAAAATCTGGTTGGTTTAAGAAGTTTTCAGGGACACATTTGATGCCCTCAATTTTTCACCAACCAGAACAATCCCAGACTCTTCAGACTGGGCAAACAACTCATCATCATAAAGTCCTGCAGTGCTTTTCTACCGAGGAGTCAATGTTAGTTCAGGACCATAACTGCCCTAGCAAGACTAAATCACATTTTCACTATAGCTAAGCAAGTATTTAGCAAGTGGATTTTAAATCCTTATCTGCAGTGCTTTCTCTGTCATAATCGTTATGCCCCCAGTTCTGTAATAAAGGAGGGCTGGGATGGCAGTGCAGGAGCTGCAGTGGCAGCTGCAGCTCAGCTCCCATTTGCATGCCCGGGGGTGTTTGCCTTCCCCAGGAATCCTTTTTTCAAAGCCTTTTCTCAGCTGAAAATTGAAAAAAAAATAAAAATAGATGAGACAAGAGCACTTTGCTTTGTGCTTTCATGCCCTGCTCGTGGCACACACAAAGCATCCTGCTGGTTCCTGATGCCACCACAGCCTGTGCTCAGTCCCAAATTGTCACACCCACCATATGGCCAAGCCACAGCTCCTTCCCTTTAACTTAAAGTGACAAACTCGGGCAAGGTGAGAGCACTTCTGGCATCCAAATCCTCAGGGGATGGTCCGGGGGCATTTTGTGGCAGAAAGGGAGAGTTTCTTCTCCCTTTTGACAGTCAGATCAGAGGTCACCAGAGTGGGGTGACAAACACGGGGGAGTTTCCAGCCCGAGCAGTTGTGTGTTGTGAGTCCTTGATGCCTGTTGGAACACTTTAGTCCAACAACAACCTCCAGGGGTGGGACCAGCATTTAAAACTGGAATTGGGTTGCACATGGAAATACTTGAAATGTTGAGGGTGTCTTTAATTGAAGCCTTTCCTTGGCTGTGCTTTTGGGATAGGCTGGAATTCACTTTTCCCACTAACCAGTCTGAAGGGGTTTTGCATCACAGAAGATTCTCTAAGAAAAATTCTGATTTACTGTGAGGGTGGGCAGGCCCTGGCACAGAGTGCCCAGAGAAAGCCCTGGGAGCGTTCCAGGCCAGGTTGGATGGGGCTTGGAGCACCCTGGGCTGGTGGGAGGTGTCCCTGCCCATGGCAGGGAGATTGGAATGAGATGATCTTTAAGGTCCCTTCCAACCCAAACCCTTTTAGGATTTCCTGAATGTCTCCTGGTGGCCCCAAGGAAGTTCTGGTGCAGTCAATGCACCTTGTAAAGTTGCCAAAATATTTAAAAAAAAAAAGACCAGCCTAAACCCCCACAATTTTTACAAAGTAGGTAGAGAAGGGGAATGTTTGATTAAAGGATCTACTCAAACTGTTTCATAGCTGCTTCTAATGTTAAATCATTGCACTCCTGGCATAGCGTTGTTATTTACAGGAGAAAATAAAAAAGGAGTAATAAAACCTTGTGGTTCCTTTTTTTAATGAAATGAGTATCTGACAGGTTCCTGCAGCTATCAGAAAGGGTGGAGGAGGCAGTGCTGGGGAAAGCATGTGAGAATTGCAGCTTGTTGAATAACAAGTGTTTTATGAACAGTTTCTATAAGATGTGAGAAGGAGAGGTTGGGGCTGGAGTTGGAGACTTTGCTGTGCAGCAGAACTCACCAGAACCAGAGACCTGGCACAGGGAAGGAGAGTCTCTCTTTTCACTTGGGTAAGAGGCTGGGCTGTGAACATGAGCCAGGGTGTGCCCTGATGGGCAGGAAGGTCTCGTATCAAAGCTGTGGGCACAGCCCCAGGGCAGGGACTGTCCCTGTGCTGGCACTGCTGGGGCACCTCCANGTGTGTGATGTGGTGAGGCAATAAAAGGTGTGTTCTGGGCTGGCCTTGGACCTGAAGAGGTCCAGGTTGTGGATTTCTGTCCATCAGTCAGGGCAGTGACAGCTGGAATAACACCCATCATTTCTTTATGATCCTTGTAAATTCCCTGAGAACCTGCTGATAAAGATTCCCACTTAATAGGGAAGAGCTGAAAAGTGGATGAATGGAATTAAGGATTCTCCACAGATATGTGACCACATATGGTTTTAAATGAATACAGAATGAAAATTATTTGAGATATAAAAGAGCAATTCAGAGCTTCCTCCGAAGCAACACTCGTAGCAAGAGCTCATCCCGCTGTTCTGAGAGTTCCAAGGATCATCAGTGGAACAGAATGGCAAGAGGTTTTTATATTTAAAACAAAATACATCCTTGATTTCAACAGCATCACAAGTAAACTTTGCTCCTTGGGTTTGGTCACAGTGGCCTTGTGGATTTGGGAAATAATTTCTGTGTGCTCAGCCAGCTGTGAGCCAAAACCCCAGAAGGATCTTTGGGTTTGCAGCTGTTTGTAGAAGAACCTGATGGTCGACAGTTCTTGTGGAAGAAACAACAGAACGACACTAAGTTTGAATATGCATTTCTGAAACAGACAAACCACAAAATCAACAAACAGAAACATACAGAACCAAGCAGATTTCATTTTGAAAGAAAACCAGTAGAAAAAAGGGAGTCAGGATCAGTTTCTGTTTTGGCATCCTCAGAATACGTTTTTTATAAGAAAATTTTGTGTACTTTATTATACCAGACACATTTTACTGAAACAACAAGTTCCAATTTGTCTCCTCCTAGCCCCAAATTGACATTTTTTCTGAACATTCCTCTTTGAGAAATGTGTGTATTTCCGTGTTTTGTTCTAATTAAGGATGAAAACAAGCACAAAGATCTTTTGGAAAACTCGGCCTCATCCTTCTCTCTGAGGTATCCCTGGGTGTCCAGCACAGCCCCCAAACGAGGGGGTCACCAGGGCCCTTTATGTGGTATTTTATCATGGAACTGACAGAAAGGCTCAGCATTTCAGCCACCAGGGCAGGTAGTTTGGAATAGAATCAGGGAAAACTAAGGCAAACATCAGACTGTGACTGAAACTTAGGCCAACAGAATAAGCTTTTGTGGCTCACAAGGACTCCAGGGTAAAATCAGGAGGTTCAGGTAAATTCAGTCCAAGGGTTGTCTAATAAAGCATAGCTGGGTGTCACCAAGGGCTGGAGGGTGTTCCCAGCCCCAAGCTGCTGGTCCAACACCTTCCTGCCCAGAGCAGCCCCTGCTGGAGCCCAACAGGGTGCCCTGGAGTGCCCTTTGGGGTCCCAAAGCACAGTGGGGACACCAGCAGTGCCCCATGCCAAGCCCTTTTGGGAGGGTGGGACCCCTCCAGCCCCCCTGGGAGTGCCCACATCCCACCTTTGCTGCCCCAAGTCTCCCTTCCCCAGTTTCTCTGCTCAGTGTGAGCTCTCTCCTGCCCCTTGAATCCCTTCTCAAGCCTTGAGTTGCTTTGAAACCCTTTCAGATGTTTCTGCTCCTCTTCTTGTTTGTTTTCGGTTGTTCCTGCTCCTTTTCCCCTTCAATGAATTCCTCAAAGCAGATGGGCTTCAAACCCTGTCTTGCTTTCAAAAGGCTCTCTCTCTTCTAAAAGGGACGCGTTTCTCTCATCTGAGGGGTGTGCAAGGAGACTTTATTGCCTGGGGAAGGAACATTCATACCCAGCAAACGCAGACTTTGCAGGGGTTTCATCCTCAGGCCCGTGGCAAGGAGGAGAGGCTGAGTTTGCTGCTGTTTCTGAGGCTCTCCCTTTTTCCTGCCTTAGATCTGGGAAATCTGGAATTTTGGAGATCCATCTATATCACAGATTCCCACACTGGTTTGGGTTGGAAGGGACCTCACAGCCCACCCAGTGCCACCCCTGCCATGGGCAGGGACACCTCCCACCAGCCCAGGGTGCTCCAAGCCCCGTCCAACCTGGCCTTGGACACTCCCAGGGATCCAGGGGCAGCCCCAGCTTCTCTGGGCACCCTGTGCCAGGGCCTGCCCACCCTCCCAGCCACCAATTCCTTCCCAATCTCCCAGCCAGCCCTGCCCTCTGGCACTGGGAAGCCATTCCCTGTGTCCTCTCTTTCCCTGTTTCCTGCTGTTCCCTTCAGGCACTGGAAGGTGCAGTTGGGTCCCCCCAAAGCTTCTCTTCTCCATGCTGAGCAGTCCCAGCTCTCTCTCTGGGAGAACAGAGGACTCCACAGCTCTGTGGTCTCACCTTTCAGTCTCAGCACCAGACTTCTGCTCAGCATTCCTCCTCCCTGGCACTTGTGCTGTGCTCGGGGTTGCAGAGGCTGGACCTCACCATTGGTCATCATTTGTCATCTCTTGCTCATCTGCACCATTTCCCAGAGCAGGGGATGCCCAGCATCCTGAGGGTGGCTGCTGCCAGGGGCAGTGCCAGGCTGCTGCAGTGCCCCAAGCCCAGAGGGACCCTTAGTTCAGTTTTATAGCCTGGAGCTGATCCATTCACACTGAGTTGGTGCTGCGTTCCAATAGGGGGGAAGGAAAACGTCCAAGCCGATGTGGGGTGAAGCTAGAACTGACTTTAATCATGGAGCATGGGACAGGTATATCTCCCAGGGAGAAGCTTGGAAGGTGGGAGGATTTAGGGGGCGGAACGTAGCAAGAAGGGGATGGGTTTACAGGTACTAAGGGGTATACAGACTGGGCTTAGCTGACTTCACATGATGGCAAAGGGATTAACATAGCAGCCAGACAGTGGAAGATTAGGGGAATACACAATCAACAGGAAACCGATAGTTGGATAACCACCACCCAAAAAACATACAGAGGGATTTTTGTCTAACTAATACAATCAACTACTAACTATGTTACAAGACAACTTTTAAAACATGAGCTTCTGAATTCTGAGGTAGTTTTCAGTTTCTGGTGTTGTTCACTTGCTGGTTAGCTTCATCCACTCTATGAAGGGGTCACTCTGGCTATTTTTATCATCCCTCAGGCAGGGTACCTCCACAAGTTGGGACCCTTGTCTCGCCCCCTGGTTGGCAATGAGTGGGGGATGAACAGTGTCCCCTACCTGGGATCACCTGCTGGGGGAGATCTGGGCTGTGCAATTCTCTGAATTCCTCTTGATTCCTTCTACAGGGACACACATTTGTCTCCCTGACACAACAACCATGGAATTCCTGGATCCCTGATAGTCTGGGTGAACCTCTTTGTACACGAGTCATCTGCTGTTTGACTGAGCCAGCTGGATAAAGAGACTGTCCTTACATCTGTCAGTGAGCAGAAACTGTTATTAACTTCTATTAAATGAATGCCAAGTTGTAACTGCAGTAGAATATTTAAATCCATCTCCTTGGATAATGTATTCCATGATCACTCAGGGTTTGCCAGCGTCTGTGGGTGCCAAAGTTTCTTATCTCCTCTGATATTCAAATCCCCTGGAGCCATCCCCAAGTGCCTGAGAACAGGCTTTGCACGCACCGATGGATTTCACTCGGGAAACAAATGATACAACCAGGTGTAAAACCTGAGCAAATGGGTTTCTAAATGCGTGGGCACAAGGATTTCTGTCAGAAGAGTTTCTCAGTTTGTGCAATCACCACACACCTTCTGGGGGTGTGAGAGGGCAGAGCACCCATTTCAAGGACCCACCTGGCTTTGGGAGAGTCCTGTGCAAACCCATTTTCCCCTGCTGGTGGATATTCAGCGAGAGTCACTGGGCTGCTTGGTATAAAGTGATTGCTCTGATAGGTCTGATTATGTATGTTGATGTCCTCAATCCGATAGCAGGACTGAAGTGTTGGGGATTGAATGGCTATTTTCCATTTAAATATTCCCAGAGGGTTTCTTTGGGTCACTGATTGCTGTGACCCCGCAATGTTAAAATGTTTTATTTTTCTTGAAGAGAAATAAATAACACTTTCAAATGAAAAAACTCTCCAGCTGTGGAAGGTCTGCCCAAGGAAGAGGAACTGGAGTTTTAGGGATCGAAGGAACTGGAAATCAAAGGGGGATTATCAGCTTCTTTGTTGTGCCTACAAATAAAAAACTGGCTGTTTTCTGTGCTTCTTTAAGCCTGAAACTTTCTGCTGCATTTCTTCCTCTTAAACAAAAGATAACAGGGAAGAAAATAAATGCAGGAACCTCAATTCTGTGAAGGAGAGCCCTGTTTGCTCACTGGTGCATAAAAAGGCCTTATTGGAGACTTACATCTTAGTCGTGCTGATTTAATTTCATTTCAGATCATGTCCTCCTGCCACGTTCCTCTCAGTTTCCCTCAGTGGCAGTGGGTGCCCTGTTTTCAGATAACAAGACTGAGATAATCAGCCCAAAAAGGTTCCCCAATTTGCAGTTTAACCCAGTGTAAGACAGACCATCTGTATATCCATGGGAATCCCCTGGGGATCAGGGCTTTCCAGAGCAGTTCCATGAGTTAGGAGGGATGTGATCTCTGGTTTCTGTCCCAGAGTCCTGAGCTTGGAGAAGACCTCTGAAATCAGTGAGTCCCATCAATGCTCAATGTCCCTCTTGCTGGTTTAGCAAAAAGCTCTTCTTTTTCTGACTCAGGTGTTGGTCTCAAGCTGGAGACTTGTGGTTAAGCCTTGTTTGGAGGAAGTTCTGCTCCTTGTAATTACACCTACAAGATAATGAGTGAGTTGGGTGGATGAAAACCTGGAGGGCCAGAAAATGGAGCATTTTTACCAAAGCAGTGCCCACACCTGGGGTGGGGACAGTGTCCTGTCACTCCATGTCCTGTCAGTGTCTCAGCAGTGCCTTGTTGGGAGGAAATACAAGATAAAGGTGGAATGAAAGGAAACCTCCAGTACAAATCCTTGTGGCTGCACCTTCCCAAAGCCAAGGGCTCGAATACAGAGACACTCTGGGAAGGGATTTTGTTTTGCAGGAGCTGCTGTGCTGGATTTGTGACTCAAATCCAAGGAGTTTGCTGGGGGGGTTCCCTCAGGGTTGTGGGTTTGTACCAGGTCTGACCAAAGACCCACCTGGGCTGAACCCACCTTGGCAGAGACTCCCAGGGGATGCTGAAGGAAGGGTGTGATGTCCAACCCAGGGAACTGGGGGCATGGTCCATGTCAGCCCAAGCTTCAAGCCTGCCAAGCCCCAAGCAATGATGGAAGAACTTTTGGTGAGTTCATCATGATGGTGACAGGGTGTGTGTAGGTAAAAGGGTGGTGGAAACCCCTGAAAGAAGCTCTAAGCCCTCAGTGCCTCCAGTTCTCACCTCACCTCCAGAGTCCATTTACACCCCAGTGCCACTGGGAAATGCTCTCCAAGGATTTCTACAGTCAGACCTCTTGCAAAACAGGTAAAGTTTCCACTGGTGACCAACAGGTGGTTTCTGACAGACAAACCCCTGGAAAAGATGCACATGTTTTATCTGGGGACATAAAATTTGTGTTTGGTGCTGAGTGCTGCTGGGTGGTGCTTTGCTGGGAAAGCTTTCAGACAGGAGTCTGGGACTCAGAGAGGCTGTGGCTGCCCCTGGATCCCTGGAATGTCCCAGGCCAGGTTGGACGGGGCTTGGAGCAGCCTGGGCTGGTGGGAGGTGTCCCTGCCCATGGCAGGGGTGGCACTGGGGGGGCTTGAATGTCTTTCCCATCCCAGACTATTCCATGACTGTGCCTCCAGCAGCTCTTCCAAGGGTTGGAGGTGCTGCATGGTGAGCCCAGCTGGTCCTTCTGCCCCTCTGGCCCCTGTCCCCAAGGCAAGGGTGGCTGGGACCTCCCCTTCCCCATCCTGCCCCTGGTCCCCTCCAGCCAAGGTGTTTTGCTGCTCAGGCTGAAGAACAAAGCAGGTTTTGCTCAAGCCCCAGACTGGGAGAGCTGGGGTGTCTCTGTGGGTCGTGACAGCCCAGGGGACACTGTGTGGGTGGCAGAGCTGCCACCAGCTGTCCTGTCACTCGGCTCTGGCCATGCTGTCACTCCAATCTGCCTCACTGGGTGTTTTCCCCTGAAGTCCATGACAAATTCCTGAGTCACTCGTTCCGAGAAGGCCACTGAGCCCAAAGCTCCTGGAGCTCAGTGCCCGAGTGCTGTGGGGCCTCTGCAGGGCTGGTGGTCCCTGGAGCCCCCTGAGCCCCACCTGAGCCTCCCCTGAGCCCCACCTGAGCCCAGGAGCTTCACTGCTAATTGTGTCCTAAATATCCCCATTCAGGTCTAAATTTGGTTGCCAAGGCAACAATAATTTCTATGCATTACGAATATCAGACACCTCTCGAATCAATTTGTTTTCCCTTGTTGCCATGGTGACAGACATTTTGTCAGAATTATTTAGGGAGAGACAAACCCAGAGACCTGTCCAGGGAAGGAGCTGCAGGAGGAGCCCCGTGGGGAGCCCAGCCCCTCTTCTGACCCCTCCTGCCCCACTGAGGGGGGTCCTGCAGGGCTGAGGGAGCATTTTGTGGTTTGGGTATGAACAGCCCCCTCAGCCACTGCCCCATCTTCATCTTTTTGGCGTCCAGACTCCAGCTAATGACCATCATCTGCCTCAGCTTTGGGCATCTTCCAGCCTGGCCACCACCAGAGCCTTTCTCCTCTGCAGTCCCTAAAGGCTCCTCCTCTTAGAGCTGGGGCTTTGGCTGCCCCTCTGCCTTCCCAGCCTCTGTTTTCTACAGTAGCAGCTCTTGAAACAGGTTGGAAACCACCTGAAAGTGTTTCTCTGGTACAACCATTAGCGATGCTGCAAAGGTGTGTCTTGGAAAGCCTCAGCAGGACATTCAATTGTCCACGTGCTCAGTGAGGTTCTGGAAACTCTGGATTGCAATGTCTGCCCTGCAACCTCCTTTTTGGTCTGAATTCTGTCCCATCAAAGTGGCAGTTCAGTGGGGAACCCCAGGCAATTTATTAAACCATTTGGGGCACTCTGCCTTCTCCACTCCTCCTGCTCAGTGTTGTGGGGTGGGCTGGCAGGACCCACCACCCCGGGTGAGGTGGGCTCTGAAACACTGCAGCCAACAGAGTTCTCCAGGCTCCATGGGATGCTTGGGGTGAGAGAAAAGTCACAAGTTTAAAAAAGCAAACTAATCTGAGCATGGTTTGGATCACCCACCTTGTCCAGTTCCTGTAATCTCTTATTTGAGGAATAATAATGTCACTTTTAGGTCACACTCTATTGACTCCATATTTCAGGCTGAGGGAGCTGGGGCTGTTCGGGCTCCAGAGGAGACCCTGAGAGGGGACCTCCCATGTCCATCAGTGGCTGCAGGGAGGGGGCAGAGCAGGGACCAGGCTCTGCTCGGGGGGCCCAGCAATGGCACCAGAGGGACGGGCAGGAACTGATGGCCAGGAAGGTGCCCCTGGCCAGGAGGAAGAACTTCTTGGCTGGGCAGTGCCCCAGCCCTGAGCAGATTGTGCAGAGAGGGGCTGGAGTCTCCTCCCTGGGGATATTCCAGCCCCTCTGGACACAACCCTGTGCCCTGTGCTCTGGGATGGGCAGGGAGGGGACACCAGTGACCCACTGTGGGCCCTTCCAGCCTGACCCATCCTGGGATTGTGGGATTCTGTGTTTGGCAGTTTAGGAAATCAAAAAGACTTGAAAGAATCTCTTATTAAACCCACGAGTGCTCAAATTATCAGTGAGTTTTAGAAAAGAAATCAATCTCCCGAGCATGAGTTAGGAATGCCCACTGTGAGCTCGGAGGCTCCCGCAGCACCCCAGGGCTGTGTCCTCAGTGCTGCATTTCTGCAGCCACACGCTGTCTCTGCAATGGCAAAGCCTCCTCTCTCCTTGCCAAATAATGCTTAATGCTCCTTGCACTGGAAATGTCCAGGCAGAGGAGCCAGAACACTGGAGCAGCAAGCTGACATCTGGCAAAGTGAGTGAGGAAATACCTGGGGGCAGCAAATGCTGCTCCATCCGACTGCTCCCGAAATCCAGGCAGCCTCCCAGTGTAATCCCCAGGCTCAGCACGCTGCTGCTGAACACGGGGATATCTGCAAGTCAGAGGAACAAAACCTATTCCTTCCAAATTGCAGATAAGCAGAAAATACAACGTGGTGCTTCTCTTCCCGAAGAAATCACTGGGAGCACTTGTAGGGATTTACAGGAGCTGTTTGTGCTGCTCTCCCTTCCCCTGCAGTCACAGCTTCACCTGCTCGCTTCCCTCCACTTGGTGGTAGCATTTTCTCTGTGTTCCCTCCTCTCCTCCAGCCTCTGGAGCAGCCGTGGATGTGAACAAGGAGCCCCTTCCCCACTGGAAGAGGGACTGAAGGAGTGTTGAGTGTGTACTTGGCTCTGCAACACAGTGAAGTTTGATAGTTGGATCCTCCCCAGACTGGGTTTGCTTGTACTCAAACCATTTCTTCTAGAGTGAGAAGGAGAGGGGAAAACCCCAAAAGCTTGGGAAGGCTGCTCTGTGGCCAGCTCAGCTTGTCCTCACGTGGGTTTGATGCCTGCATGGACCTGATTCTGCTGGAGATGACAATGGAGGGTCAGCAGCACAGCTGCCCCAAAACCAGCCTGAAATCTGCTCTGGGTTAGGGGAGCCTGGGGACAGGAGGTGCCAGTGTCCTCTCCAGCAGGTGAAACCATCCTCACATGCTGTCTTGGAGGTGTCCTCCCAATTCCTTCTCTCCTGGTGAAAGGTGTTTGTGCAAAGAACCTGAGGTCAGGAGTGAAGGGGCACCAGTTCTGGGGAGCACTTTGCCCATGAGGTGGGAAGGATGAGCATCCCTGGTCACTCCTGGGGGTACCTGGAGAGCCACAGGGTGCCCTCCCTGCCTGGCCATGGCTCTGGTGGGATCAGGACCTGCTGAGGTCACTGGAGAGCCAAAGCTCTGCTGAGGGGCTGGATCCCCCAGCCAAGCAGGACAGGAGGGACCTTTGCCATGGAGAGGAGCGATGCCAACGCAGCAGGAGTGCCATGAGCAGCTGGGCAGTGCTGGGCACAGGGGCAGGGATGGTGGCACAGCCAGAGCTGATGGCACTGCTGCCTTCTACTTTTATTTTATCTACTAAAACTCTACCCAAATGCTCCAGCTGGAGAATGGGCTGCTCTGGGTGCTTTGGGCTGTCCTGAACCTTTCCCTGGTGGGAGCCCAGCTGGGATCAGACCCAGGCCACGTGTCGTGCTGGGGTGTTTGCTGCTGCTCTGGTGCAGCCCATCTTCCACCCAGCAAAACTGCAGCACCTCCTGCTGCCAATGGAATTATTGTAATATTGATTTTAGTTTTTTTAATTGCAGTGTGCCATTTATAAATGGCTTGTCTGAGCACTGTGACTGCTGCTCTCCTTCCTGCCAGCAGCAGGTTCCCAATCACTGGGAACTCGTGGTTATTAAAACATAGTAAATTGGTTTGCAAGGTAAAAACTCTTATCCTTTTCTGAAGAATTGATTGCCACAGGGGTTGGCTAAGCTGGAAAAGGGAACTTTTTCATCCCTTAATATCTCAGGGACATTGGCAACCTGGATTGTGGAGAGAGTTGTGCTGTGCTTTGAAGTCGCCTTTTGTGGCTGTTACATCTGTGGGTTATCCAGAGAGTGGAAAACTCGGCATGGATCCTGGTGAAACCCAGCTCTGTGTGTCTCTGCAGAGCCCCGGGGCTGCTGGGCACTGGAGTTCCTGCCCTCAGGAATGGTTTGGCTCAGAAATATTCAGGGAACTGTCCCTGCCCAGCCTTGTCACTGTCCCCCAGCCCTGTCCTGGACTGGGGGGCTCTGGTGTCCTGCTGGGGGGGTCACTGGTGTCCTGCTGCACCCCTTCCTGGGAAGGGATCTCTTCCTTAAGAAAATCCTTGTTCTTCTTTAAAATGGGTGGGGAAGGTGAAGACTGTGCTGATAAAAGCTCTGTGATGCCTGTGGGAGCTCTCAGTATTGTGGGGAGGACACTTTGCCCACCCCAGTTTTTGGGGCTGCCTTGCCTGGCAGAGGCTGAAAGTTACCCTGAGGTCACAGAGATGGAGAACAGTCCTGTGGATGTTCTCCATCACAGAATCATGGAATGGTTTGTATTGGAAGGGATTTGCAAGGCCATCCAGTGCCACCCCTGCCATGGGCAGGGACACCTCCCACCAGCCCAGGGGGCTCCAAACCCCGTCCAACCTGGCCTTGGACACTCCCAGGGATCCAGGGGCAGCCACAGCTTCTCTGGGAATTCCATCCCAGCCCCTTTTCACCCTCCCACCCACCAATTCCTTCCCAATCTCCCAGCCAGCCCTGCCCTCTGGCACTGGGAAGCCATTCCCTGTGTCCTGTCCCTCCAGGCCTTGTCCCCAGTCCCTCTCCAGCTCTCCTGGAGCCCCTTTAGGCCCTGCAAGGGGCTCTCAGGTGTCCCTGGAGCCTTCTCTTCTCCAGGTGAGACCCCCAGCTCTCCCAGCCTGTCCCAGAGCAGAGGGGCTCCAGCCCTGCAGCATCTCCATGTCCTCCTGGCACTGGGGGCTGCAGACCTGGATGTAGCACTGCAGATGTGTTCTTCACTCAGCTCTAGCAGATCTTCAGATCTCCTGATGAATTTGGCTGTTTCACCCTCTCAGATGCTGTGTGAGAGTCAGGAGGTCTCACCCAACCTCCCAAAGGCCGTGGCAGGGGAAGAAAAGGCAGAGTCTCCTTGTGCTGTGAGGGAAGGGGGATATTTTCAGTGGAGAATATCTGTGATGCCTGTGATGGGTGCTGGGAGCTCAGCAGGGAGATGTCACCTGGGAGAGCCAAGTCCTGGGGAGTGTGTCCCTGGGGGGAGCTGCTGGAGCTGGGATGGGGTGGATGCTGCAGGTTTGTGTAATTTCCATGGCTACCCAATCTAATGCACAGCTTTAGGAATCATTATCTGGGATGAGCAATAAACCTCTTACCAGATTACTGTTGCAAAATGTATGATACTCGGCTTTCTTGGGAGCAGCAGCTTCAGTCTGTGGCAGGAGTGCTGTAATTACTGTAATGAGCTTTTGGCAGCCTTGTTTGGGAGAGCAGTTCTTACTCTTCCTGGGAGAAAGCAAAACAAATATGTGACTGTGGCAAAGGAAGGATTCCTCCAAATCCCTCACCTGGCCTTCCTTAATGCCCAAAACCTGGAGAAAGCTTTGGGAGTGTCTTGCCAATGGCAGATTCCTCCCAAAGTGATGTCTGGCAGTGTGAGCAGCTGCTTTTGGAGAATTCCACCTTAGAAGACATCTGCTCCGACTGCTTTGGATGTGGTAGAACAGGGGGAGGAGGGGTTTTCAGAGAGATTACCCACACTTCTGGAATTTTACAGTGGGAATAAAGCAAGGACAGGTGGCTCATGCCCCTTTAGGCACTGCAAGGGGCTCTCAGGTCTCTCTGGAGCCTTCTCTTCTCCAGGTGAACACCCCAAACTCTCCCAGCCTTTCCTCACCTCATAGGAGAGGGGCTCCAGCCCTTTAACCAAAATCAGAATAGAGAAATGAACTGGCCAGGCTGGGTATGGCCAAGGTAAACCTCAGTCAGCACAAGCTGAGTGTTTGCTTGGCTTTGCTTGTTTGCCCTCCCTGATATCGAGGGGAGGCTCCACTCCAAGGGCTGGGCAGCCTGGGACAGCAGTGACAGCCACTCCACAGGTGGGGATGTCCCCACACTCTGCTCAGGCTGCTCTGAATAACACTCACAACTAGATGGATTTATTTTTCTCCCCTGTCTGCTGATGAATTGATGATTTATGAATATATTTCTGTTATATGACTGGCCCTGTGGGCCTCAAAGGGTTATTCAGAATAAACAAGATTGACAGAAAATAAGGGATGCAAAAGCCTTTCTAGCAGCTGATGTGTTTGGGGTGTTCTCTCGTGCTGCCAGCTCGGGATTCTGGGCAGGAACACGCAGGATTTCTGAGGCACAGAAGGGATGCTGTGGCAGAGGAGCTGCAGCCTCCCTGCTGGGGGAGAGCGTGGCTTTGGGGCAGCAGGGGAATGTCCCAGGGACTGCCCTGGCACAATCACTGTGTGAGCCAGCACAGCTCCCACAGCAGGTCTGGGGGCTCATGTGCACTTGGAGTTAATTACTGAGAGGGTTGGTTGGTCACAAGTTAAAATTGTCCCTCTTGTAACCCTGGGACTGGACTTGAAAAATCGGGAGGGACTTTGGACAAGGCATGGAGGGACAGGACACAGGGAATGGGTTCCCAGTGCCAGAGGGCAGGGCTGGCTGGGAGATTGGGAAGGGATTGGTGGCTGGGAGGGTGGGCAGGCCCTGGCACAGGGTGCCCAGAGAAGCTGGGGCTGCCCCTGGATCCCTGGGAGTGTCCAAGGCCAGGTTGGACGGGGCTTGGAGCCCCCTGGGCTGGTGGGAGGTGTCCCTGCCCATGGCAAGGGTGGCACTGGGTGGGCTTTGAGGTCCCTTTAACCCAGACCATCCCAGAGTTCAATGCACATGGACCCCCCGTGCTGTGTCTGCCTGTGCCCCCCCAGCTCACCTGGGGCTTTGCTGCCTCTCCCTGCTGTGAAACTGGCTCAGAAAACCATTCTTCTGACAATTATAAAATCCTTGTTCTGAATTTTGTGGCTTGATGTCACATCATTTTAATTTTTAGTATCCCTCACCTGTTTCTGGTTTCCACCTGCCAGTCCTGGTCGTGCCCACATGGTGAGCCCAGCAGTGTCCCCAGCCCTCCCTGGGGACAGGTCCCAGAGCCCCAGCCCTCCTTGGGGACAGGTCCCACAGCCCCAGCCCCCTGTGCCCTGCCCTGCCCAGAGCAGCAGCCACGAGGGACTTGTTGTGCCTGATGTTGGCACAGCCCCCTGTCAAGTGCTTGTGCCTGAAGCCTTAATGCCCTGTAAAGGAGCTTATTGTGCTCGCAGCTCAAGAGGAGATTATTTTAGGGGAAAGCTGCAGATTGACATTGCTGGAGGACCCTTCAGCACAAAACTTTGGAGCAGGAACAAGCAGTGCTGAAGGAATGATTTTGTTCACATATTGGCATATTTTTGATACTCTGAGAACTTGAATTTCTGTACTGTCTGGTTTAACCTGGTGCTTTGATTCATCTGAGGAAGGGCAGCTCCAGAAATTACACCTTAGGAACGTTTTTCAAGGGGGAAAAAACCAGGCTGTTGTTTGTATAACAGGCTGGAAAAGAAAGCAATTGCAGGCTACTCAGAGTGCAATAAAGGCCTGTATAAAATGTGTTTTGCTCAGCAATGTCAGCTTTATTTAAATCTTCATAGTGATTGTTTTGCATTTAAGCATATTCTAATGGCTGTCTGCATTGCTGCATCTGAAAATCTAATTTCTCTGACAAATTATTCTCCCATTCAGTGCGTCAGGTGAAAGACTCCACGTCTCTAAAGCTGAGCTGTCTCATGTTAACAAAAGTGCTTACAAAGATGCTGCAATTGCTCCTGGCACCGAGTCGTGCTCATACAGAGTTTTCCCTGTGTTGCCTTAAAATAATTTCCCTTTGCAGCTCCTGGCTCTTTCTGCTGAGCTCTGGGTGTTTGGTAGTTCTTCTTTTACCAGGGGCTGTACCTGCTCTGAAGGCACCTCTGCCCTGGGTGTTCCCTAAAGGGGCTCCAGGAGAGCTGGAGAGGGACTGGGGACAAGGGATGGAGGGAGAGGACACAGGGAATGCATTCCCAGTGCCAGAGGGCAGGGCTGGATGGGATATTGGGAAGGAATTGGTGGCTGGGAGGGGGGGCAGGCCCTGGCACAGGGTGCCCAGAGAAGCTGTGGCTGCCCCTGGATCCCTGGGAGTGTCCCAGGCCAGGTTGGACGGGGCTTGGAGCCCCCTGGGCTGGTGGGAGGTGTCCCTGACCGTGGAATGAGATGAGCTTTGAGGTCCCTTCCCACCTGGAGCAGCTGAGGGTGGGAGGTCACCCCTCATCTCTCTGTTAGTCTGGTTTATTGGTCCCTGAGGGACTCTGTGGAGCACACAGGGGAGAGGGATGTTCCCCCAGGCTGGGGGGTGTCAGGTCCTGCAGCTGGATCACCGGTGACTTTCAGCAGCACAGCTGCTTTGTGGCTTGGGAAGTCCCATTGATTGGGGCTTGCACCAAAGTGCAGGACATGAAGTGAAGAAGGGAGCTCTGAACGGGACACTGTGGCACTGCAAGAGCTCCAGGCCATGCTGGCCATGGGGACCAGCCCCACTGGAGCCCTGGCAGGTCTGGCTGGTGCTGCTGGAGGCAGCACTGACCACTGGACCTGCCCCTGGCCGTGGTTTGAAGGGCATCACAGACACAATGCCATTGTTCTGGCTCTCACTGGCACAATTTCCCAGGTGTGCAATGCCAGGTGACCACATGGCAGGGACATGTCGTGGTGCCACCCCAGCCCGTGGCAGGAGAGGGGTGCTGAGGGTGAGGGCAGGACAAGGTCAGGCTGTGCCCTCCCTGAGTGAAGTCTGGGATGGTGAGAGGTGACAGCAGGACAGCTCCATGTCCTCAGGAATTGTAATGCATATGGATGTGGCTTGCTCGAGGGACAGATATGTAAATGTAAGCCATGATCGGGGCCTTCAGTGCCCTCTGTTCACCTCCTCTCCTGCGCCCTCAGGAGCTCGAGGTGCATCTTCTGCAGCCCCTGCACCCCTCCCCTTGCTCCTTGCCATCATCTCCTCTCCCAGTTCACTGATGGCACGAACATTGCCTCGTGCTCCCCCCTGCTCCTGCTCCATTTAACCTCCTCTCACCCGTGTCCAATGTCCCACAAGCAGATCCAAGAGCAGAGGTCTTTCCTGGCTCACAGTCACATTGGAAGAGCCCATGTGACAGGTCTGTGACAGGGGCCTCAACTGGGATTTCTGATACTGGGCCATGCTCAGAGCAAGTTACCAAGACCCATCTGTTCAAAAGCTTGCTGGGTTTGTGTCTCTGTGCTTGGAAAAGCCCAGAAAAGCTACTTTGGCCCCACTTTGCTCAGTTTCTCTCGTGGGCTGCTTCTCCTCCCTGTTTATGGCAGTACCTGGGTGCAGTAGGGTCACACCTGAGCTCTTAACCCCTGCACTATGTCAGGCTTCACGTGTATCCAAAGCTCTATTTTCTGATGTCTCTAATGGAACAATAATGATTTTCATTTCTTTGTATCTTCTAACACAAACTCCTGCCTGATTCTCCAAGCATCAGTAACACTGAAATGCTTTTTTCATGACACAACTCCCTTAATCACTGTGCTCAAATCATCTTCAGTAACCTACAGGAGGAAAATGGGCTCTCCAGCACACGGAGAGGTTAAGGAATAATGCTTGGTCAACTTTGCAAAGCAATTTGAGCACTATCTATGAAATAATAAGTACCAGATGAGAGGTATGCATTATTAGCCACCTCTTATCTCCAATTGACCTTTCCTGGTCAGTTGAACACCCAAAGAAGTGAGGACTCATTTCATGCTAACCTGGCAATGTGCCGGGAGCATCCATTAGGATGTCCCAGGAGTGCCTGTTCCTTCCTCACACAGCCCATTCTGGTCTGCTCTGGAGAGCAGGAAGGAACCCAAGGCCAAGCCCTGCTGCCTGGGCTGGAACTGTGGGGTGGTGTGGGATCAGACACTGCAGCAGAGATGGCAGTGGGACTTGGGAAGTGCTGGGAAGATGGAAGGGAGGTGTTTGTTCCCCTGGCTGGACCGACTGCGTGTCCCCTGCCCTGAGCAGACCCAACCTGTGGTGTAGTGGCTTTGTGCTGAGAGCCCTTCCCTGCAGGGCACCGCTGCCTTCCCCTGGCACACTGGGGTTTGGGATTGTCCTCAGCTCAGCTCAGCTCAGAGGGACGTGCCAGTCTCTGAAGTTAAGGCAGTGTGACAAGGGCTCCAAGCTGGTCTGGGACAGGCCATGTCCTGCTGCAGGGTCTGAGCCATCTCTCTGACCAGCACTTCCCTCCTCTTTCCCAGCCTTCTGTTCCTCCACAGCTCTAGGGATGGAGGTTGTTGAAGTCCTTTATTTCAGTCAGGTTCATATAATCCTGGAATGATTTGAGTCAGAAGTGACCTTATAACCCATCTCACTGCACCCCCTGCCATGGGCAGGGACACCTCCCACCAGCCCAGGGTGCTCCAAGGACCGGCCACTCAGCTCACTCTGACCTTTCCACATGGAAACAAAAGTCACTAAAATTTCCTTTTGCTCCAGATTTCTCATCACACCAAACTTTAAGGGAGGAATTAAGCACTGGCAGGGGCTGCCCAGGGAGGGTTGGAGTGCCCAGCCCTGGAGGAGCCCAAGGCAGGACTGGCCATGGCACTCAGAGCTCTGGGCTGGGGGACAAGGTGGGCATCGGGCACAGGGTGGGCTCCCTGGGCTGGGGGGGCTTTGCCACCCTCAGGGATCCTGTGTGATGCTCTGAATTGTTATTGAATAAAGAGCAACTCAACTTTAAATCAATTTCTTCCATCTTATGTTTGTGTCACTTCCCATTGTGATCAACATTCAATGCACACTGGAAACAAGGGATCCACAACTGGAATAATTCCCATAAACTGTGCATTAGAAGAAACATGTAACTACACTATTGCTCAAAGAAAACATGTGAAGGTTGGTGGAATGGGGGCAGCTGGTGTAGGACTGCTCCCACCCAGGTAAATCCCTGCAAGATTTGGGAAAAGGGGGCTCTGGGCTCAGTGAGGGGGTTGTGTTTGCCTGACATGGGGCATGTGGTGCTACACAGAGCAAGAGGAGCTGTATGGGCATCTCCAGCACTGAACTGAGAGCAAGAGAGCCAAAAACCATGACATAACCTGCCTTGGGCTCTCTTGGTGTTCCACTTCAACTTGCTGCGAATTTGTTGTGTCCTGAAAGCAAAAGCAGTGGGTAGGACTGGGGGAGGCCCTGGCTGGTGTGACTGGAAGGACCTGATTCCCAGTGCAGGGGTTACTGCCCAAACCTTGGAACCCCTGCAGGGCAGGGCTGGCAGAAATGCTCAGTAGGACAGGTTTGCCTCCAGGATAGCCTGAGAGACAAGGGCATGGACACCTGCAGTGGGCACCTGAGCCCTTTGTTCCCCTCTCGTAATGTAGGTTGGAGCGTTTCTTCTTTAATTTCTAACACTTTTCTGTCTCCTTGGAATAAAGCTCATTCCAATGAGCTTTCATGCTGTATGTTCCTGGGAAAGCTTCACTTGTGTATCACTCTGGGAACAAATCAGTGTGAGGGGCAGAGAAGACAGAGAGAGGCAAAGACAGAAGGCTGTGGTGGGAAAACCTCTGCAAAGTCACCTGGAGAAGCAAAGGAGAAAATCAGGGACCACTGAAGTCAGCTGGTTCTGGTGTGTCTGACCCAGAGGTCCAAAAAGGGCCAAACTCCCACAAAACAGATGGAGATACATGGAAGGGAGATTCTCCTTCTGCACCTGGCAGTTCAACCCCCCCTCTTGTCCTCTGGGGGTCCCTAATAACTTAATCTCTCACCTTGAAAGTCCTGTTCTGCCTGCAGGTAAGAAACACCTGGGAACAGTCTCTGCAGGGCAGTGGGCACAGCCCCGAGGCTGCCAGAGCTCCAGGGGGGTTTGGACAACGGGACAGGGACGGGAGGGATTGTTGGAGTGTCCTGGGCAGGGCCAGGGGTTGGAAAGGATGGTCCTCTGGGCCCTTCCAACTCAGGACATATTGTGGTCTTGGCTCCTCTCCACAATTTTCTGTGGAGACATTTCCACACTTATGGTATACAAGGAGTCATTGAAACTGTTGAGCTGAAGCAAAGAATTATTTCCTGTCCAGGAGATTTCCAACCATCTCCCCTCCTTTTGGTGCCAGGAGAGGCTCTCCAGCAAGAGGGCATCTTCCTTTGGACCTCGTGTTTCCTGCCAGCCCCTGCATAAGAGGTATGATGCAAATGGTCCCTCATCCCCACTATTCCCAGCTTGGAGCTGCCTCCTGGGTCAGGCCAGAGCTGAGTGCTGTCACTGCTCTGGTGCCTGGACACCCAGCCCTGTCCCCAAGGCAGCTGGCCCAGCTGCTTTCACACATCTGGGTGGCAGCATGTGCAAAAGCTCTATGTCCCTTGGCAGGTTATTTTGGTGTTTTGGACGTTTCCAGCCTGAGCTCTGCCTTGGGTGTGCTCTGCTCCTTGTTTGAACACTTGCAAGAAAGGAAAAGAGCTCTGAGACCAATAAACTGATTACCCAAATTAAGCTGAGTGCAACTGGGAGAAATGCAGTGGCAGGACAGCATCTCCAAGTGTCTGGAGAGTTGGAATGACACCCCTTGGTGGCTGTGTGGGGGCTCCTGCAGGAGGAGGTGACAAGTGGCCTCAATGCCTTGCCAAAGGTGTCCCACACCCCCCAGTGCCCGAAGTGAGGGGGCATCAGGGCAGTGTGTCTGTCCTTGCTGGGAGGGAAGGGCTGAGGGACAGGAGAAGTGAAGGTGCCCTGCTGCCTGTGTGGCTGCTAGCGAGAGATCTGCAGAGAGGATGGTGTGTTGGTGGTTCAAACAGGGCTTTGATCTGCCACATCATCACTTTGACATGTTTTACACTCCTTTAATCCTTCAAACTCCAGTGTGGAGGCTCTGGATCTTCTTGCCTCTTTCTTCTGCTTTGCCTTTCCCTCAGTATCCTCTCAGGACACAAGGACTCCACAGCACTGCCTGAACTGCCCCCAAATTCTACATTTTCTTTCAATTCATGGTGGTTTTTTGGCAACATAAATAGTAGTTATTCAGAAAAGGAATGGCTCAGAAAATAATTAATTGTTCTTCTGCTTCCATTTATCCCAGCTCTCCTGGTAGGCATCCCACTCAGTATCCCATAAATAAATGGGAGTTAAAATCTCATCACCATCTGGCTCTGCTGGGAACTGGCCTTCTGGCTGTGTTGCACTGGAGGTGGAATTGCTGGAAGAACCTGGTAATTTACCATTTCTACCCTAATGAAATATTTAATCAGATTAATCAATGGATATTCATTAGTCAGTGAGCTTCTCAGGCTGGGATGTGGTGCCATGGCTTCCTCAAGCTTTTGTCACATGGAGAACTGGATTGATTTCTCTCCAGCATCTCCCCTCTCAGCTCTGAGTTGCTGCAGCTGCACTGCAAACCCTGCTGCTCATTGATCAGCTCAAGGGCTTGGCTGGAGAGGGGCTGCTCTGTGATCAGCCTGCAGTCAAGGGGGCTTCACTGGGCTCTGCAAGGGCCTGCCTGGGGGGCTGAAAGGAGCCCTGGCCATGAGAGCTGCGGGCTGAGAGCTCCAGCTGGCCCCTCAACACGCCCAGCTGTCCCCTCAACGCCCCCAGGTGTCCCCTCAACCCCTCCAGCTGTCCCCTCAACACCCCCAGCTGTCCCCTCAACCCCTCTAGCTGCAGAGCAGGGCCAGGCTGAGAAGTGTCGAGGATCAGGCAGAGCTGGAGAAGGACATCTCATTTCTCTATGAATCTTTGTTTCCAGACTCTCCTCCCAGCACAGTGTGGTCTGTGAGAGCCAGTTTGACCTGGCACAGCCTCCCTGGGCTCTGGGGTTGGGCTTGGCCACCTTCCCACCCAGGCACTCTGCTGGTACCTGGGGCTCTGCAGGCAGGGGAGGTATGGCTAAAACTCAGCTGAGAGAGGAGCATTTTGCTGATCTGATTGCTTTTTGAAACAATCCTCAAATCCACAAAAAAAGTATGATTTTAATGTTTTTTTGCCCACTTTCCCCTCACCCCGTGTCTTTGAAGCAGTGCTGGTGATGGCACAGCACAGTCACTTGGGTAGAAGCAACTTTACTGCAAGTTTGAGGTTTGTTTGCAAGAAAGGAAATAATAAACTCATTAAATAGACAATTAACCATATGAAATGAAAGGGACACCCCTTCCAATGCTTCATTCTGATGGATGCACTTTATTATTTCCCAGAGAAGCTGTGGCTACCCCTGGATCCCTGGAATGTCCCAGGCCAGGTTGGACGGGGCTTGGAGCACCCTGGGCTGGTGGGAGGTGTCCCTGCCATGGCAGGGAGTGGAACCAGATAGTCTTTAAACTCCCTTCCAACCCAAACCATCCCATTTTATGATTTTTTAGGTGATTAGTTGGTTGTCCATCCCTCAGAGCAGCAGCCCAGGGTTGTGTCCCCTCGGGACAGGGGCTGTGTCCCTTGTCCCAGTTCACTGTGCCATGTCCCCTCCTGCCTCCTGCCCGTTCCCCCGGGTCCCACCTGCCCTGGGGGTGTTTGCTGCCGGCAATGGCTCATCCTCTCGGTGCAGAATTGATTTCCCTGGTTAACTTGCTCGCTGTGTGTCACAGATAAGCCTGTGCAATGCACAGCTCCAGCCACGGCTCTGCTGGCACCCAGTAATTTGAAGTGTTGCTCTGCAGTGTATTACAGGCTCCAGACTCGTGGACGTTCTCTGCCTGATCTCAAACACACTTAAATCACGGCTGAATGAACATATTTTTCAAAGATAAGCCCAGAGCAAATGAATTGGATTTATTTTTAATGCTGACTTGTTTCTAATGCCCAGTGACACATGAACAAACGATTGCCATTGCTTGTCCTCTTTCTCTGTCGGATATTGCTTTGGGCAGGATAATATCAGTGTATTTAGTATTATAAATCATCCCTCTGGCTTGATATTTCTTCTTTGAGGAAGAGATTTCAAATCAGCCTCCAGAAGACAGGCCAAACCTTCCTCATTGTCACGGTGCCACCGAAGTCAGCAGCCAAACTCATGTGATATGAGCAAGTCAGGGGCATCAGGGCAGGGATGTATCTCCATCAAGTGACCTTGCTGCTTGCTGGGTGGTGACAGGGATGGACACTGGTGGCTGGAGTGTCCCCAGAGCCCTCCCTGCTCTCAGGGCTCTCAGCCCCCAGGGACTTGTCTGCAACCAGAGCTCAGGGTTTACACACGGGCTGTTTAATCCCAGGTGTAAAAGCCGTTCTGTACTTCATCCTCTGTGGCTTTTCAGCTCTGCTCTGCACCCTCCTGTAGCTGAGGGCAGTGACGAGGCTCTGGTGTCACGTTCAGCTTTGTACAGTGACCTGATGTTCTCTGGCTTTCCCTTCCATTCCTTTCCTGCCTTTTTAAAATGCTGCTTTGGCTTTTGTGATTCCTGCTAAGCCAGGAGCCCTCTTACAACACAGAGTATCTGCCTGTCAGCCCTTTGTGAAGGGGAGCATTTTGGCAGGCTCGTGTGCGTGAGCCATGAAAAGCCTGTTCCCCTGTGCCCTGCAAACCACATTAAATACACCAACAGCACAAAAAGATCCTCGAGAGGACATCCCCAGGTGCAGCTAAAACCTCCATGTGCTTAAGGCCTGTGATCTATCGCTCATCTGGCCACGTTTTCCAAGGAAAATAAGAACTCTTCCCTGGAGGAGGTGTAGGCAGCTCTCGTGCTGTGCCCCCGCTGGGAGCGAGCTGCACTTCAGCTAATGCTGCTCTGGAAGGGGGGAAGGAGGCACGAGGGTGATACCAGAATATAGATGAGGTGGGATATAAAAGCTTCCAAGTGTGTTTTCAGCTCTGAGGTTCTGGCACGTGACAGGGGGAATGAGCTTCCCTGTGCCTCAGTGGAAGGAGAGGTGCTCAGTGCTGTCTGCCAGGGGATGGCACGGGGGGTTTAGGTGGGATACTTGGAAAGATTCCTTCCCCAAAAGGGCTGTCCAGCCCTGGCAGGGGTGGAGTCCCCATCCCTGGGGTTTTAAAAGCCCTGTGGATGTGGCACTTGGGGACATGGGTCAGTGGTGGCCCTGGCAGTGCTGGGTTCACAGTTGCACTTGAGGGACATTTCCAGCCTAAATTATTGCACAGTTCTATGCCCAGATTCTGCCCTGTTCCCTGGAAACCCTTGGACATGCCCCACCAGAGGGTCTGGGCATGTCCTCAGCCTGTGCTAGTTGGCCCAGAAATGAGAGAGCTGAGCCCAGGCAGCAGCTCCTGGAGGCTCCTGCAGCCACCACCGAGGTGTTGAGAGGAGTCTGCCTTCCTTTTCCCTCTCCTTTCAGTCTGTTTGCTGACATTTCGGCGACGGTGCCATATGTTGTTTTTCACGGGGTAATGATGTGCGGCACTGCAATGATGAGGCTCTGGCATCCTGCCCAAAGGTAGAGCAGGAGAAGCTCCTTCTGGCTCGTGACAGTCCCTGCCAGCTCTGTGCAGGGGCTCCCGTGGGGCTCTGAGTTCAGGAGCAGCTGCAGCTCCCCAGGAACGGGGCTGTCATGGGATGTGCTGCTCGGGGAGGCACCTCCTGGAGCCAGGACAGGGCTTTGGTCCCTGTATGGGCCACTCATTCAAGAGCTGGACTCTGATCCTGTGTGTCCCTTCCAACTCAGAGTATCTGTGATTCTGTGACATGTCATTTCGTCATCTCTTTGAAGAAGACAATGCTGGAGGGGCAGTGGGTTCCCTGTGGAGTGAGGGGATCCCACTTGCATGCTGGCCCATGTTTTCCTCTCTGCATTGAATCACAGAATCATTAAGGTTGGAAAAGACCTTCAAAGCCTTCGAGTCCAACCCCAAACCAATCCCATGGTGCCCACTGAACTGTGCCCCAAGTGCCACATCTATTCATTGTTTGGACACTTCCAGGGGTGGTGATTCCAGCTGTGCCAGGGCTTGGCAACCTCAGTGGCTGGGGCTGTGCCAGGGCAGGGTCAGGGGGGATCTCAGGAAAGGTCCTTCCCCCAGAGGGTGGTGGGCACTGCCCAGGCTCCCCAGGGCAGTGGGCACGGCCCCAAGGCTGCCAGAGCTCCAGGAGGGTCCCTCCTAGTCCGGGTTCTGGGGCAGTTCTGACTCCCCTGGTGGTGCCAGAGCCCATTTGCTGTCCTATGTGTTTCTATATATCATAACAGCACCATTCTAATGACTTTTAAAAGATCCTTCAGCATATGCTGGAGATGTGAAGAGCCACTAATAGAGAGTGGTTTAAATCTCTCCAAGGTTGTTTATGGCAGCCTCATGTGAATTTGTACGGGAACCATAACTCTGCTGGGGAAATCAATTATGCCAAGCAGTTTGGTACATCATTTTCAGTGTATTAATTTTAATTTCAACAGAGAAAAAGACATGGTGAATGCATCTATCATTTCTGAACAAGGTGCTGTACAGTGGCCTCTTGGGTCCCCTCCAGCCCTGCAGTCACTGCTATCCATAAAGGGGAAGGAGAAATTCAGGGGAATTTCATAGTATGGGAAGTTATTATAAATTGGAGTGAACCAAAGAATGCAATTAACAGCCCAGGTTTATTCTTTGTGCTGGGGATGCAGCAGCCATTTGGCTCCAGCTGAACAAGTTACTGCAGACAAAGATGTGATAACACACAAATATTTCAAGGGCAAGGGGGGTCCTGGTTTGGTGCTGCTGCATTTGTTGGCCCCAGGTATGCAAAGCCCTGCCCTTGCTCAGCCATGGTGCATCACTGGGCTGGGTTTGGGGTCAGGGCATTTCAACTTTTTAAAGACAAGTCACTTAAAATTTGAGTTCTTAAGCACAGCTCCTCCTCTGGAAAGGCAGAACTGCTGTGCTGGTGTCTCATGCTGCATCTGGGACATTAAAAAATAACTTAAATTGCATCTCTAGCCAGATGTTATTGTGAGATCTCTGTAACCCCCTCCAGTCACAGGATTAATATCCAGGATAAGTAGAATAAAAGCATTTTATTGAGCTGCTGCAATTTTAAAGACAAGTATAGACCTTAAACCATTCTCATGGCTCCCTCAGGTTCTTCCTTACCCAGAGAAAGGTATCACCCTTTTATTGGTACTTTTAATATTAAAAAAGGGATTCTTTTGTGCTCCTGTTTTGTCACTGTGGACATCACTTCCCTGTCTTTTCTTCCCCTTCTTTATCTTACACATCTCTGTTAGGACAGAACTGCAAGAAGGGGAGAAAATCACAGTTGAAATTTTGTCTTGTTGTTCGAGTCTGCTGTTTCATTGTGTGGAAAAGGAGGAGCAAATGGTGACATTAATCTGAAACCCAGGAAAATGAACCAGTTTGAAATGCATTTATTAGCCTGTTCTATCTCTCTCCAGCTCTGCTTCTGAGTTTTGTGAAATTCCCCCATCCCGTGTCCATGCATAAAATCACTGTGGGCAGAAGCTGCCCCAGGGCTGGGAGTGAGATTGGCTAAAATGGAAAGCCTTTTATTACTGATTTCATCTGAATTTCACAATTCTCATCAAGCACGAACTGTAATGAGCACAAGTAATAACAGTGGAGACCCCTGAGCACCTGAAGTGAAGCCCCAGGAATGCTGCCCCCTGGAACAGCCTCTGGAATACCCTCTGCAGCCTCTCCTCAGTTTCCAGGATCCCAAAATCCCTGAGGCTGGCAAAGGGAATCCCCCTGCCCGTGCTTTGGTTCCTGTGTGGCAGCAGGAAGGATGGGGTGGGAGGGCTGGGTGAGGATGCTCAAGCCCTGGACCAGTGCCTGGACTCTCAGCCACCCCTGGCTGCTGACCAGTTCAGTCCCTGAAGTGCTTTCCTAGAAACACAGAAGGGTTTAGGTGTTTCCTCATCCACACCCACCCTTCTTGCTCTCACATCTGCCACTATTTGTTTTATGATGGCATAAAAAGCCTGGATTTCCACCTGGAATAATTCCCTCTGGGATCAAAGCATCCAACTGCTGCAATATAAATTTCAGGTCATAAAGATCTGCTGCGAGTTTGCACCAGTTAAGAAATAAATGGCTATAAAGGCACATTATGTTTGAATACATGGCTTGGGAAACATCAATCTGGGAAAAGCAAAGCCCTGAATGTGGGGAGAAGCCGTGCTGGGCTGAGCAGAGGGAGCAGAGCACATGCCATGAGCTGGGGGTGGCTTTGCCCCCTTGCTGCACCCTCTGCAGGGATGGGCAGGGAGGGGGACCCTGCCCTGGCCCTGCAGGTGGTGCTGGATTTGGGCCCCTCAGGGGGCTGAGCACACTGAAGGTCCTGCAGAGGTTGGTGTTACAGCATAAGTGATAAATCTGCACTTCACCTCTTCCCAGACCTGCAGCAAGAGGAGCAGGAGGGAACAAAGTGCCCTGGCCCTCGCTGTGACAGCAGCTCCTGTGCCCAGCTGTGCCCTCTGCCTGGGGCTCCTCTTCAACTCCCTGTTTACTGAACAGGTCTCTGCTTGAAAGGAACAAACTTTTGGTGTTGTCCAGATAACAAACACTCGGAGATCCCCTGCAGAAAGGGGCTGTTTCCTGCTGTGACAGGGACAGATGAGCCAGAGCTGGGTGCCTGTAGCCAGCAGAGCATGGAGCTGAGTGCCCACCTCACCCGGCCCAGCCAACCCTTATCAGCCTTCTCCAGCTCTGTAATTAATGAATTTCCTTATCTGCCTGTTGAACACTCCAGCACCATCCTGAGTCCTGCACAGCAGCAGTTCCTGAGCCACCTGTGGCTGTCCCCTCCTGCTGGGGACTCTGAGCATCCCTAAGAGCATCTCGAGGCATCCTGGCTCATCCCAGCAGCCAGAAGAGAGCAGCACTGAGAGCAGAGGGCAAAGCTCTCCTGGCTCCTGTTCAGGGCACCCTTCCACCTCTGTGGGCAGATTCCCATGGGAGGAACAACTGCCTCCAATCCAGGTTTTGAGCCTTCCATGCAATGGGGCTTGGAGTAACCTGGTCCAGTGGAAAGGGGTAGGAATGAGATGGGTTTTAAAGCCCCTCCCAAGCCAAACCATCCTGGGATTCTGTGAAACCACTCCAGAAACATCCCCACACCCCCAAACTGTGATTCTGTGGCAGGGATCAATAGCAATGATTAATGTCAAGGGTAAGAATGGAGGTTTGGAAGGTCCTGGAAAGGAGGATGAATGGAGGTTTGGATGGTCCTTCTCCAGCAGGAGAAGGGTCTGCAGAGGTTTGGGAACCCTCCAGGTGGGATGGTCACCAGTGTAGCTGTTGCCCAGGAATTTGCCCAGGAATTTGCCCATTCCCTGAGTGCCTTTGAAGTCTTGGGCTCCACGATGTGCAGGGAGCTGAGCTCACACCATAGCCCAGCACTGCTTGAGAAATACTCCCTGGGGGAATGATGGGCTCCTGCTCGTCCCTCTCTGCCACTCCTTGGTCTCTGTCCTGCCCCAGCCTCCAGCACCTGGCAGGATGAGCTCCTCCCCGTGGAGCTGCTCCAGAGGGGTCTCAGACCAGCCTTGCTTCCCTCTCCCTCCTTTCCCACGGGAGCAGCTCTGGGTCACTCTGCTCTGGCCAACCTGCCCAGGTGGGCTCTGCTGTCCCTCCCTGCCCAGGCTGTCCTCCTCCTGGAGCTGTGGTGACCAGAAGCATTCCTGGTGTGACAGACGTGCTGGCACTGCTGGCTCCCAGGGAAATGCTTTGTTTATCTACGCAGGAAAGATCCTGTTCTGCATAGCATTAACTGGAGCCCATCATTGCTAATGTACAGTGGAGGGTATTTTTTGTTCTCCTGGACACCACTGTTTATTGTTAAATGAAATTCCATCAGCCATTTTATTTCAGAAGATTCAGGATCATCAGAGCCTTCTGCAGCACTCAACATTCAGCTGTAATTCTGATTAAGCTGAATAATTTTGCATTTGATCTGTGCAAGCATCACAAAAGGCAGCTATTTTTTCTTTGCAGTGAGAAAAGTAATCAGTAAATTGGTGACCATTAGGCTGAAGATTTTATAAATATGCATGGCCTGTATACTTATATATGCACAGGAATATATACAATACACTCAGAAGTATGCAGGTTTTATTTGTGTATCACACATAAATCTTGAAAACATGCAATCATTTGAGGCCCACACTGTGTTGCACCCTCCAGGAGTTCACCCCATGACCCCCAACCCCATCCCCTGCTCTTGGGGGGCTGCAGCCACCCCCATGGAGGAACCTCCTTTCCTCTGCCAGCCCCCAGTGATGCTGCTGCCTCTTGCTGACCCAGACTCTCCCTCTGCTTTCCTGGGGCAGGGCAGGAGATATTTTGGGCAGGAGGAGCAGGGGAAGAGGATGTGAGCCATGTCCTGCTTCTCCCATGTGTCCCAGCAGTGCCCTGTCCCCCAGGGACACTCTGCTTTGCTGCAGATAGTGGTGGAAGGAGGAAGAAAGGAGGCAGCACAAGCGATGATTAATGCACCTGTTCTCTGGTAATCAAGAGTAATTAATCATGGAAATGACCTCTCTCAACTGGCTGGACCTTCTGCTTGGCATGTTCAAGCTGGACCTGAACCTGCAGGATCCCGCTCTGGCTGAGAGGGGGGATTGGTGCCTCCTGTGAGGATCCCAAATGGGCTGAAAAGGGTCCCCAAAAACACCTGGGACTCCCAAATTGGGGTGAAAAGGGTCCCCAAAAACTCCTCAGTCCTCCAAATACAGGGTGAAAAGGATCTTCAAAAACCCCTGGGCCCCCAAATTGAGGATGAAAAGGGTTAAGGCTGAGCTCTTCCCCCAGCACGAAGTTCTGCCAGCCCCAGGAATGTTCTGGATGCCTGACATCCCACTGGGAGCTGGACATCCCACTGGGAGCTGGACATCCCAGTGCTGCTGAGCTCCCAGAACTCCCACTGGGCAGTTTGGTGGATCAGAAAGGCTGAGGAGGCTTTTCTGGAAGAAGAGGAGCAGCTTCCACAGCTGCAGAGAGGAGAAGAGAGGAGTTAACAGCACAGAAGGAGAGGCAAGAAAACCCCCTGGGCAGTCCCACAAGTTGGAAATGTCACAGCCAGGGAGGAGTCCAAAGAGAAACGTGCAGGGGGAAAATGGGTTTAAAACGGGAGTGTTTGTCATCAACTCAAGCCAGGGAGAAGGAATGAGAAGGATGAGACTTGGGCCAACATGGAGTGATTGGAACTGGATGATCTTTGGGATCCCTTCCAACCTAAACCATTATATGATCCTGTTCCATTTTATCCACCCTTGTTCTATCCTGTCCTATCTAATCCTCTCCTAAACCAGTGTCTTTATCAACTGGAAACTGCAGAAACCCGAGCTCATTACCGAGGGCTTTTATAAGAAACTGATAAAATCTGAATTTTGGGGGGGTTAATGTATATTTTTGTCCTCCCCAGAAACACCTCTTTGAACTCTGCCAGCAATGATTTCCTTTCTGAGGAATGCAGTATCTGATGGTGCTGGGGAACAAGTTGCTAAAGAAACAGTAATTATGCTGGAAAGCCTGTTAGGTAACGGCAGGCTGTTCTGTAATAGTTTGGAGATTCAGCTCAGGGAATTATCTGGCTACAGTTGAAAGGGGAATGGTGTTCAGTCCTTGTCATGCTTAAAATGAAAACTGCACTGAGATCTCTGCAGCTCAAGATGCCCCCGAGGGGCTGGCAGGGCTGTCCCAGCTCGGGGCATTGTCCCTCTGCCCAGAGAAGCTGGGGCTGCCCCTGGATCCCTGGGAGTGTCCAAGGCCAGGCTGGACGGGGCTTGGAGCCCCCTGGGCTGGTGGGAGGTGTCCCTGCCCATGGCAGGGGTGGCACTGGGTGGGCTGTGAGGTCCCTCCAGCCCAAACTGTTCAGTGATTCTGTAATTCCATAATTCCCATATACACCCATTAACTTGAAGAACAAGGTGCATCCTCCTAATTTCCTTCTGACACATATGTATCATTTTTGGTCAATCACATCCTTCTCTGGAGTTTGGGTGCTCGTGTTTCAATCTCTGACCTTTCAGCAGCCCAGCCATGGCACTTGCTGCTGCTGAGCTGCTCAGGAGTTTCATCTGAGCCTCACTGCAAAATTCATGAATATGGGAGGAAAGATGTGTGTTTCCTCTCTGGAGAAGAAATGGAGGGGAAAATAAGCAAAGCAAAACTCTGCTTATTTAGAGAAAGCTGGGAGGGAGCCACACGGGGGGAGGAGGAGCATTTCCCGCTTAAAGGCTTGTGAGAGATTGTACCTGCATAGCTGTTCCACTGCACTGCTTAAAATAGCATCTCTTTTATTGCAGGTTTTGGGTTCTCACCGTGTTCCTCCATGTATTATTAATCCCAGTTGTGGCCAAAAAGATCTCTGGGTTTTCCCAGCTCAGAGAGTGGGGAGGGAGGCTCTGCCTGCAGTGAAAAGCAGAGGGATAAAAGCAGTTGTGTGATGGAATGTGCAGAACAGATGGAAGTTGCACACCTTTGTCATCTGAGCATTTATTGAGGGGGTTCATTGCAATGAGATATAAAGCTGGGAGTTTAGTAGGATTTAAGATACTTTGAAGTCTGTCTGGGTGAGGAGACCATCCCCTGGAATATCAGGTGGAATGAAAAGCAGTGCAGGTGCTTTTGCTTCCAAGTACACGTTGTCTACAATCTGGTGAGCGGCTGGGAGGAAAACACCACTTATAGGCCACTCATAGAAGCATTTACGTTGGAAAAAACCCTTAAAATCAACTCCTTTCTGAAGTATCCTTTTTTTTTCATAAATTTCTTTCTGGGGGGCTGAGCAGCTGAGCCCAAGGTAAAAAGGAAGGGGAAACTCATTCTGCCTGTCAAGGATCACAGTTTGTTCCTGGCATGGTGGCTCATGGGGATGCTCTATTTCCTTATTGTTTCCTCCTGTGCTCACTTGGGCAACGTATTTGCAATAAAAGCTGAGAGTTTGCTCTCTGTGAGACCCCCAAAGCAGAGCTGCTCCCCAAATCTGGCCTCAGGTCCTTCACCTGAAGCCTTGGCTCATTTCTGGGTTGTTCTTTTTGGGCAGTCCTTGCCTGCACATCAAAGCATCCTCCAAGGGAAGCACATCCAGACTCCCCTGCCTGTGCCAGCAATCCCTGCTCCAGCAGGAAATCCAGAGCTTTGGTCTGCACTCCCAGAGCCTTGGTCTGCACTCCTGGCTCCAGGCAGGGAAATCCAGAGCCTTGGTCTGCACTCCCAGAGCCTTGGTCTGCACTCCTGGCTCCAGGCAGGGAAATCCAGAGCCTTGGTCTGCACTCCCAGAGCCTTGGTCTGCACTCCTGGCTCCAGGCAGGGAAATCCAGAGCCTTGGTCTGCACTCCTGGCTCCAGGCAGGACACGATGGTTTGCAGTTCCATTTCTCATCCTTTCCCCAGTCCCCAAACTTGGGATTCCCACTGATTCCCTTGGTTTGCCAATTTGCTTCCTGAAATTGCAGATGTTCCATGACCCAGTGATTCTCTGAGGTGTGTGTTGCTCCAACACCTCTGGATATTTTCCTCCAGGTATCCTGACCCAGGACCTGGGAGTCACCTCCAGCATCACCAGGCTCCTCACTGAGAAGCTTTTATAACTCTCCCACAGCCAGGCCCAGGCTGGTGCTGGTTTATCCACCATACTCCTTATAATCCCCCCCTAGACACCAGTCCTGTTTATTCCCAGTCCTGTCCCAGCACTTCTCCTCCTGTTCCCCTTCCCAGAGCAGGCTGCCCTCCCTGCAGGCCACCCCAGCTTGTGATGCTCCCCCAGCCCACCCTCCCCGGGGCTTTGCTTCAGTTCTTCCCAGTGATTGGCAAAATGTCTATAGTAGCCACTTGATGTGCCCTGAGGGTCACAACTGCCCCGTGCCAGGAGTGATTTATCCCAATGAAGTGCCTGCAAGGCTGCCCAAGGAGCAGAAACCTCCTCTTTTTCCTCCCTGCTTTCCATTTGGGTTGCAGAGATCCAAAGCCAGCAGGGGAGTCTCTGGCTTTGCTGCATCCCCCAGGCACCCACCCACCCAGGCCCCAAGGGAACTGGAACACACCTTAATTACTGTATGTTAATGAGCTCTGACCCCTCCGGAGGGGGTATTGTAATATTATATACATCACATTTTGTATATTATATTTTATACATGTTATATAATTATATATGCTATATGATATTATACTTATATAGAATAGCTTATAGCTGTTATATTTTATATAGATTTATATAACATATATATTTTATATAAATATACACTTTACTATATATTAATATATTGCACATATACTATTAATATACAATTTAATTTTAATAATATAATTGTTAACATCAGTAATGTAATATATCACAATATTATATTATGTAACATATAGCAATATAATACTATGATATAGTTATATTAATGCCAGTGAATATACTATATAATTGTATATAATCATATATTGGTGTATTGATTTATTATATGTTAATATTTTAATATACATGTGCATCTGTATCTATAGGTAAATATATGCATTTTAGCTTCATCTACACCTATTTCCAAGCTGTACCTCTGCCTAGACTGTACCTACACAGATTATGTGGCTCGAGATCAGATGAGACCTATTGAAATAGATGGGTCTGGCTAGCTCTAATCTATATATCTATATCTATATATATATCTATCCCTCTAAGCTACAGATCTCAATGTAAGAAAGGTCCCTTTGAAGAACTCGAGATCCACCATGGGCACAGAGAATTCCTCCTGAAGGGGATTAAAGAGGGGCAATGTTTGTGGATCTCAAGTTCTTCAAAGGGACCTTCCTGAATGGAATCCTACAAGTCATTTCTTTAGGGAAAAAAATCTACTTTCAACATCTGAAATGTGTGTATTTAACAGAAATAACCTCAAAGTGAGTCTGCATTACTTTTATATATGTCTAATTATATATATTGTATCTATCAGGTTTATATCATATATAAACCACATATTGTATATAAATATATAGGTGAATGATGGCTTTGCATTATCATGTGTTGTATTCATCACATATTTTATATTTATATACAATCTGTATTTATATTTAAGTATAAAGCAATAGAAATAGATTTCTACTAGAAATAATAAAAATAGGTTTCTGCTTCTTGGCAAAAAGAAATATGTGTATATAAAAAAGAAATGTGTTAGAATATGCATTGTAAAGAAAAAGGAGTGTATATATGTATCATAGACATATGTAATACAGAGGATAGTGTATATACTTGTATTAGAGATATATGTAATAAGGAGTATATAATACATTATTTGTATGTACAATTTCTGATTATTATTTTTATATATAAATAATATGTTAGTCAAGTATTATCATCATATATTATACACACTATTTTATAACCTTCTCCATGTGTTACTTATATAGAGATTTTTATGTTCTTTAAAAAATGAAATTATTAAAAGAAAATGACCAATTTTTAAGCTGTGGCACCAGCCCAGCTCCAGGGCTGCTCTCCCTGGGCGGTTCTGCCAGCCCTTCCACCCCGAGAGCTGCTCCCTTAAGCTTTTCCAATCCCTCCCTCGCTCCCAAATCCATCCCTGAGGTTCTGCAGCGTCCCTGGTGGAGCAGATTTGGGAGCTTTGATGGAGAGCAGGAGTTAATGCCCTGCACTAAGTCTGAGTGGCATTGGGGATGCAGGGCAGGCTCCAGCATGGAGGGAACTGCACCAAAAACCCACATTTAATTCCCTTCTTATCCCTTTCTCTCATCTCTCCAGCACCTGCTGACCAGTTTTATAGGATGGGGGTAAATTGGGTGAGGAAAATGAACAGCAGCACTGAAACGAGGGGTGGCAACAGCAAAGAGCAGATGGGTTTGAGATCCTCTGCAAACCCCCAGATCTCAGCATAGTAAACCATCAACTTTTGTGATATAAAAGCTGCATAACGTTGGAAAACCATGGAAACAGCACTGGGGAGGAGAACCAGCTCCAAACATTCGCAGCACGAGGAGGGGAAGGCAGTGAAGGGCAGCTACTGGTAATTGGTTAAAAAATAACTAATTTTGGCAAACAGAATCCCAGAATGGGTGGGATTGGAAGGGACTTTACGACCCACCCAGTGCCACCCGTGCCATGGGCAGGGACACCTCCCACCAGCCCAGGGTGCTCCAAGCCCCGTCCAACCTGGCCTTGGACACTCCAGGGATGGGGAGCCCACAACCTCCCAAGGCAACAAAGGTGAATTTGGGGTTAAAATGAGCTCCCCAGAGGCAGGAATGGATCCCAGCAGTGGGAGACATGGGAATCTGGGTCAGTCCATCATCACTCCATCCCTCTGGCCATGCTGAGCCCCCACATCCTTCAGGATTCCCTCGGGAATCACTCCCAGTGCTGGGATGCTGCTCTGGAAACTCATCCCTCCTCCCAAAGCTGAGTCACTTCAATCCCAGGGATGAAAGCACTCAGGAATGCTGTCAGCCCCTTTCCCTGCCTTGGACACAGGAGCCAGGGCGTTTCCAAGAGCACTCAACAGTGGAACATAAATATTGATGTGGGTCCAGCAAAGAGAAAAAGAAGCAGTGAACTGAAACCCTCCCTGAACCAGAGCTCTTCCTCTTGCTGAATGGCACGGAAATACCAAGCCCCAGAGCTGCAAAATATTGATGGCATTATTAAAATGGGACCTTTAATTTTGCATTAAGATCATTTTAACACTGGAATTCAGGGATTTAATTATGCATGAGCCCCACTCTCGGTGCTGCGCTGAAAATAGTTTGCAGTTTTCATTTCTACTTCTACACTTAAGGTGCAATTTATCTTCTTGTTGAGAAGGGCTAAATGCTGCTAAATGCCTGTTTGGGGTGGGCTGCAGTCACTCCTTTAAAATAAACCTGCACAGGAAGAGCTGTGGAAGGTCGTGATGAAAACTAGGAAGTAAATTTGGGAACTGATCCCAAGGAGAGTTGTGGGGCAGGGCACAATGTCAGTGCTCTCTGACATCAAGGCTGAGAGATTCTATTTCCTGGGGTGGGAAATTTCCTGCCAGTTTTGCTGGTGTTAATGTAGCAAACCCATGATGCTGAGTCATCTGGCATCGAATGATGGAGTGGTTGGGGTTAGAAGGCATTTTAAAACTCACCCAGTGCCACCCCTGCCATGGGCAGGGACACCTCCCACCAGCCCAGGGGGCTCCAAGCCCCGTCCAACCTGGCCTGGGACACTTCCAGGGATCCAGGGGCAGCCACAGCTTCTCTGGGCACCCTGTGCCAGGGCCTGCCCACCCTCCCAGCCACCAATTCCTTCCCAATATCCCATCCATCCCTTCCCTCTATTATTTCTCTGTCTCTCTGTCCCTCCATGGTGGGAATAGGGAGCTGAACTCCTCCTTCTGCCTCGGGATCTTCCCTTTCCTAATCCACAGTGAGGTTTTGGCAGCTGGCTGAGGGTCCCTCTTATGCCTCCCTCCTACATATTTGGGTAGGAATCCTCGAATACTGATTTTAGAAGTGTATTTCCTAGGGGATCCAAATTCTCCTCCCCAGCATGATGAAACCTGTGCTCATGACAGCATGTGCTGCAACAGGAGCTGGATCTGATCTCAATGCAGCTGTTTTCTTTGGGAGCAGAGGCAGCAGCTTCACTTGGAGACACAGGAAAGCAAACAGTGGAACAGAGGAATCAACACTGGGATGAGGCTGCACTGCAGATGATGTTCGCTCACAATGCCAAAGTGTGCCTGTAAAAATAGTGTCTGCATGGAAGGGAATCCAGAGTCTCTGGAGTGTCAGGAGGAGCTCAGGGCTCAGGGAAGGAAAAGGGGCACAAACTGCTCACGTTGCTCTGGACTGTCAGTGAGAAGGTGCAGAACGATGACATTGGGCAGTGGGGACTTTTCACAGTGCCACAGCCTGTGTTGGAATCCTCTGTGGCTTCCTGGGTGGGCACAATCCTCACAGTCACTGTTTTCCAGGTGTTTCCCCAGGTGTGAGCATGGAAATGTGGAGCAGTGAGGTTCGGGAAGGGTCAGGATCAGGGAAAGGTCACAGAATCCCAGAGGCTGGCAAAGCTCTGCCAGTCCCCAGAGCCCACCCTGTGCCCGATGCCCACCTTGTCCCCCAGCCCAGAGCTCTGAGTGCCACGGCCAGTCCTGCCTTGGGCACCTCCAGGCCTGGGCACTCCAACCCTCCCTGGGCAGCCCCTGCCAAGGCCTGACCACCCTTGCCAGGCACAAATTCCTCCTGCTGTCCCCCCTGACCCTCCCTCTGCTCCTGTCCCTGTTCCCTGGGAGCAGAGCCCGACCCCTCCATCTCCCCCCTCCTGGCAGGCAGAAGGTGGGTGAGCGTTTTGGGAGGGCAGAGGGCCAAGAGGGTGCCCAAAGGCTCCCTGCACCCCTGGGCAGGGCTGGTGCCCGTCCCTGCTGGGTCAGCTCGTGCTCCTGCTCACACCAAAGAGATGTGGATGCTCAGTTACAGCTCTTGGACAGCCAGAACCACCAGAGGAGACATTAATGAACTGTCAGGCCATGGAGAATTACTGTTATCCGAGAGACAATGCACACCTTTAATGAACTGGTTTGTGTTTCTTGGGGCTTCAGCAGCTCAGTGAGCAAAGCTCTCAGTCCAGTCCCCGGGGCAATGGGGGGAGCTCCCCCTGGCACTTTGGGGAGGTTGCTTTGGGATCACTTCCAGTTATTGGGGTGTTCATCCCCTAAATATTGGTGACTCCACAGACAGGTATTGCCACTGCAGAGTTCAAGCTGTAACTGGAGCTGCTCTTGGCTGAGCCTGCTCACCAATCCTGCCATGAAGATCTCAGGTGCCCTCTGAGCCTGTGTCCCTCTGTGCCACCACCACCTGTGACACCTTCACTTCACCTTGGCAGGCCCCTTCTCCATGGCCTTTTCTTCAGTTTAACAAGGTAAACTTTGATTTTAAACTATTCAAACATTGCCTTGATTAATTTTTATTTTTACTTTATGTGAAGTGTCTCTCCCACCTGTGGCATTGCTGGAATAATTACATTTCTGATATTTTAACAAATAGTTGCAAATTAAAGGTGCACACACTGAAGTCAGAGCAGATGGGCTGAATAAAATTATTGATTTGGGAAGAATACCAAGAGAAATAACCTCCCTTTTCAGGGCAGAGAAGAAGAACCAGGACAAGGAAAATTAATAGTTCAGTTATCTCCAGAAAAAATGCCACGAACTCAGATGGGCTGGGAGCTGGGAGAGGAAGGAGGTGAGGGAAAGTCAGAGAGGGAGAGCTTGTAACACGAGAGGCACCAAGGGTTTAATTCTTTCCCTGCTCGTGCCCCAGGCAGGGAGGCAGCAGCTCTGTGTGTGTTGGGATCAGCTCCCCACCTACAGCAGGGACCTTTCCTCCCACATTCTCCACTCTCCAAGGACAATTCTGGCCTGCTGAGATGCTCCCTGATGGGCAGCCCCAAAGATCCTGTGCCCTGGAGCAGCCCTGGCTCCCACCTGTGGCTGATGCAGGTGAGCTCAGCTCTGCATTGTGGGGGCTGCTCCATGTGCTCCTCAAAGATGGGGCTTTATAGCTGGAAACATCACAAGAGGGGATGGTTTTAAAGTAAAAGAGTGTCAGTTTAGATGGGATACTGGGAAGGAATTGGTGGCTGGGAGGGTGGGCAGGCCCTGGCACAGGGTGCCCAGAGAAGCTGGGGCTGCCCCTGGATCCCTGGGAGTGTCCAAGGCCAGGTTGGAGGGGGCTTGGAGCACCCTGAGCTGGTGGGAGGTGTCCCTGCCCATGGCAGGGGTGGGATGGGATGGAATTTAGGGCTCCCTCCAGCCCAAAGCGGTGTGTGAATCCCTGATATCCTGCGTGGTTATGACCTGGCCTTGGAACCAGCCCAGCCAGGAGGAAAATGGCAAATATCAATGTTTGCCTTGGCCATGCAGACTGGGATGCACAACTGCCTTTGGAGGGACCTTGGACAGCGACCAGCCAAGCTCCAAAGCAGCCTTTAAGAGCAATTTCTTTCATGGAAGTGAAACGTTCCAGTCCCAGGCCTTAACTCAGCTAATGAACAAGAGATCTGGAGAGGGGGGTGTTCCCATGAGGTGCCTGTGCAGAACATCCCTCTGCGATCTCTGAGGATCAGCGGGGCCATTTCCTGCTCTCAAGGATCAAAGACCTTCTGGATTTCTACACAGCAGAATTTGGGGAGGAAATCGATGTGTTCAGCTGCTCTTTCTTCCTCCATCCCCCTGCCCATGTGCTGCCAGCCTGAAATGCTTTGCCTGCACGGGCAGGATGAGCCTCTCCTGCAGCTCAGCAGGGACTGCAGGAGTGCCTGGAAATCGGTGCCCTTGCAGGTCTCCCTGACATTTATTCCCTGGAATTGTGGACATTAAATCAGCACAATTACTGCAGAGCTCCAGCCAAACTAGCCACTGGATCTCTGCATTAAGGCTCAAGTTCTTTATTAGGGAACTGCTGAAATCTGGGGCAGATGAGGCTGGAAAAGGAATGACAAACCACAATCGGGGTGTCATTCGAGGTATCTGTTCAATGTTGTTATTAAAGCATTATTGCAAGGGTTTAGGAGCAGGCTGCCAGTGAGCAGAGGGATTTTTTATTTAAAGGAAGCTACAAAACAGGTTAAGAACTGCAATGGAGCATTCTTAATCCGTCCTTTATGCACTCAGAAATCAGGATGGTTCCTTTTGTTGGCTCTAAGTGAATGCAGTGTGCAGATTGCTCGTGGTTTTGTCTCAAATGTTCAGTACAAATTTACCTCTTTTCTGCTTCCTGGTTGTAGAATCTCACAAGCGCTCCTTGTGGTGGGGGCAATGCATAAAAAGAAGGACAGGGTGGTCTTTGGGCAAAGGTTGGACTCGAGGATCTTGGAGCTCTTTTCCAGACTTGGTGATTCTGTGATTCTTCGTGGAGGATCTGCCAGAGAAATTGTTTGAAGATGAAAACTGCTTTTTACACAGTCTTTGAAACTGAATCCCCACAGTCACACAACACTTGAGAGGATCAAATGCCTTGTGTACACCTAATATTTTCAGAGGACACTCCGGTTCAGGTGCAGATGTGGAGGACAGGTTACCTGCCTTGCCCAGCACAGCCAGTGAGGGCTATTTTGCTTTTAAATTCCATTTTTCAGCTCTTGACACTGCACAGATTTCCACCCCCCATTTTTTGGCTCAGTTTATCTGCTCCACGTTCCCCCCTGCTCTGCTCCTGCCCCAAGTGAGGAGAGTGGGAAACAGCCTGAGAGCACAAAGCACGTCCTGGTGCCCTCCTGGCAGCCCCTTCACCATGGCTGGATTCTCAGCTCTGTTTGTTCCACGTGGCAAAGACTGGGATTTAGAGACAAGTGCCAGAGGGCAGGGCTGGCTGGGATACTGGGAAGGGATTGGTGGCTGGGAGGGTGGGCAGGCCCTGGCACAGGGTGCCCAGAGAAGCTGTGGCTGCCCCTGGATCCCTGGGAGTGTCCAAGGCCAGGTTGGATGGGGCTTGGAGCCCCCTGGGCTGGTGGGAGGTGTCCCTGCCCATGGCAGGGGTGGGAAGAGATGAGTTTTAAGGTGCCTTCCAACCCAAACCATTCTATGGAGAACCATTGTTTGCTTGGATAAAAGCTTTGTAAGTCCCTCCAAGTCTCTGTCATGTGTTCAGCATTGCCCAGTGAGGTGCTGATGGTGCTGGGGTGGATCTGCCATGGCCAGGAATCCCCCTGGTCTCTGATGAGCCCTGCAATGTTGCAGCAGTGATGGTATCAAGGATGAGACTCTAACTACACAAATTTCAGAGAAACCTCAACCTTCTGAGCTGCTCTAATGTATTTTTACATGTTTAAATGTGTTCTTACTCGCTAGTTCCCAAAGGCAAATTTATGAATAAATTCCTCTGTGGTCTATATTAAGTTTTGTTTTCTGAAAACTCTTTTTAGGGGTGAAAACAGAAATTGAGTGTATGAAAAAAGCACTTAGTAAAGGAAGTAGTGACTGCATTGCAGCAGAGCTCCTTTGGGAAGGAGTATTGTGTCTGTAGCACTTACCCCTGGGTCACTGGGTGAGGATGTTCAAGGTTTGTTTTGCTCTTCTGAAGTGTCAGGAGTGCCAAGTGCCTTCCTGTGGCTTCACAACACGTGTATTTCCCTGGTCTGGGGATAACTCAGTGATGTCTGACCTGATCTGACACTCTCAAAGTAACATTCAGCAGCCTCTCCTCCCTTTTGCCTTTGTATCACAGGAGAAATGGGCCTGAACTGGGTAAAACTCTGTATTCCCACCCACCCCAACACAGAGAGCCCTGTACAGAAACATGGGCAGAGCAATGGGGTAAAGAAAGGAAAAAGACAAGCAAATAAGGCAAGAATAAAACCTCACTGCACCCACTGCAGTAACAGAGAGGAGTGATCCCCTGGATCTTTGAAGGAAAGTACTAAAAACTATTTGGAAGGAGATTTCTTCCAAGACTAAGTGACCACTTCATCCAGCCCTGGGCTGTCCCAGGGCTCTTCCTTGGATGTGCCTCCTCCTGGCCTGGCTCACCCTCCTGGGGCCACTCAGAAAATCAACCATCTGAGACTGGCAGGTCAAACCCACCAACCTGCCAAGCAGTCCTTGGCTGGAGGGGGATTTGCAGGGGCTTTGTGCTGTCCTAGAGCAAGGGCTGTGTTTGATGGGGAGTGGGAGGGAAAGTCTCCCCATTCCTGGGTCACTTTTATGGCTATCTTGCACACAAAGACTGTTTTGGGAAATACATTTCATTTCCAAATGTATTTTCCCCCTCGTTTTTCTCCTTCAGTTGCTCCTGAAGAATTAACAATTGAAGCAGTTTCCCAGGTGAGTTGTCCAGCAGGAGCTGGACTCATTTCTGTGCTGCTGGAGGAGGTCACATCCTCGTGGGGTGGGTGGCTTGGAGCACTGCTGGGGGGTCTTGCTCAGCTCCTCCAGGACTGCATTTTTTGTTCTTTCCCTGTTTTTCATCTGCATTGTGGAGCTTTTGCCTCCCTTCCTGACAGCTTCATGTCCATGAACACATGGCTCAGCACTGCAGGCTGGAGGGAAGGAAACACCTTCTGGACTGAGCCCTGCAGAGGTGGCACTGCTGGCTCCTGTCACCCTGTCACACCACTGGCACATTTACAGCCTGGACAAGGGGCTTGGCTTGAGTCAGGTTGTTCATTCCACGTGGTAAATGTGGGGTTTCATTCCTGTGCTCGTACCCAACACACTCTGCACTCAGTGGTCACAGCCCCGGTGTTTGGAAGGAGGATGGAGCCCCTGGATGGGGAAAAGAGGTGCCCAAGGGCTGCTTTGGGGTCCCAGCAGGCTTGGCCTGACCTTGGAACACCTGAATCCTCCCCCTGTGTCTGTGGGCACTCTATGAAGTCAAAAAAAGGGAAAATGTTCCAAATTTTTATGGGAAGAGTCATACTACAATATTTACTCCAACACATTTTCGTATTATAACTAATTCCTAAACCAAGCTTTTCCTGAAAATATCAGAAATACAAAATGCAGATGGTGCAGGAGGAGATGATGGAAATGGCTTGGGATAATAATTTAGCTTTTGATCAGTTCTTTTTTTGTTGCACACAAATTCAGAAGACCTGAGCATAGAAAAGGCAACTTGTTTTCCTGAAAATAAACTCAAGGAGAGGTTCTGTCTTCCCTGCAGACTTTGTGCAGTCAGGCCTTGGCAGGGGCTGCCCAGGGAGGGTTGGAGTGCCCAGCCCTGGAGGTGCCCAAGGCAGGACTGGCCGTGGCACTCAGAGCTCTGGGCTGGGGGACAAGGTGGGCATCGGGCACAGGGTGGGCTCCCTGGGCTGGCAGGGCTTTGCCACCCTCAGGGATTCCAGGATTCTGTGATTCCAGCTGCATAAAAGTCTTTAGGAGGGCATTTCCCACCCTGAGTTCCCACCTGAAGGGCAGAAGTTTCATGCCTTGCTCCAGGTGGTCCTGTCTGTCTCTAACTCACCTCAGCAGGGGGATGGAAACAATTGGACAATTATAAGCTCCAGTAAATATCAGCCCCCAAAAATCAATATTCTGGGAGATATTAATAGAAGAGTGCTCTGAGGATTTGCATATCATTAGGTGGCTCTGATGTAGTTAATCTTAACATGCTGCATCTCATTTGGGGAACTAAACTGTAAAAAAGAATAAAAAACCTAAGGATTCTGCAGAAAGGGAAAATCAGCAATAATAATGGGAGGCTTAGAAAGTACTACAGAGCAGGAAAGGTCAGGATCATTTTTCCTGGTGAATTTTTGGAGTGGTGGTAGATATGGCAGGGCCCTCAGCAACCCTGGGGAGATTCTTCAGAGGGATTGATTATGCAGAAGGTGGGACAGGCACGCTGAGGTCCTGAGGTGTCCCAGGCATCTGGCCAGGGTGTTGCTCCTGAATTATGGGAATGTGGAATTTACACCACACAGCAACCAAACCAACCCCTGAATTTTGCTCCCAAAGGCTGAAGCAAAGGTGGAGTTGAGGAGTAGGAGTGAAAGGAGAAGGGAAGGGCAGAATCTTAAATTTCACTGATGTTTCAGTTCTCCAAAAGCAAAGTGAGAGTTTCAAAGTTGCCAAGGGGAAAATGTTTGCTTCCCTTATGGGATTTGTGGAAAGGCTTTCTTCTCCTTAAGTCTTTCTGGAACACCATTGTTAGTGAAAAGTCTTGAAAGTTGTATTAATTAAAAGTATGGTCCAAAAAGAGAAGAAATACTCAGAACTGGCCTCAAATGACCTCATGTTGTACCAGGGGAGAAATCCTTGGTTGTGAGGGTGGGCAGGCCCTGGCACAGGGTGCCCAGAGAAGCTGGGGCTGCCCCTGGATCCTTGGGAGTGTCCAAGGCCAGGTTGGACGGGGCTTGGAGCACCCTGGGCTGGTGGGAGGTGTCCCTGCCCATGGCAGGGGTGGCACTGGGTGGGCTGTGAGGTCCCTTCCCACCCAAACCATTCTGGAATTCCAGGATATTAAGTGGAAGGGTTCAAAAACGTGTGGATGTGACCCCTGAGGGCCCCTGTTTGGTGGGGAATGTGGTGACAGTGGGGTCACACTTGGACTTGCTGGTCTTGGAGGTCTTTTCCAACCTCCCCTGTTCTGTAACCTGCAGCTGAGGAAACCCCAGCCAAGCACAGAGGGGCTGTTTGCAAGCCCAGATTCCTGTGGAATTCACCTGAAACCATCAGGACAGTTTCTAGTTCAGAGTTACACGGGCACTGATTTGCATTTTTGGCTGCATAACTTTCCATGATCTCCTTTGATACTGGCAGGGAGATTATCTACCACTTGCCTCCTTTATCACTCCCAAATAATTCTCACCCACCACGTGTGGTTTGACACAGCCAACCGATTCTTCAGCAGATTCTGGAGCTCATTAATATTATCAAAGATTTGTGGGGGGATGGCAGAGAGAGTTCAAAGCACACGCAGAAAAATCTGCTTTTCAAAGAATAATTAACTTGAGCTCTCGCTCAGTTCAGAGTTTATCAGCGAGGTTAGGCTGGATTGTTTTAAATTCTATTTTTAAAAGGGTTTGTAGCTTCATTATCAAAGCACGGGTGACCTCGAACAAATTAAGCATTGCTCTGGTTCTCCAGGGGCTGCGGGAGCTCTGCTGTAGGTGGAGAGGAGGGAGCTGCATCACCTGCCCCAGTGTGAGCTCTGGGAAGGGGCTCTGAGCAGGGGGGTCCTGCTGAGCAGGGGGGTCCTGCTGTGCCCCCCTGGCACTTGGGGCCCTTCCCAGGTGTGTGGTTTGAGTTCCCCTAGGACTGCAGAGCCCTGGGCACGGGGCAGCTGCAGATATGGGGCTGCTGCTGGGCTTGGCTGAGTGGGGAGCAGCAGCCAGAGCTGGAGAGGGGACAGAAACCTGCAGGAGAGGCAGAAACCTGCAGGAGAGGGGGGGCTGGGGCCCTGGGGGTGCTGGGTGCAGGTAGCAGAGGTGGCACTGGAGCCCAAGTGTCCCCTGGGCTGTGCCACACCGTGCAGAGGGTCTGCCCTGTGCCCTCATGTGTGCCATGGGAGGTGGGCTCTCACCCCACAAGTGCTGCTGGGGGGCCCTTGGGAACCTGCCCTCAGGTAGGCAGGGCAGGTGAGCATCGTGGTGTCCCCTCTGGGAGGTTGGTGGCAGAAGGGACACTGGTGCAGAGGCCTCAGAGTGGTGGAAATGTCAGCAATGCATCAGAAAGTAAAGAACCCTGGAATGGTTATGGTTGGGAAAGCCCTCTGGGACTGTGGAGTCCAATGGTCCCCCAGCACTGCCAATGCCACCACTGCCCCACGTCCCCAAGTGCCACCTCCACCTGGGAAGGTGGGAAATCAGCAGATACTCTGTGATGGATTTTTACAAGGCTGAAATAATCCTTGCATTTAGTTTGGTTTGCCACTGCAGGGTAAGGGCTGGGGGAATGGATTACGTTCAGGATTTCATTGTTTCTCCGAGCACAGGCAGAGCTCAGACCTTCAGCCCTTCCCTGGGCTCCTGCCTTGCAGGGTTTGCTGGAACCCCTTCGAGCTCCTGATGATGTAGTAAGCATTTTAAGCAGTAAGTTACTAAATTAGGAGTTTGGGTAGCAGAGCAGCTTCGGAGAATTAGAATTCACTTGCCAGTTCTGTGCAAACTTCTGCAGGACGTTGTGTGACTGCCTAATTGGTCTGGAGCTCGTTCTTTGTGGAAGAGCACTGGTGGGGACTGGGACAGGGACAGGGACAGGGACAGGGACAGGGGCAGGGAAAGGGAAAGGGACACGGAAAGGGAAAGGGAAAGGGACAGGGAAAGGGACAGGGNTCCAAGCAGGGGAAATGTGTGTTGAATCAAAATGCTGCTGCGAGTGGAAAGGCACAGATTTGTCCCCGGTATATGAGCCAGAAGGGACTGCTTTTGTCATGTCCTTGCTCTGGGTTATGGATGAGCAGAAGGCAGAACCTTCCAAGGCTGGAGGAACATTAGTTCAAGCAGATGTAGGGAGATGCTCCTCACCTCCTCTTCTCCATAGTCATCTGTCAAATTAGTCCCTTGGGTGGGTTGTAACCAGATGTGGAAACATTTTCCTTACAATTTATTTCAGCTCTATTGGCAAGAAAGCTTTAATTTATTCTCCCTTCTCCTTTGCTTCTCCTCCTGGTGTGGTGGAGGAGCCACTGAAAATTCAACACTTGCCACCCTTTATCTGCCTCCAGATTTTCAGGGCAGGCAGACCTGGAGCTCCCCCAGAGCCTCTGGGACTGAAGCTTTTTGGGAAGCTTTGCTCCCAGGGATTAAGGATGTTCAAAATGCCTGAGCAGTTTCCATGTGGACTTTGGAGGGCCCTTAGTGAATTCCCCATCCCTGGAGGTGTCCAAGGAACGACTGGAGGTGACACTCAGTGCTCTGGGCTGGGTAACAAGGTGGGGGTCGGGCACAGGGTGGGCTCTGATCATGGTAATGTTGTCTGACTTCAGTGTTTCTGTCTGAGTCTATTTGAAATTCAGCCTTCTGGCAGCAAATTAACATATTTCAAGGGGCTGCACTGAAACCAGGTATGTGTGGGTAGGAAAACCCTTTTTCTTTTTCTAAAACAACTCACACAGGGCACTTCAACATGGAAAACTTCAACGCAGGTTGAGATTTTTATGTACCAAATATGGCAGAGGAGACTCATTCTTTCAAAAGCAAACACAACTTGAAGAAGTCTAATCTTTAAATCACTGTTCCACAGCCTCGTTCTGACATCATTTCCCTGCATGAGGAACCGTCAGAATCTGGGTGAAGGCATCAATTATGTCTGGAATTGCCATCAACATGGGGACTCTTCCTTTTGTTTCCTCCCCAAGCTCTGGATGCTGAGGGTGTCTCCACGTGTCTCACCCACAATAGGCCATTCAAAACTGCAGTAACAACACACTATTATACTCAGCTCGTTAATATATGCCAAGTCTTGCTCTTTTCTGACACAATTCCATGGCATAAATAGGTAGGAATCTACATTAACCCTCGGCTGACATGAGTTTCTCCAAGGGGAAATGCAAAGCCAAGGGTCAGGGAACAGCAGAGACAAAAGGGCTCCAGCAGACAGAGGTTTTCCCAGGACTGACATTCCCTGATGTGCTGATTTTAAGGCAAGATATGTTGACTCTGCTGTTCTTTGAGCCCTTCCATGGCAGAGAAGAGATGCACATGCATCCAGCTCACTGGCAGATACAGCTAAACCTGTCTTAGGACTTGAATCCAGTTTCTGTTCAAAGGTTTAAGGCTCAGTGAGTCAAGTGGGGCCCTCAGCAAATGGCTTTGCTCTTAATTACCCTGGTAATTGCAGTGGGGATGCACAAAAGAGCTGCTTTGTTTGGCCGTGATGGTTCCCACAGGAAAGTTTCCTTAGTGAAAAGTTCAAAGAGGGAGTGGACAAAATGTTTCCCTTGTCCTTATTTCCCTTCCACTCGTGCTGACCAGTGAGCAGTGTCCTCTCCTGCAGAGCTGTCCATGTTCTCCTCTTAAGTGCAGATTGAACAGGATTGTTGGGTCTTTAACTGCCCTCCGGCATGGGAAGCCATTCCCTCTTGGTCTGTCCCTCCAGGCCCCTCTCCAAGGTCCCTCTCCAGCTTTCTGGGAGCCCCTTTAGGCACTGGAAAGTGCTTTTGTCTCCTTTTGCACAGTTTCTTCACCCTCCTTCATGGCCAGTTTCCTCCTAACAAACCACAGGATGCAGGACTTGATGCTCAGGATAGGTAGCCCGTGTTACTAGAATTGTTATCCCACAGGTAAGCCCAGATTTCTCTATGTGAGCTGGGGGATGACAGGGAGAAGTGATTTGGTTCCTTTATCCCTTGTTGGGTGCCTGGGGGTTCAGAGCTGCTGTTTCCTGCAATCCCACCAATGGAAGGAGGGAAAGGGATTCTGCCATCAGTTCACTGTTGTCTTGTGTCACCTCTGGCCTTGGCAGGAAGGCTGTCCTTGGCAGGACTCAGTGCAAACACGCTCTGGGGTGGCTGTGGCAGCAGCTGAGGCGTGGGGAATGAATTAAATTCCTTTCCCAGAGGAGCTGAGGGCAGGATGTCCATGGATCAGCACACCTGGGTCGGGCAGCAGCTCCTGCAGGGGCAGTCGGAGCTCATTCCATCAGCTGCCCCTCTGGGAGCTCTCACCAGCTGCTGTCGTGGCTCCCTCTGACTCTCCCTCCAAAGAAGAAAATGGGATGAGCCTGGGATGTGTTTGGTTCTGAGGAGCAGTCCCAGCCCTGCTCCCAGGGGACAGGGCAGTGGGAGGGATGTTCCCTCTCCTACAGAGCTGAGTTGAAGCTGCACCTGCAGGAGCTGCAAGAAATGGCCCCTCAGCATTGCAGAGATATTGGGCAGATGTGCTGCCTGATGGAAGGGCTGCCATTCATTTTTAAGGACTTCTAAAATACAATTTTGTCTTCGTGCATCACTTCAGTCAGTGCCTTTGAAGTCCCTCCTGTTATCCCAAGGACAAGCAAGACCCGAATCTCTGCTCACACCTCTCTGGGGAGCAGCAGCATCAGGATAAACCCAAGAAATTCAGCTTTATTTAGGTCACTGGCTGTTGAAGAAGGTTTTCAAACGAGAATTACAAGCCTTAAGGTTTTCCTTTCCCCTCCCTAAAGAAGTGGGAGGCCCTGAATAGACTCAGTGCTGCTCTGCACGGATGCAAATGGAACAGAAAGGGCCCCTGGGGGCTCCTCTCCTGGCACAGCCCACCTGGGCTTTAGAGCAGGGAAGAGGATGCCTTGGAAATAAGTGTTTCTTCCAGAGAAAGTGAAATTAAGCCCAGGAAACAGAGGAGACAAGAGGCACTGATGAAGGATGTTTGGATTTGATATCTCAAGATTAAAATAAAAATAATCTCCTTGTCCAAGAGAGAGTTTGGGTGCAAATCCTTTGAGTTTCTCTCAGGTTGTGCTGCTGCTTTCCCTGTGCCAGTGCAGGGCTGTCGAAACGTGGAATAGTCCTGGGCAGTTCTGGGGATCAGAAGGTTCTAGAAAGAAAACATTTCTGTTTGTGCTTTGTTTTTGTGCAGTGAACACTGGGAACTGGCTGAGGTGCCAGCTGTGCCAGCAGGAGCATCCTGGCACTGAGGGAGGGTACCCAGGACAGAAACTCTTGGGGAGGTGCAAAGGGGGTCTCTAAGATTATCTTAGAAAAACTTTTCAATGTTGGGTCTTCTCTCAGACCATTCCGTGCCAAATGATCTGTTTAATTTCATTAGACCACAATAGTTATTTATTAAATATGCACTGGTTGTATAAGTTAAAACAACACTGAAATTAAAGCAGTTCCTGCTGTATCGATACCCCTGATTTCCCCCGAATTATTTGTCTAGGAGGCAACTCCTGAAATGAAGCTTTCCTTTGTGATTTATATTCCCTTCCTCCTTCCTTGCTTTTTGCAGGATTTCCCTTGAAATTGAAATTTCAAACCACAGCTGGCTTTGCTAAAAATACACTTGTTCAAACCTTTGTATTTCATTTAAATATATTATATGCTCAGTTGTCTCTGGGCGCAGGGATTTTCCCTCAACCATCAAATATTTGGGAAGTGGGAGCTCTGTAGGGGTTGCTCCTGCACTTCCACCCTTCCCCAGGGGTGGGGATGGAGCAGTGGGATGTTGCACGAGCTGGAGGGAGTTTCAATTGGCACGATTTGTTCAGCCCCAGGCAGGTCCTAAACCAGGGAGGAAAACTGAAGGATGAAGGGTTGGACAACCTGCACTAGTGGAAGGTGTCCCTGCCCAGGGCACAGGGTGGGACTGGGTGGGCTTTAAGGGCCCTTCCAATCTAACCAGTCTGGAATTCTATGGAGTATTTACTGGACACTTTTTCTCCTGGGCAGCTTTGCTGTCTGTAAGAGAAGGGTGTGGATGGGACTGTCCAAGCAGGAGCGGGTTCTGCAGTGCTCAGGTCCCAGATCCACGTGTGAACTCCTCTGGGCACTGTAACCACAGGGAAAGTTCTTCATGCTCGTGATCAGATATCAATTCCTTCATTTGCTGCTCTCTGGAAGGGCTGCAGAACATTTGAGAGTGGGCAATGTGGGTTTGGCTGATGTCTTGGTTCTGGCTGCTCCTGCTCTGTCTGGGCTGAGGGAATAGCTGGGATTTACCTGCACATGAGAAAAGTGTCAATAAAACTGGGGCCAGGTCAGATGGACAAGGGGACATGGATCAGAGAGTGGGATCAGCTTGTTTGAAAAATATGGGGGTTTTAACACAGCCCAAGGAAGAGGTGTCTCTGAGCAGCCAAAAGATCTGATGTTTATGTGCAGAATGGACATCTGGAAACGTACAGAATCCCAGCAGAGTCTTCTGTGTGAGCTCTCAGTAGGATGAGGAAAGAAGAAGGTTAGGTGTGATGGTTGGAGCTGCAGGAGATACATGTGGGGCTGAATGTAGCTTGGAGCTGAAGTATCCCAGGAATATTGATCCTCAGGGTGGCCATGGCTGAAAGGCTTTACCTCTTGGCAGCTCCAAGCATCTCTTGTTTGCCTGGAGAGTCAATGGATGAGATGGCATCAAAGATGCTCTGAACTGGGCTGTGTTCAAGCCCATCTGAGAGGTTTTCCACCACCTTTTGTGGTCCACAGAGCAGCAATAAAGCTCTTCATTTAAAGGAGGAATGGCAAGGCTACACATGCATTCATTTCCCATTCTACCATGTCATGCAGGTGAAAGGCACTGAAAATTCAGATCAGATAAGAAAAGGTGATTGAACCATTTATGTTGTGTGTATATCATCAATAAACTGCTACAAAGTCTTTGCTGTTTACCCACATGGCCCCATGAAATTATTATTGCAAGCACACTTGCTCCTTGTCAGATGGAGGAATTCACACCATTAAAAAGTTAACTCTAATTTCCCAAGTAATACTGTCATTAAATTTCTGTAAATTAAAATGGGACTCCCTCAGGATTTTAAAGAGATTGTGTGTCAGAGAGAAGCCCAGCCACGAACACATCCTGCATCTGTTTGGCCAATGGCACCAGGCTCTGAAAATTGAAATGCACTGACAGGATTCTGGTGGTTTCCATGTCTTTGGAATGTTTTATACTTGGTGTCTGTGGCAGAAATCATTAGACAATTGTCGAGACTGGGTAGAATTTTTGTGGAAGCTCATTAATATTTAAGGAGAGCTCGAGCAAGCCCAGCTGGGGCTTTGTGTCCTGGTTCTTTTGGGCTGTGCAATGTGGTCCAGGAGATGGAGAACCTTTGGTAATGCCTGTTGAGCTATTGGTGCTGCCTCTTGATGTGTCCATCCTGCTCCTCTTGCCATAGAAGAAAGCAGGGAGAAGGGACACTGTGCAGCAGAGCTGGAGTCCTTGTGCCCCCCAGGAACCTCCACCTGCAGCTAAAGGTCTTCCATAAGCTATTGGGAACACAATGCCCTGATTCTGCAGTCCCCCAAAACCCTTCAGATTCTCTGTTTCTGTGGAAAGGGAGCCCATGGCTGGGAGCAACACAAAGAGCAGAACAGGCAGAATTGAGGTATTTTTATCTTTGCTGAGCACATTTTCTGTGCTGAGCTGGGGAAGCATTGTCTGCCTTCAGCTGGAAGCAGCACATCCATCAGAGGGACAGGCAAAGCCACTTGTGTCCAGCTCCTGTCACTGCTCCACTGACATGAAACCCCAAGTTACAAGGCAAGTGCACTTGGGCTGGGGGAAAATATTCCACGTTATGATCCACAAAAAAATTGGCAAGGACTGAAGGAAACACTGCCTTTCACCAACTAAAAGCCTAAATATTTCAGAGTCACAGCCCCCGTGCTCAGGATCCACGTGCAGCTGGCCAAGGCTGGCTCTGAGGAGGGGGTTTGTCAGGCTGGGGAGGGGCAGAGCCATCACACACCATCTGCAGATGAGATGTTCTAATTCCAGCTCCATCTCCTGCTGCTCTGCCCTCAAACTCTTAGCAAAGTGACCAGCTGGGAGGCAGAGCCAGACCCAGCCACTGACCTTATGCAGGCAGAAAGGTTTGTCCTGCAGCTCCAGCAACAGCTCGGCCTTGGGAGCTTGGAAAGTTGTGGAACTTTCCCATTTGTCTGTCCTCAAGAGGGAAAATGGTCCTTCCCTCCCCTTCATCTGTGGTGTCTGTTGTCCTTGTGGCCCTAGGAACACCAGGACAGGGGGCTCAGGCTGTTGTGCCCTTGTCTCCTACTGTAGGAGTGCTTTCCAAATGGGGCCCAGCCCTTGGAAATCTCCTGTGGATCAGCCTGGAGGGGGCTCTTGTCAAATCTGAAACATCTGGAGGCATCTGGAGAGATGTGGGGTTTGGGAGGCTGAAGTTGGGGTGGTCTGTTCAGGGCCAGGGGTTGGACTTCAGTGATCCTTGTGGGTTCCTTCCAAACCAGGATATTCTATGGCCATGTGAGCTTCAATGAGCCGAGGGGGACAGGACCACGGTGTGACCTGGGATGGTATGATATTGGGGCATCTAAAATAGGGGAAAAGCATCATAAAGGGTTTAGGGGAGAGCAGAGCAGCTGAAACATCCCACCATGGAGGGTAAGACTGTCCCCATGGCTCAGGCTCAGTGAGACCCTCAAAGGCTGAGGGGACCCCCCTGTGCAGAGAGCCAGAGCTCCCCATTCACTGGGGTTTCTCAGCTTGGACAGTTTTGGTCACAGGGTCCATCAGAAGGTCACAAACAGGAATGTTGTGCCTGTCCCCAGGAGATTGGGCATCATTGGAACCCAGGTGATCTCTGAGCAAAGACCTCAAATTCATGGAATACAATGGTTTGGGTTGGGGGGGACCTTGAAAATCATCCAGTGCCACCCCTGCCATGGGCAGGGACACCTCCCACCAGCCCAGGGGGCTCCAAGCCCCGTCCAACCTGGCCTTGGACACTCCCAGGGATCCAGGGGCAGCCACAGCTTCTCTGGGCACCCTGTGCCAGGGCCTGCCCACCCTCTGAGTAAGCCTTCCTTCCCAAAATCCCATGTAAATCCCTGAGGGCTGCAGGGACAGGCCCAGGTGGCTGCAGCATGCAGGGAATGGGGCTCTGGGGAGTGCAGGAGATCCTCCAGGAGCAGGAGGGCCTGGGGAGGTTCATAACCCATCCTCCTCTCCCCTTTGGGGGGCAGCAACTTGAGTGTGCTGGTCCAGGCTCTGGAACCACGAGTGGAGAAACCTTCCCCAGCCCCACGGAGCGATGCTGGCAGGCTGAGGCTGAGCTGGATTTCTGGTCCAACACAACTAGAAATGAATAATGAATCAGTTCCTCAGCAAGCTGTGTGTGGAGTCAGAGACCTGTGAGATCACAGAGACATCTGTACCCTGAGCCTCACCCTCCCGCAGCGTGTGGAGCTAATTGGAGAGGGGGGTCAGACAGGGCTGAGTTAGGAGGGTAATTTTGGAATATACAATTCTGTAATTGCTTTACTCTGGTGGTTTGAGACGTTATTATCAGAATTCAACAATGGAATTACAGCCTTATTAATTTAAACACATTGTGGGGGAGGAGATGAGATGATTGCCTTTCTTTGGGGTGCTGATGGGAGAACTCCTGGTGTAGCTCAGTCGTTCTCCAGGTGGGATCATGCACTGTCTCCTTCCCAGCTACAGAGATGGTGCTATTTCTGGCTGCACTCCCTGACTCAAAGGTAGGGAACAAGAGTGCAATGGATTTAAATGAGAGTGAGTTTAAGGGATAATTTTATGGCTTCCTGTGAAGCTGCTCACGCTCCTGGAGGGTTTTTGAATCGTGACATCAGCAGCGATGCATCATTTGTTCACTCAGTTAAACAAGCACCCCCATGCACTGGAGCTCTGGTTCTGCCTGGGGCACAGGGATCTCCTCTGGGAATTTCTCATGAAGCAAAGTCAAATCTTGATTGGGAAATGAGCCTTTTTCTTCTTGAAATCCAGAGCTGAGAAGTTGGGTATGGAAAGCAGAAGAAGGGAAGCAAAGTCTCTTCCATCTCCCAGGTGTATTGGGGCTGATTCCCAAGTGTTCCCCAGATGGAAGGCTGACTGAATCTGGGGTCTGAGGCCTCAGACAGGCCATGTCCCAGGGCTCCAGCCCAGGGAAGGTGGGTTGTTTGAACCTTACTGGGGCTCTCTGGGTATGCAAATACCTCCCAAGGGGCTTCTGCAAATTGCTGCTCTGATAATTGAATTGATTCGGATGTCGCCTGATTAGTCTCCTGCTGATCAGTGTTGGCTGAGGGTGCAGCAGCTTCTGACATTTGGAACTTTTCTCCAGCCCAAAGAGCTCCCTGGTCAGCAGACAGCTCGTACCTGCCACCCAAACCCCCTTGGCTGACTGAAGGGATGTCAAACCCCCCTGAAGGTGTCACAGGAGCAGCCACCTCTGAGGAGAAAATGTAAACCATTCACTGCAGACCATCAGACATGGACATCCCAGTGAGGAGTTTCACAGCTGCACCTTCCAGCCCCCTCCAAGACCCTCCAGAACCAACTGGGACGACTGGTTGGACTTCATGATCTCAGGGCTCTTCTCCAGCCTAGTTGATTCTGTGACTGTGGTTCTGATTCTGTTTTGTCACAGCTCAGGATTTGTGTGTCTGCATTTATTGCAGGGAATAATTGGGCAGGGTGGGGGTTCTCAGCCCCTTTCTGATGTTTTAGTGCTAATGGATTGATCTGCACATTAAACAGGCTCCCATCCATGCTGGGCGTGAGGAATGAGCTCCCCTTGCAGAGCTGACAGTGGAATTAGGAACCAGCTCCTGGAAGGCAACAATGAGCAATGGTTTCATTTTTTTTCTCGTGGAAGAAGTTAAAAATGGAAATGGAAGCTACTGTAGGTTTTTTCCCAATTATGAATGTTCAAGCTGTTTACGAGGCAAGATGACAACAAACTTCCTTCCCATTTAATGAGCTGAAAAGAACTGGAATTGGGGTGTGAGTCAATCTGTAGAGCCATGAAAACAAGGCTATTGCACCTGCATTTTAATGGTCTCCAGAATGGAGGGGTTCAAATGCCTCTCCTCACATTGTTAGAGGTTCCTGGGCATCATCAGGCTGAGAATGCACTTACCTGCATTTTTAGTTTCAAATGAGGAGCTGGGTTTGTCCCTGTCCAGCACAACTTGGCTTTTCTGAGTCCCACGGAATCTGAAAGAGCGTTTAAGGCATTTGGGTTTGGCACAGAGGGGTGGACGTGGGCCTGGATGGAGAGTAAAGATGTAGTTAAGCAGTTAGGTGGGCTTGGTCTCAAGAATGGGCTATTAAGCAGGTTTTACTCCATGTTTTTAGAGAATATGGAGGGTTAAAATTCTGCCTGATACAAACTTCATAACATCTGTAAGATGTGACAGCAACAGAATGGAAAAGTTCTTAAGCTTCTTGTCTTCAAAGAACTAATTTTGAAAAATGCATTGCACAAGGGCCACCAAAAGCGTGACACTTTCTAAATAACAACTTCCTCACATTTATTTATTGTTTTCCAGCTCTGGTTTGGGCTACTGAGCAGTAAGAGGATGAGCCAGTGACTCCCCTGCATGGTGGATGCTCACAGCACCCACGCCAGCCTTGGCACTGCTCCCCCCAGCCTGGGGAGCCCCAGCCATGGTGGGATGTCCCTGGGGGGAGCAGAGGAGCTTTCCCTGCAGGTCCCCCCAGTCAGTGCCAGAGGAGCAGCTCCTGTGAGCTGGGGATGAGAAATGGCTTGGCAAAAACCTCTGCAAAGGGACTAATTAAGGTGAGCAATTTTCCTTTGTTTCCATTGCTCACAGCAGCCTAATTGGAAGGCAGAGGCATTTCCACTTGGAGAAGGATTAATTTTAGCAGATAAATGCCCTGGTCTCAGATAATTTTCCTTCCCCCACTGCAGGGACATTGCTCAGTGAGGACACAGCTCTGGCTGAGCCCAGCACGGCCCTTCCACGTGAGGCTGGGGCTCCACGGCCACTCGGACCTGATTAATAAGAGATGTTTAACTTAGCAAAGGCTGAAGAAGCTCCTCGGCTCCCACTTTCACTCCACTAATCCTCAGTAAAATTCTTTGGAGCTGTCCAGAAAAGCAGTGTCTTTCTCTAGGGAAAACAGAGCAATATCATGGAACGGTTTGGGTTGGAGGGACCTCACAGCCCCCCCAGTGCCACCCCTGCCATGGGCAGGGACACCTCCCACCAGCCCAGGGGGCTCCAAGCCCCGTCTAACCTGGCCTTGGACACTCCCAGGGATCCAGGGGCAGCCCCAGCTTCTCTGGGCACCCTGTGCCAGGGCCTGCCCACCCTCCCAGCCACCAATTCCTTCCCAATCTCCCAGCCAGCCCTGCCCTCTGGCACTGGGAAGCCATTCCCTGTGTCCTGTCCCTCCAGGCCCTTGGAAACAGGAAAAAAGGAGACTGTAGGACCCCTTTGGTCCTTGAAGGCCACAACAGGTGACGCTGGATCCTTCTCTTCTCCAGGCTGAAGGATTCTGGTGGTGCTGGGGATGCACAAGGGGCACTCAAACATCATCTCTGAGTGCCCTTCCAATGCCCTCCTGTCAATGGGTGAAGGAACCCCTGGTCCTGCTCATGAATAAAGGGTCCCTCTCCTCTGCCCCACTCCCAAGTGCCATCCCAGTGCCCTCCCCTCTGCTGCTCCCCTGGAATGTAGGACAGAGCCTGCTGCACTTCTGGAACTCCTGCTGGGTAACACAGTGTTCCCAGGCCTGCCTTTTTCTGACCTGCAAGATGAAATTCTCAAATAAGTTACTATTTTATCATCAGCAGCCTCTGTTTTATGAGAAATCTTTATTTCAGTTTTTAAATGTTCTTTTATGCAGTGAGAGAAAACCTTTCTGTTATTTTACTGCTTGAGATTAGGATTAGTCTTTAAGAAACTGGTGTTCACTTTATGACCTGTGTCTGATTTCTCTGCCTTGTGTTGGAAGAGCACAGTTCATTTGGACACCTCAGAGCTCAGGGAGGTGTAGTTGGAGTCTGTACATGGAATCACAGACCCTTTGTGTCCCCAATACGATAATATAATGTAATATCTTATATATTTTTACATATATTACAAAAACATCTCTCCAAAAGCATCCCTTGAGGAGATGATGGTGCCAATAAGCTGAACTGAGCTGACACAACCAACCCAACCAATACTGAGCCATCCTGCCCACTCTGTCCTCCCTGCCTTCTTCCCCCCCAGCTGGAGGTGATGTGTGGACTTCCCTTCCCAACCAGGTTGATTACAGATACACAAAACTTCTCCAAGCTCTCATTATTTTAATAGCATGGGATGCATTCGATGGTGTCCCCAGGCGTGTCTGAAGCAAGGAGCAAGGTCAGAGTGAAGTGCTGAAACTGCTGATGCAGGAGTGAGGAGGGGACAGGGACAGGAGCAGCTCTGTGCCCAAGAGCAGCCAGGACTGCTGTGCTGCAAGAACTGCCAAGGCTTTGATTGCTTGGAACAACAGATTCCTAAGATGCTTAACATTCCCACGCTTCCAGGTGCTGCACAATTTCTCAGTAATAGCAGAGAATTTTAAAGCAGCATTTGCACAGAACGATCAAGTTTGCAGAGAACTGCCTTGGGTAGTGCTTAAAAAACATGAGAGAAAAATAAATTGAAGAGGGAGGGAGGCAGGGGTGGGATTCCTTCTTCCCACTTAAACCAATGTTTTGGAGTCGGTAAAAGTGACTGAACTCCAGGTTCTCAAGCTCACACAGAGGCAGAACAGAGGGATGTCCTCAGCCCTTGGAGAGGTTCCCAGGGTAAGCCCAAATCAATGTTGCCCAGTTATGACTTCCCAAAGAACTGCTGAGGATGAATGCCCGTGACCTGTGGGGGTTTGCCCACGACTTCACCACCTGCACTGAACTTGTAGGTGTGGGAGGATTCCTTAGGAGGAACGTGCTTGGATGGGGGAATGGTGCCCACTCCATCCTTCTCCTGAGTCCTTGGATTGTTGCTGGGTCAGGTGCCAAGGCTGAGAACCCAGCAGGACCATTCCATGGTCTCAAACACAGCAGGTGTTTGCTCAGTGAGCTTTTTCTCCAGGACTAAGCGTGTCCATAACCCAACACATCGGGGGTCACTCTGGTCCCAGCGCTGCAGGAACAGCTAAAATGAATTGGCACTAAAAAGAATTGAAAAATAGGGATATTTCTGTGTGAGAAAAAGATGCCATGCCTGTTGCACTAAATCAAAATCCAATAGATGTGGAAATAAAGGAAATATTTTGGATTTCAGTTGACAGCCTACACACTGTGGGGCTCCTGACCCAGGGGCACTTTAGTTCCAACCTGGTGAGGCCAATATATCTCTTTAGTCAGAGAAACACATTTCAGAACTGTTTATTTTTGATAGAACTGTTCTTTACAGAGTGCCTGTATGGAACCTGGGCACTCCATGGCCTTGGACACCAGAAAGGCTGAGTAGATTTGGGAAAAGGAAATCAAAAATACCGAACCCCACAGCGATCATAAATCCCAGGATGGTTTGGGTTGGAAGGGACCTTAATAACCATCTCATTGCACCCACCAGGGTGCTCCAAGCCCTGCCCAACCTGGCCTTGGACACTCCCAGGGATCCAGGGGCAGCCACAGCTTCTCTGGGCACCCTGTGCCAGTGTTTTACACCAGATGTGTCTGACCAGTCAGACCTTTCTCTCCAACACAACTTGCCAAGGAAAAGAGGGGGTTTTTCTTTTCTTTTTTTTTCTTTCTGGCTCTAAACATACATTTCCTTTCTTTTCTCCCTTTCCCCCTTAGTGAGAAGGCCATGGAAATGATGTCTCCTGCAGTTTCCCATAGAAGCATCATCCCCGTTTCGGACCAATTTGGCTGAGAGCGTGTGTTTGACAGAAAGGTGCAGCTGTAATTTCTCAGGCCTGGCTGGGGATGCCAAATAAATCCATATCTTCTTGACAATTATATCTTCACAAAAGCTCGGGAAAGAACAGCCAGGAAAGCTTGTCGATAAGTTCCCTTTTTATTAGAGGAAAGTCCTTTGGAAAGCCCACGGAGGCAGCGTCTCCTGATGGATCTCTGGAGGCAGCCACTGTGGGAGGCCAGTCAGAAACAGCCTTTTATTGACAAACTTGGGTTTGGGAGGAAATTTTTACTGACAAAGCCCAGGTTTGAGTCATTTCCAGGCCCATCCATAAAAGCAGATACAAAGGAAATATAATTTTTCCTTGAGTCAAGCCATGAAGTAAATTGGCTTAAATGCTTGTGCTGATGGGACAGGAACACTCCAGCACTGGATAATGAAAGGGTGCCTGGGAGGGGGACCGGGGCTTGTCACCAGCTCCTGGCAGTGATGCTACAGCCAAAAGGGAAGTTATTCCAGAGGCAAATCAGAGATTAATTAGCATGACGTGGATCCTGTTCCACAGGAGAGCTGAAGGGCCAATTTTGCTGCTCTTCCCTGGCCGTGCCTCCCCCTCAGCTGGAATGTTGGAACAATAAATGGAGCTAATGCAGTTTGCTATTTAGGATGTGTCTATATAAAGGCAGCAATATGGGTTGTGACCCTTGGGGGGACCTTGGGCTGCTCCTCCTCCCTTTGCCCTACTTCTGGTAATTATGTTTTCCAAGGAGGTGCTTATTCATGGAACTCCTCTAAGAGTGAATGTCTGTAAATTCTGGAAAATGAGTTTTCTTAAAGGCATTTTTCAGCCTGAGCAGGCAGCTATTACCTGCCAGCAGCATAAAAGTGCAGTTCCTATGTGTCAAATGCTTTCAAATTTCCATGCTTTGATCAGAACCCTGTTTGGGCTGCAGTTTGCTCATTGTCCTCCTGGGAGTTTTCTGCGTGGCATTTTTTGATTATTCTCAGCCCCAGAGAAGTTCTTCACGATCTTAAAGCAACTTAGCAGGGACGGAGCTGCAGTAACAAGGAGGGAGTTCACCTGTGCAGAGACACTTAGAGAAATCCCAGAGCCCCAGTGCTGCAGGAAACAGACCCAAAGAGGGGCAGAATCAATTGTGAGCTGGCAGGAAAGCTGGCAGGGCTGGCAGGAAGGCTGGCAGGGCTGGCAGGGGGAGCAGCAGCAGCAGCAGCCTGAGGGGTGAGCAATGGTGAGCAGCAATCCCAGCCCTGCCCAGAGAGCTGTGAGCAAGGGATGAGCTGTCTGGGTGACGCAGCACGAGCAGGGCTGGGGAGCAGCAGAGGCAGCAAAGCAGAGCAGGGAAAGGCTATTTTTTGTGCAGGAAGCAAATAAAGCTCTTGGTGGAATGTGAATCATCAAATCCCAGATTAGATTAGGTGGGAAGGACCTCACAGCCCACCCAGTGCCACCCGTGCCATGGGCAGGGACACCTCCCACCAGCCCAGGGTGCTCCAAGCCCCGTCCAACCTGGCCTTGGACACTCCCAGGGATCCAGGGGCAGCCCCAGCTTCTCTGGGCACCTGTGCCAGGGCCTGCCCACCCTCCCAGGGAAGAATTCCTTCCCACTAGCCCATCTAATCCTGTCTGTAACCCTACACCTGTAAAACCTTAGCCTGAACTTCCCTGTTTACCGAGAAAAGTAAGAATGGCAAATTTTCCAGGGGGAGGAGTGAGCCCAGTCCCTGACCCCAATTCCCAGTCCCAGAGAAGGGCCCTGCTGGGCATGGTGGGTACCCAGGGATGGCTCTGCTGGTCCCACCCAGGGCTCCCATCAAACCTGCAATCTCTGAGCAAGGGCATCTCTCCAAGGCTAATCATTTCATTAAGTCTTTAAATGTTAGAGAATCTGCTCCATATTAGGTGAGCGGCTTCACTGCTTAATTAACTTTATTCCTACCCTAGATTTGTTTTGTTTCACCTTCCAGCCTTTGGATCTCATTATTACTTTTTTAGCTAAATTAAGGAGCTGCTGAGTATCAGAATCACCTCCCTGTGATGGCACTAAAGGACAGGGAAATTGGCTATTCCTTTTCTCTTGGACAAATTACAAAGGTAAAGTGCCCATAACCAAACTTTCTGTATAAAACTGACTCCAAGGAGGGACCTCCAGAGGAGGCCACAGAGATGTTCTGGGAGCTGGAGCCCCTCTGCTCTGGGACAGGCTGGGAGAGCTGGGGCGGCTCAGCTGGAGAAGAGAAGGCTCCAGGGACCCCTGAGAGCCCCTTGCAGGGCCTAAAGGGGCTCCAGGAGAGCTGGAGAGGGACTGGGGACAAGGCCTGGAGGGACAGGACACAGGGAATGGCTTCCCAGTGCCAGAGGGCAGGGCTGGCTGGGAGATTGGGAAGGAATTGGTGGCTGGGAGGGTGGGCAGGCCCTGGCACAGGGTGCCCAGAGAAGCTGTGGCTGCCCCTGGATCCCTGGGAGTGTCCAAGGCCAGGTTGGACGGGGCTTGGAGCACCCTGGGCTGGTGGGAGGTGTCCCTGCCATGGCACAGGTGGCACTGGGTGGGCTTTGAGGTCCTTTCCCACCCAAACCATCCTGGGCTTTGATGTCATCACTCTTGTGAGCCTCTGGATTCTATCAGGTTGCATCCTGTCCCAGGGCTAGCTGTTTAATTTTACTAAAACAATCCCACTTCTGCTTCCTTGGCATCCCCTCCTGGCATCCCTGCCAGTCCCAGCACCCATCCCATCTGGCACAGCCCTGTGGTTGGAATTCACTCTGGTGCCTCAGTTCTTCCGAGGATCACAACTCCCTGAGCAAACCCGCATCATGAATAAACATCATGAATAATTTTCTGAGCAAAGCAGAACTTTCTCCCTGCCTGTAAGGAGAGGGGCAGGAGCAGAGCTCTGATTAGAATATTTATGCAATCCAGCCTTGATTAGATCCATCCCGACAAAACAGCCACAGGTCTATCCATTATAATTCCCTCTCCATGCCGTGTTTCCAGAGGAGCTCAGTGCAGTTCATTGCAGGGCTGACCTGTGTCCTCTTGCTCTGCAAACCAGCTCTTGGGTGGAAGGTCCAGGGGTCCTGTCCCTGCTCAGCTCAGGAGAGGAGGGAGTGCCAGCCCAGGGTCACCAGGACCTGGAGGTGCTGGGCAGGAGGGTGGTTCTACCCGAGCTTTTGGAGGTTTAATCTCTTTTATAGCTGTGTCTGCTGGGCTTGGGAGTGTGTGGAAGGCATTGCTGTCCCCTGTGTGCTCTGAAGGTTTGATTTCAGTTTGGGTCACTCCTAACCTTTGGCCAGCGCTGTAGGGGATGGAAGAGCAGGTTTGTGTCGTGCTGGTCATGGACCACCCTCAGGAAAGTCATGGGAGATTCTCTAGACAGGACAGGGCTGACACAGAGGAGCATCCTGCAGGATGGAACTGACACTGAGGTGGATCCTGCAGGAAGAATCAGTGGCTTGGCAGAGAATCAATGGTGCCCAGGCTGCCCCTGAGGTGTGGGGATGGTGCTGGGTACCCACTGCTCCATGGCTGGATTTCACCTGCCAGCACATGTGGGATCAGTTCTGGGGAAGCAATTCTGTGCCTCCCACTGCAGACAAACGTGTGGTCTCACTCTGGCAGAATAAAGTCGGGTTCCATAGGGGTTGGAATGCTGCTGGCCATGCCCATGCCCATGGTGGGTGCCCACTGGGTGAGAGCAGGGGCAGCTGCAGGGCCTGGGGGTCACGAGTGTCTCTGCAGCTCTCTGTCCCCTGTCACCACTCGTTTCTTTGCCTGGAGCAAATGCAGAGGTGCTGATTGTTCCTGGTTTCCCAAAAAGCCCATGAGGAGTTTCCCTTCTCCAGCCAAAGGGGCATCCCTGTGGCAGGGCTGCCAGAATCACCCTGCCCTGAGGACAACGTGCCCATGGCACAGAGAAAGGAGCCCTCTCCAAACCCTGAATGCCCACCCAGCTCCCCATCCTCTCCCCAGTAGATTTAGATATTTTTTGCTAACTTCAAAAAAGAGCAAAATCTATACATTTTTAAACACAACATGTTCCAGACTTTAATTAAATTGTTCAGCAAAGTATTAGAGCTAATGGTATGGTTTAGGGAAAATAATAATTTTATTGCCCTGAGTTTATCATCTCTTTGATTGAATGATTTTCCCATTTATATGCACTCCCTCATTTACTTCTTCCTATTTTTCAGACCCATTTTGAGGTCGTTGCTTTTCTTAACATTGTGTAGGCTCTGTTTTCATCTGAGAGTGGTGGGTGTCCCAGTCAAGCTCTGGTACTGAGGGAACATCCATGGCTTTAACAAGTTGAAGTTTAAAGGTAGAAAGAGAAGAGTTATTTAGAAATGTGCAAGAACAGTGGGGGGGTTACCCCTGGATTTTCAGATCACTGGAGATGAACAGCCAAAATTAAACTGGGCAAATGGATCCACTGGCCCAGGTTGCCCATTGAAACTGTGGCTGCCCCATCCCTGGAAGTGTCTGAGGGCAATTTGGACAGGGCTTGGAGCACCCTGGGCTGGTGGAAGGTGTCCCTGCCCAAGCTTTAAGGTCCCTTCCCCCCCAAACCATTCTGGGATTCCAAGATTCATGCTATGAGGACACTCCTCACTCTTGCTCTGATCAGCTGGATGCCTTTCCAGAGCCCCTGCCTTGTGTTGGTAGCAGCTCCACCTCTCCCCCAGCACTGCCCACAGGCAGGTCTGCTCTGCTGGCCAGGCCAGGAGGACACAGCAGCAAAGCTCCTTCTGCTCCTCGTGCCTCTGTAATTCCTGCTCGTGCACATGATGTATTTTTGTGTGGAAAGAGGCTGCATTCCTGGGTAGTGGAATTTTGTGCTCTAAGTGGGCACAGTCATAGAGACCTCGTCGAGAAGCTGCCCCATGGTACAAAGAGGGTAAAAGTGCCAGGAAAAAACCAAAGGTACCTTGTTTTCTCTCCAAAATAAATCAGCTGGGAGAAAGCTGAGTCACTAAAGTTCCCTTTGAGCAGCATCCTTTGGGCTGCTCAGGAGGTGGATTGCTTGTGTGTTAATTGGCCCTTTCATTGCTCTCTCTGCTGGGCTTTCTGCCCTTTGAATGCCAGGCTGGCACGGGCTGCCATCCCCACCTCTCTGTGCCCATCCTTTGTGGGCACAGGAGCTGAGAGGAGGCTGAGAGGTTCGATATCTGCACTGCAGCTGGGCTGGGCAGCAGCCATCGAGCAGCTTCCAGCTCTGCTTCAAACCTCCTTCTGCCAGGAGCCTGGAATTCTCATTTTCTCTCCCTCTCTATCATTTCTGTAATGGCAGAAAAAAAATAATAAGTGGTTCTTCTGTCAACCAAGTATTCCCAATGAATTTTCAGCTCTATAATGAAGCAGCACAAAGCTTGGCAGGAGTTTGGTTTCTCTGCTAATTAAGATTAAAAGTGGAAGTGGCCCATAACAGGGAAAGCAACTCTTGAAAATGTAGAAAGAGTTGAAGGCAAACCCCATTTTGCTTCAAGAATCAGAAGTCGTGCAGCACATCCCTAACACAGGATTTACAGTGTGCTATTGATAATTTCTCCTGCAATGGGACCTGTTGACAGAGGGGCTGTCAGTCAGTGGTGCTGTGCAGCCTGGCATGGCAGCTCCCTGTGTTCTTGGGCTTCCTCGAGTCCCTGGGGGTTTTCACAGCAAACTCAAGGTGTTGATTTTGGGCTTGGGGGGAAGTGCAGCAGCAGAGTTAGCAAAAGGTTGTGTGATTCATCTCCCAGCAAAATAAACATGGAGTTCTAGAGCTCAAAGGAGAAGGTGAATACAGTTTTGTGACATTTGGAGGTCTGTGTAAACTGAAGGCTGGTCCAGCTCCTCACTGAGTGTTCCCTGTGGTTGGATGCAGGTTGTGCCAAGTGATGAGGCTGAATGTGACATCAAACCCCAAACAGAGCTCTCTGTGGGACCTCATGTGGCCTGTAATTCCAACCCTGATGTGGTTGGTGAGAGGGATAGAACAGGAGGTACCACAGGAACATCTCTGTGTGTCAGGACTCCCTTCTGAGCAGGGACCTCCTGGCACAGCCCTGGGCAGGGACACCTCCCACCAGCCCAGGGGGCTCCAAGCCCCGTCCAACCTGGCCTGGGACACTGCCAGGGATCCAGGGGCAGCCACAGCTTCTCTGGGCACCCTGTGCCAGGGCCTGCCCACCCTCCCAGCCACCAATTCCTTCCCAGTATCCCATCCAGCCCTGCCCTCTGGCATTGGGAAGCCATTCTCCCTTGTCCCTCCATCCCTTGTCCCAGGTCCCTCTCCAGCTCTCCTGGAGTTCCTTTAGACAAAGTACTTGGACTTCTTAGAGAAGCTGAAAAGACTGATGTATTTGGTGGCTGCTACATCATCAGCTAAGTGGACTCTGCCTCCCTGGATCCATCTAAATTGGCAGTAACAAAGTGTTATGTCCCAGTTCTTTACTCTCCAAACCCTCTGTGGTTGTCTGGAGATGGATCCTTCCCACCTTCAGGGTGTATCCCACTTTATTACTCTAGATACAGTTAAGGAGTGAAGGCTGCACTGAACACACAGGTGATTTGGGGTGGGGTTGTGCTCTGAGCAGATCCAGTAGGATCTGTGCTTGTGCCTTTCCTAATTGCTGGATTCAGAATATCTTGACAGACACAGATCTTTGCTTGTCCCAGTAGGCACAGCTGGGACGTTCTAGAGGAGTTCACCAGGGCTGGGGTGGGTCCTGTGCTGCTGCACAAGCCTGGGCATCTTCTATTATTATTATTGCTACTATTATTATTATTATTATTTAATTAGCCCTGGCATCAGACATTGCCTTTGCTGCTGTCTTGGGCAGCTGACAGGGCAGATGGTGCTCCCAGGGACCCTAAAAGTGACTTCTCAGACCTGTCTCTTCTCTTACGTGTCTGCAGCTTCTTACTGAGGTTCCTTCAGATTCCCTGGGAACAGGCCACCCACCTGCAGAGCCAAACCTCTGCACTGTGCAAGAAAACTCAGCAACAGAAGCAGAAAATGCAGCTTTCTTCTCCCCCCAGAAGGGGCTGAGGAGAGGAGCTGCTCTCCTGGCTCTTTCGGATGTTTTCTGCTGGGAATATTTTGTTCCAAGCTGCAGCAGAGCGCTCTGCCGAAGAACAAATCATACTACTAGACTTGCACTTTAATCTTCCCTCTGGGAGCACAGAGCTTCCTAATATAATCCTGATGGCAGGGAAAAGTGTTGTTATAATTGTAATGCACATAACAAATTGCCATTGTCCCCTCTTTGCAAAGGTGAAGAAGAGATGTTTTATGCAAAAGCTGGAAGGAAGGCAGGAATCTCTGCTCTGTTTCTGCAGTGCAGACCCAGCTCTGCTGCAGTGAAACCTGATTGTCAAGGCAGATGTTTCTGGATGATCCCTGGGATCACTGAAATTAAAATGTCCCCCTACAGGTTACTGAGGGGAGAGGTGTAATTTGTGTGGTCCTGAACTTTGTGATAAAAGGAGCTCAAATTTGGATTCCAGGCTGTGATGAAAAGACTAATCATGGAATCCCAGATTGGATTGGGTGGGAAGGGACCTCACAGCCCACCCAGTGCCACCCGTGCCATGGGCAGGGACACCTCCCACCAGCCCAGGGTGCTCCAGGCTGTCCAACAGTTTCCAAGCCACGCCCCATCTATCCCAAAATTCACCAAGGACAGGGTTGCCATTCACCCCCTCAGCAATTGTCCCCAGCTTTCTGCAGTGACAGCTTTGTCCCCTCGGGGTCGAGCAGGTCCCCCAGCACCCCCAGGTGCTCTGCCAGCCCAGCCTGGTGCAGCTCTCTGGGGACACTTCAGTCCATCACCCCAGCTCTCCCACTGCCCACCCCTCCCCAAAGGGCTCCCTTTGCACAGCTAACACATCCTGCCAGCTCCTGCAGAGCCCTGTGCACGAGTTTGGTGACAGGATGACATTATTAACTCCTGTTCAGTTTGTTTGCAGCTGTCAGCATGGCTGCTTCCCCCACCCCACTGCCTAGCAGGTGATTCCCATTCCAGGAGCCGAATATTTGGTTTCCTTTCATTTGTATGTGCTCTTGTCTCCATTGAATTTTGTCTCTTTGATTTCCGACCATTTTCCAATTTATCAAGATCGCTTGGAATTCTAATCCTGCCTGCCAAGGCACTTGTAATCATTCCCCCCCTGATGTCACTCGCTGTTCCCTCACTTGTGCTGCTGAATTTGTTAATATTTCATGGAAGCACAGCCAGTCGGGTCCCTGCTCTGGAGTGTTTCCTGTGTCCTTTGCCAGGGAATCCTTTGCAGTAGCTTTTTGCCTGCGGTTTTGGGTTCTCACAACAGATTCAGATCATTATTTGGTTAAATTAGTATTTTATGATAAATTTGGATCATTGACAGTGAACTCTCAGTCCTAGATGGGAAAACACATTCAGTCTTTTCCCTGGCATTTGATGTGCAACTTCTTTGTTAATGGACAACTTACTTCATTATCTCTCCCTTGTGCCTTAATCTTTGAATTTTGGGTTCCTCCTGCTCCTCCCCACCTGTGCATTGCCTGGGGTCACAGTCCCACGTCCCACAGGTGTCTGTATGATGGTGTAGAAGGAAATGATGGAAGGGAAGGAAAACCCTTCAGTACTTGCAGAGCTGCAAAGGAAGCCCCTTGTACTGGCAGGAGAGGGGCTGAGCCCTGCAGGGCACAGCCTTGGCATTGCAGGGCACAGCCTTGGCATTGCAGCACACCAACCCATCCCAAGACATGATCCTGCCCAAATACACCACAGTCATCCCAGCTGTTGTCACCAGGGAAGCACAAACAGCAGCAGGGGGAATGCCAACTGTGCTGGTGCTGGTGGGACACTGAAATGCTCCACCCTGATGGGACTTTGTTCTTCTCCAAGTTGTGTTGGGGCTGGGGCAGAGCCCACTGGGAGGCAGCTCTGGGGTAAGGCCTTCAGACACCAATTCCTGCTCCTCCAGCTCCACTTAGCTGCAGCAGATATCCCAGCCCATGGCAGTGGTGGGATGGGATCCAGGTTACGAGGTGCAGCAGAGCCCAGAGCTGCTCCCACCTGAGCACTGAGGTGTTTGGGACATCTCACACCTTGTAAGGGCATAAAGGGTTTGTTTCCATCTCAGTGCACTCTTAATCCCCATGCACAGGGAGGAATTGTGCCTTTCTTTCCATTCATTTTTTCCCATTTATAATCTTTTCTTTCTTTATTTTCTTTAATCCCTTGCTCTCTGCAGCTTCCTGACAGGAGACTGGAGCCAGGTGAGGGTCAGCCTCTCCTCCCAGGTGACAAGGGAGAGGGTGAGAGGCTCCAAGGTGCACCAGAAGGGTTTAGATTGGATAGGAGGGGAAACTTCTAGGACAGGATGTGTCTGGGGAGCTGCTCCAGCCTTTGGCTGCCACATGCAGCCTGTGCAGGGCACTGGGCTTTGCCTCAGTGGTGCTGAAGGACTTGAGGGAAAGAACAGGGAGTGTTTTGGGTGAAAAGCAGAGTGTTTTCATGATCAGCTGAGAGGGCTCTGTTTGTTCCACACCTTGGGACACACCAGTGAACCAAATCTGCCCCAGAACCTACAGGGGTGCTTTGGTAGCAAAGGTGAGTCTGCAGGAAGGTGAAACCCAAGCAGCTCTGGGATATTCAGGGGGGAACATGAGGTAATTTAGGATGGGTATTTTGCAGAGTAACGAAGAGTTAATGACTTGACTTTTAATAACTTTTGGAACAGTTGCCTGGTAGGTTATGGGAAGGAGTCTGCCTGGTTAGATGAATATTAAGCTGAGACTGGAGGAGGGTTATTGCTCCCATCGATCACAAAATGCAGGTGATGTGACCAGCCTGGACACACCTCCTGTTTTGTTCCCTCTGTCACGGTGGAACTGAGGAGGTTCCAGCCCCTCTGAGTCACACCTCTGTCTGTACTGGGGTTCTGAGGTTCTTTTCTTAATGCAAACCCAGTATTGGCAGGAGAGGTCGAGTCCTGAAGGCAGCACTGTTAGGTCATGGCCTGTAGCCTGTGATATGTATTCCGGGTTTGTTATTTATACTGATGGCTTTGGCTACTGCCACCCCCCAGAGCTGGCTGGGGGAGGAAGGCTGGGTGGGAAGGGCTGTGGGATATTGGGCACAGCAGGGGAGAAAGAGCTCTGGGGTGGCTGGAACGTAAAATTTAAGTGTATTTTTCTCTATTCAAAACCAACCAATGAACAAAAACATCCCCAAATCTTCTCTTGCTGGCAAGTTTCAAAATGCAGCTGATGGAAGCAAAATGCTGGTTAAAATGAAGTTCAGGCAGACAGGACAAGGAGACAGCTGTAAGCTGAAGAAGGATGGATTTAGATGGGATGTTGGGAAGGAATTGGTGGCTGGGAGGGTGGGCAGGCCCTGGCACAGGGTGCCCAGAGAAGCCGTGGCTGCCCCTGGATCCCTGGGAGTGTCCAAGGCCAGGTTGGACGGGGCTTGGAGCCCCCTGGGCTGGTGGGAGGTGTCCCTGCCCATGGCAGGGGTGGCACGGGGTGGTTTTTAGGATCCCAACCTAAAGCATTCCATAATTCCATGATGGAGCAATTCTCACTCACCTCTGCAGGCTCACACTGCCCCTGGGGCTGCACAAGGGACATTGAGGGTGTTGGTCCCTGGTGGTGGTGGCACTGGTGGTGGTGGCACTGGGGTCCTGCTCAGGTCAGTCCAGGCAGGAGTGGGTGAGGAAGGAGGGAAAAGGTGCCTGGGCTGGTCTCTGGGGACTGGGGCTCATCTGGGCCTCTCTCCTGTGCAGGAATATTCCATACACATCATCAATTCACACCAGGTCAGAGGGTTTGCCACTGCAACATTATTACTTTATACAGTTATTTATAAGGTTATTAAAAATACAACTTTCCCCCTTGCTTCTAGCTTTGTTTGAGGCTTGGTTAATTTTTCAGTGACAGGATCAAGTGGTTCCAGTGCCCTTCTGGTCAGCTTTTGCCTAAGAATACAGGAAAAAAGAACACAGAGATGCTTTTATAGGTTTTTTCAGTTTTTCTCAGAACTTCAAAAGAACACTTTATTATGAAAAGCTGAAATTCAGCTCTACAAAAATAAAGTTTAATGGGCTTTAGGCCAGGCTTTTGACATTTGCTGCCTAATTCCCAGCTCCATGCCATGGCCTTTAGTGGAGTCCCTTGACAAAGCATTCTAAATAACTGCAGGGTGGCTGCCAATGCCTGCTATTTTAACCACTGGGTGTGAGGGGTTACTTAACACAGATGGAAAAATGGAAAGCAGGACTTTTTTATCTTTTGAGGAAGAAGGTCATGTGTTGAAAAAGTTTAATTTGTGCCTGCTATGGGCCATTTTCCCTTAAAAGCCAACATTGCTGGATGCTTCTGTGGTCTGGAGAGCAGCTCCTCTGGCTTTCCTGCAGAGCATTAAAACCCTGATAGTGTGGATTTGGGTAATTACTCTGCAGCTCTGATAAACTGTCCATTTACAGGCCATCTTATCTCCTGGGTGTCAGTGAAATCCCGAGCAGATCCTGGGCTCCTCTTGGGTTTGTACCATTCCCTTGCCCAGCCTGGCCCTGCAGCTCCACAGGCACAGCCAATTTATCTTGGTGCAATCTCAGCATCCTCGTGCTGAGGAGTTGGATTCCCAAGGGGCACCTTCCTGGGAATGGCATCAGAAACTCGGTGTCCCAGGGAGGCTCCCAGGAGGAGGGTGTTGGATGTGCAGACTCCAAGGCTTCCACAGAGTTTTGGAATTCCAGCCTTTGAAATATTTGGGATAAAACACCCGTGCTGCATCCTCTCCTCCTGTCCTTGCAGCCTGTGCTGGTGCCTGCACTCTGCATTCTCCTGCATCCCACATTCCCTGTCTTTCCAACCTGCTGTGCTACAGCTGCACTTGCCCAGGGCCTGGTTGGTGTAAAATTCCACAATTTGAAACTGCTTTGGGTTGGAAGGGACCTTTAAGCTCACCCTGCTCCACCCTCTGCCATGTGCAGGGACACCTTCCCCTAGCCCAGGTTGCTCCAAGCCCTGTCCAACCTGCTCTTTGTGGAGTGATTTGAATGGGAAAATTCACCAGTTGGGTTTACTGAGAGCTAAGATTTAACCTTCTTTGGTGGGGAAAAAAAAGCCTTTTCTGCTCTTTTTATGTCCTAGATCAAAGCTCACTCATTTAACTACTCCCTTGATATTGCTTTTTGTCCTTTGGCTTCAGAAGCACATTACAGAGACACAATTCCTGCTCTGGCTTTGAACTTCACCCCAGGAACCCTGTGATCACAAGGCTGGGACAAACTTGCAGTGACAGTGTCCCCACCGTGTTCTCCAGGACAACCCTGGCACATGCACAAAGTGCCTGTCCCTGAGTGCTGTGCCAGGAGCCCCTCAGAGCTCCTGCCTTTGGACAGCTTGGAAGGAAGGGAGACATCAAAGGAAGGGGAATAGCACCCATTTTGTTCTTCTGTGCAGAATTTGGATACTCTGGGCTGTTAGTCCTGGCCTTGCTGTGCTGGGCAAAGCAGTGCCCTTGTGTGAGCACCAGGTCCTGGCAGAGCATGGCCAGCTCAGCGAGGACTGGAGTGCTGGAGAGGGGACACTGTCAGGGAAGACACATTGCTGGGGTGGTGCTGGTGCCCAGGGCAGGCTGTGCTCAGGAATCACCTGCAGAGGCTGCAGTGCCCAATTCCTGTTGCATCAACAACATTAACCCAGAATGGGGTGGGTCAGGAGGGACCTTAAATTTCATCTCGTTCCACCCCTGCCATGGGCAGGGACACCTCCCACCAGCCCAGGGTGCTCCAAGCCCCGTCCAACCTGGCCTTGGACACTGCCAGGGATCCAGGGGCAGCCCCAGCTTCTCTGGGCACCCTGTGCCAGGGCCTGCCCACCCTCCCAGCCACCAATCCCTTCCCAATATCCAATGTAAATCTACCCCCTTTCAGCTTAAATCCATTCCCCCTTGTCCCTCCATGCCTTGTCCCCAGTCCCTCTCCAGCTCCCTTACTGGTCCCTCGTGTTCCATCCCAGCATGGGAGGTACCACCAGCCACTCCACAAGGATGCTGGTGGGTTGGAAACTGCACAATGCAACCCCAGTGCTGAAAAACAAAGCATTATTCTCCTTTCCTTCCAAAAGATCCCTCTGTCAGTGTGAAGACCTTGGATGGCAGGAAGGCAGAAATTCCTGAAGCGAATGGTCAAAGAGCTGTGTGGGCTGGCAGGTCGGTGCTGTGAGAGATCAGATGTTCCAGCAGACACGGCAGAGCTGTGTCAAGGCAAAGCTGCTGTCAGCACCTGGCTTGTTTGCTGCTCCAGGGGTGACAAACCTGAATGACAGAGCTGGTGTCCCTGTCCCTCCTCGGCACCCACAGGCAGCCGGAGCACCCATGCCCTTCCAGCCTTACACAGGATCATGGAATATGCTGAGCTGGAAGGGGCACACAAAGATCATCCAAGCCTTAGCCCTGCACAGGTCCATCCCCAAGAGTCACCCCCTGTGCCCCAGAGGATCATCCAAACCCTCCTGGAGCTCTGGCAGCCTTGGGGCCGTGCCCACTGCCCTGGGGAGCCTGGGCAGTGCCCACCATCCTCTGGGGGAAGGCCCGAGCAGAGATATTTCTGTGTCCCCTGAGTCTGAACCCATCCTCTCCCTCAAGAATGCGAGTGAGAGAGGCAAACCCTCACCCCAGGTCTGTGCCCTGCTGCCCCTGTCCCTGTGCCCCCTGCCCCTCCAGCCCTGGGGACTCCATGCCCTGTGGAATAACCACACAGGGATAAAGAGCCTTTCCCACCAATGCCTCTCCTATTGCTCAGTCTGCAAAGATCCCCTCCCTGCCATCAGATCTCTTATTTAACCATGCAATAGATTTGCCAGCGCATCATTAAGTGCAGATTTGTATATCCTTAAATTAAATTTAGCTACGAGGGCCTGAGTTATTTCCTTCCTGATTACCCATTTGTATGGAACAACAGCCATTAATCTCCCTCCCTTTTGCTGAGTTTACCACGGAGGGCTTGGGAGAACAGAACAAACACCGTGGTTCTCTTGTAAGAGGATCCCAGCGTGTCCTTGCCCTGCTTTGTGCTCCACCTCTGCACAAAGGGACCCTTCTCACTGCCAGAGGGGAAAACCAGCTGCAAATTCAGGGACAAGGTGTGGGGAAGCCACATGTGCTGCAGCCTGCTGGGAGGGGAGGGCAGGATGGGCAGGAATGTGGGATGGGGCTGGGATGGTGGGCACTGTGTTCCCTGGGGTGCCTCATGGAGCTGCCAGGGGTGCTGGTTGATTCCCTCAGCTCAGGAAGAGCCCTGGGCAGAGAGAAGCAGTAGCAGCCTTGCAGTGCCTAAAGGGGCTCCAGGAGAGCTGGAGAGGGACTGGGGACAAGGCATGGAGGGACAGGACACAGGGAATGGCTTCGCTGTATGGCCCTATATGGCTGTCCTATAGGGCAGGGCTAGATGGGATATTGGGAAGGAATTGGTGGCTGGGAGGGTGGGCAGGCCCTGGCACAGGGTGCCCAGAGAAGCTGTGGCTGCCCCTGGATCCCTGGGAGTGTCCAAGGCCAGGTTGGACGGGGCTTGGAGCACCCTGGGCTGGTGGGAGGTGTCCCTGCCCGTGGCAGGGGTGGCACTGGGTGGGCTTTGAGGTCCCTCCCAACCCAAACCATTCCATGATTTCTGTGATTTCTATTTCCACATCATTGATTTTAGAGCCTGAATTTCTGAGCCCAAGTCCTTCTCAGGTGCTGGGGATGATCCTCACTGTTGACAGTGCTCCTGTTTCCCAGGAAAGCATTCCCATTCCCTTTCTGCTGTTGACACAAAGAGCCCTGTGCCAGCAGCCCCCCTGGCAGTGTGGGCACTGCTCCCCTGGTGCAACACCCTCTGCTCTTTCAGCTGCCTCTACTCCCCACACATTCTGACCTTTCCAGGTAACTTTTCCTTGAACATTGTAAAAATCCCTTTTTCCTGTGCTTTACCCTCTTGGGTTGGGATGCAAGTGAATTCCGATATGAGACTTTTGTGCTGACACATGCCCTGTTTTCCTGGGGCTCTGGCTGCTGCATCACAGTGGTGTGGCCCCAAAATTGCAATGAAAGGGAAGTGTCCATCTGGAGAGGGCAGAGCTTTGAAGGGCTCAGCATGGAGAGCGAGGCTCAACTCTCACACCTGCACCACAAGTAGGGCACTGTAGCTCTGCCCTTACCCTTGCTTTCCAAACAGAATAAAAATGAGATCTGGGGGGTTATAGGGTCAAAATGGTAATTTCAAACTTCAGAGCATCTTTTTCTATTAAAAAACCAACTTTGCTGAAATAATTTATACTCTCTGATACTTTTGATTCCATGAATTCTCATTTTCAAATGGAAAAAAGTGGTTTTTATAAGGTCCTGACCTTTTCTCTCAGGTCCAACCTGTGAGGGGCAGTGAGCCTGGGTATCAGATTCCTCCCAGACATGAAACTCTTCAGAAGTCATCAGGTGAAAGAATTAAACAAAATTTTTTCAAGATTTGTGACAAGGTTGACAGGAATCTGTAACCTCTGCTGTGCAGAACTGGAATTGTCCCTGCCCATGGCAGGTGGCTTGGTCCAGGTGACCTTTAGAGGTCCCTTCCAACCCAAACCATTCCATGATTCTATGTGCAGAGAAAGAATAAAGAAAACTAAATTGCAGGAAGGAAAAGGTGAGGAGGAGAGAAGGAAAACCTCTTTAGAAGAGAAGATTTATGGTTTTTAAACTGCACTCCCCTGTACCAGCAGCTCTGTAATAACTCCATAATGTCAGGCAGAATGAGGGAACCTGAAGGAGGGAAGTGAATAGAAAAGAAAATACCAATAAGATGCAATCTGAGAAACGATGGAGGCCCCAGAAGAGGGAAAAAAGAAAGGTTTGAAGAATGTGGTGGTACAGAAAAAGATGTAGCAGAGTGAGCTGTACTCAAATAGTGACACAGCTCAGCTTGGCAGGTCTGGGGCAGAGGAGGAGGAGCTGGGCTGGGTGACCACAATGGGTGAGCCTGGGGAGGTGCAGGGGCTGGGGCACTGCAAGGCCTTTGGGGAGAGCTGGGGAGCCAAAGGGCTTTGCTGCCCCTGGGGAACAACCACAGAACACTGGGAGCACTGGGAGCACTGGGAGGGGCTGCCCAGGGAGGGTTGGAGTGCCCAGCCCTGGAGATGCCCAAGGCAGGACTGGCCGTGGCACTCAGAGCTCTGGGCTGGGGGACAAGGTGGGCATCGGGCACAGGGTGGGCTCCCTGGGCTGGCAGAGCTTTGTCAACCTCAGGGATCCTCAGGAGGGTTTTTCCAGCCTCAGGAATCCTGGGATCCCCGGGGGATGAACCCAAACCCCCTGGGCTGTGCAGAAAGGCCACGTTAACCACAGCTCTGCCCTCACTTCCTCTGCCACTGCAATTTGAGCCCCCCAAAGCCATTAAGCAGGTATCCATAGCTTGTAAAGCAGAGAGAAATAATGAAATGTATTGTGGAGAGGGCAATCACTCATCCCGTTTATTACGTTACAAGGTTCCTTTGATTGAATTATGGTTGTGAAACAACTCTCTGTCCATATATTATCCTATGTTTAATGTATAGGGTACATCTGTTCAGGGTGGGATGGGAGGCTGGGGGGGTTTATTGTGCAGCCCCTGTTCCTGTATCTCGGTTGCTTTTTATCACCTGAGCAGTAGCCAATGGGCACATGCTGGGGAAGGAGCTCTGCGGGTTTAATTACTGAGCTCTGCAGCCCTGGCTCCCTGAAATGAAAAATTAGTGCTTGGGAAGGGTGGGTGGGGAGGTTGGAGCCAGATCCCCTGCAAGGAGTTGCTGGAGGAAGGCAGGCTTGGCCTGAGTGTCACCTCACACACTTTGCTGGCACCTTCCACCGTGGCTGTGCTGGGGAACTGCACTGGGGCCATTGTGGTTCCAAAAAAGTCCTCCTGGGCACTCAGTGCCATTGTAAGGGACAGACACCATCAGGACAAGGGCACCTGGCGTGGATGGCAGCCCCAAAGCCAGGCTGGGTGGGAGGGAGCTGGACAGTGAGGTCCTGCCTCAACCAGAGCTCCTCCTGAGAGAGGGGTGGGTGCACAGTGTGAAGGACACTTTGCTGTCCCCTGATGGACAGGGAATGGTGCCAGGCCTGCCAAAACAGCCCATTCTTGGTGCCAAGTGCATGGATAAGGGACTCCCCCCCCAGTTATTTCTGAGGTCAAGCTCCAGTGCTGGCCCTGCTCCATCCCCAGGGCTCTGCTGCAGACCCCATGCCCTGCTCCTCTACAGCCCCCCCTGCCCCTGACAGCCTGGCCCCTCTCCATGGGGTGTGTATTGTCTATATGGAATTATATATGTGTGCATGTGCTGCAGCTTCCTCCTGAGGGGCAGCTCAGGGACAGCTCCCATCTCTGCTCTGTGTGACAGGGACAGCACCCAGGGAAGGGCTGGAGCTGTGCCAGGGCAGGCTCAGGTGGCATCTCAGGGAAAGGTCCTTCCCCCAGAGGGTGGTGGGCACTGCCCAGGCTCCCCAGGGCAGTGGGCACGGCCCCAAGGCTGCCAGAGCTCCAGGAGGGGTTGGATGATGCTCTGGGGCACAGGGGGGGATTGTTGGGGTGTCTGTACAGGGCAGGGCTTGGACTGGATGATCCCTGGGAGTCCCTTTCAGCTCAGGAGATTCTGTGATTGATGAGCTGCCAGTTCATGAGGGTTGGGAATGGAAAACCATCAAACCAGCCCCGAGCAGCCTTAGGGATCGTGGCAGCTCCAGGGATCCTGTGATTCCAGAGCCAAGCACAGGGGCTGTGGTTTGCCCAGTTTCTGGGCTCAGACTGGGGGAGAAATTAATGAAATCCAACCCTTTGTGACAGGCAGGGGCAGGTGAGAAGGATTTAATGGTCCTGTCTGGGCTTAAACTCTCTAAATCTGAGAAGCAGCAGAGAACAGCTGCCCTGGGTAGGAGCTGGTAATTTAAAGCTCAGTTCTGCCTTGTCAGTCGTAATTCCCAGGGCAGGAGGCTGAACCTGCTGCTTGCCCTTGCTGTGCATGAGCAGATAACAGAGCTTTCAGCTCGAGCTGATCGAATCCAGCCACGTCTGTACCTCAGGAGATTTGAGGCTGCGAGAGAAAACCCGGGCTCAGATCAAGCCCAGCACATCAAAATGAGGGAAGCTTTGAATGGCCTGGAAAGTTCTGGTTGAGATCCCAAATGTCCAATTGTTTGAGGTTGGTCCTTGGGCTGCCCTGGTGGGGTCACCTCAAGCAGTGCCTTAGAAACATTTTCTTTCCTTGGGGGCTTCCTGCAGTCCTGACACACCAGGCAGGGCTGTGGCTCCCATCCCATCCATCCTCTTCTATCATATCCCATTCCATCCCATCTCCATTTAATAGCATCATGATCATAGAATCACAGGATGGTTTGGCTTCAAATGACCTCACAGCCCACCCAGTGCCACCCCTGCCATGGGCAGGGACACCTCCCACCAGCCCAGGGTGCTCCAAGCCCCGTCCAACCTGGCCTTGGACACTGCCAGGGATCCAGGGGCAGCCCCAGCTTCTCTGGGCACCCTGTGCCAGGGCCCAATATCCCATCCAATCCTGTTCTCTGGCAGTGGAAAGCCATTCCCCCTTGTCCTGATACTCCAAGCCCTTGTCAATTGTCTCTCTCCATCTTTCTTGTTGACTCTTTTCAGGTCCTGGAAGGCCACGATTAGGTCACCCTGAATCCTACTCTTCTCCAGGCTGAACAATCCCAGTTCTCCAGCCTTCCCACCCAGCAGAGCTGCTCCAGCCCTCTGATCACCTTGGGGCCTCCTCTGGACTCCTACAACAGGCTGATGTTGTAGATAAGCAAACCTGTTCTATAAATAACTGTCAGGAGAAATGGATAAACTTCCTGTGACAAAAAAAAAAGGGAAAACAGAATTAGGATTGGGTTTAATTGCTTTTTGAGATCTAATTTTTGGAACAACTTCCACTGCAGCATTGAACAGGCTGTCCCAAATCCCAGGGGTTTCATTGATGGCTTCAGGTTGGGAGGGATTGTGCACAAAAGGCAAATGAATGCGCTTGTGCAAAGAGCAATAAGTGTTACCACCGGCACTGATTGAATTTCCAAGGTGTTAATTGCTGGTGGGGAGGGGTGGGGCTGAGCATCACCTCTCCATGGAACCCCAGCATCCCCCCAGCCCTGAGAGCAGAGTCCAAAGCTGGGATAACTGGGAATGCAGCAGCTCTGCAGCTGCACCACGGCAGGGGAGCACAGCAGGAGGGCTTTAATGAAACAGGTATTCTTCCATGTAAAGAATTGCTGTGTTTTGCAATTGAACTAATTGCTGTAAATGTAAAGCACACGGCTCTGCCAAATCGGGGTTCTCTGGAAAATTTCCTTTGGAGTGTTTTTCCACACGTGCTGTTTCATTGCTGACTGGTTTTGGAGAGCCCATGAGGTAGTTCTGGAACATATGTGCCTTCGAGTTCCTCTGCCCTGCCAGGAATTTCATTTTCAGGCTGTAAATGTTTTGTTTTTTTAATTCTTTTGTTGGTATATTACAGTTCTTTTCTCTCCTGAAGAGAAGGGCCAGGAATGGAATGGTAAATGGCAGGAGATTCCAGATGAGTTATCTGGACACTTATTTTTGTGTCTATCTTCTCTCCCTGCTTCCCACCCTTTGCCTTCTGGAGTTGTGTTATTAGTTCTTGAACTAGGGGGCTCTAAAATGTGAGGAAAAGAACAGGCTGAGAAAGCTGGGGCTGTTCAGCTTGAAGAAAAGGTGGTGTGGAGATCTCAGATCACCTTCTGGTGTTTGAAAGGACCTCCAAGGAATCATGGAAAGGTTTGCGTTGGAAGGGACCTCACAGCCCACCCAGTGCCACCCCTGCCATGGGCAGGGACACCTCCCACCAGCCCAGGGTGCTCCAAGCCCCGTCCAACCTGGCCTTGGACACTCCCAGGGATCCAGGGGCAGCCCCAGCTTCTCTGGGCACCCTGTGCCAGGGCCTGCCCACCCTGCCCATCACTCCAGCACCAGTTACTGCTTCCAAAGCTCAGTTTGAAAGCCAAAATCTGTGTTTTCCCTTAGAAATGTGCTCTGTCAGGAAGACTTTTCTTGTTTCTTGTTTAGGCATTCATTGCAACCTGTGGTTAACAAAGCAGCTCCCAGGACCCAGGATTTGCTCCTCCCATCCGTGCCAGGCTGGTCCCAGCTTTTCCCAGCTCTGGGGATAAACCAGTGACAGCACCAAGGTGACTCCAGTTACTTCTCCAGATAATGCCAGGGCACGTTTCAGGCTGGAGCAGCTCCAGTGACCCAGCCCAGGGGGATTTGGCAGGCTGGGGGTGCCCTGCCCCACAAGAGCCATGTGCTGGTGCCCCCAAATGCTGCAAATCCCTTATTTCTTGTGCCCAGAACTTGGAGTTCCCCCTTCCCTCTCCACACTGGCAGCACTCTCATTAACAATCCAGGCGCTGAATCCAGGGGGTTACGAGGTTTAGTTTAATTATTCCTGCTCGAAGTCTTATCTGGATTAAGAAAAAATGTTAATTACCTGGCTAATATCTTTGCCTTTTCCAGGGGGTTTCTGTTCCCATTAACCATTCCAGGGCCCGTGTGGAGCGGTGCTGCAGGGCATGGCCAGTGAGGGGTCTGGGTGCTGTGGGATTTGCTAAAGGCACAAAGCCAGCCATCGAAAAAGGCATTAAATGGCATTTCCTATGGCAGGTTTCAGGAAACAGTCATTAAGAAAACAGTGCTTGCAAATGTCAGTGTTTTGCAATAGCCCGTGTTGGCCCTCGCTCCGTTTGGTGCGTTTGCCAAACTGGAAAACAAAGCCGGGCTCCTCTCCGGGCTCCCCCAGTGCCTGCTGAGAGCAGGAGTGCTAACAGCCATTACCTGATGGGAAACATCAGTAGTGTGACCTTTTGGAGACGTTTTAAAGGGAAAATTGGGTGGTGCAGAACGCAGAGGTCCTTTCTTTCAGAAACATCCAGGTCTGCAGCTTCTCTTGAGGACACCTTTGTGCCTCCCAGGGATTCCAGTGCTGCTGTCACTGCTGGGGCTGAGGGACAATGCCATGGCCGGGCTGGGATTCTGGGTGGTGCTGTCAGAGCTCCAGAGACTGCTGGAGTTTGGGAAGGGCGGCTGGAAAACGAGTTTGAGTTTTTGTAGAGTTTTTTCTTTTGTTTTCCTCATGTCCTGTAAATATTTTCCCTGAATTATTTGGGTTGGAAGGGACCTCAAAGCCCACCCAGTGCCAGCCCAGCCATTGGCAGGGACACCTCCCACCAGCCCAGGGTGCTCCAACCTGGCCTTGGACACTGCCAGGGATCCAGGGGCAGCCACAGCTTCTCTGGGCACCCTCCCTGGGAAGGAATTCCTTCCCAATATCCCATCTAACCCTGCCCTGCTCAAAGTGCTTTTTTCAAGGCATTTTTTAAAGCCTTGATCACCCAAAAGTGATTTTTCAAGGTGTGAAAAATAAATCCTGCATTGCAGAAACTTCATATTTGGGGAAGAAAAAGCCTTTTGTGGCATTCCCTGGGCATGACGTGCCATGAGGAGGGAGATTCCCACACTCCAGAGGGGGTTGATCTGTGTGGCCCTGGCTGCTCAGCCAGTATCTGAGGACACCTTCCCCAGGAAGAGCCACCTGGATGCTGCCTTGTTGTCTGGAAGTGACAGGGACTGTCACAGCCCCTTCCCTCTTGCAGCAGTGACGGGGAAGAACAGCACAAAGCAGTCATTGTTGTCTCTGCAGCTTCCCTCTTTTCTGACCTTGGTGCTTCCCTGGTGCAGCTTGGAAAATAATAAATGAAAGGGAAATGAAGTAGCACATAAACCTGTCCCTCCTTGTCTCAGCCAGGCTGGAATTCCTCTATCTTATTAAACCTGGTGATATTCTAGGGCTTGGTCATCCTGCAGATCTTTGGCAACCTAAATGATTCCAGGATTTGGGAGTGGGGACCTGTGTGTGCTGGGCTGGGTGGAGCTGGGAGCCCTGGAAGGAAGCAGAGACACAGTCCACTTGTGAGAAAGCTGCTCTCTGCACACCAGACCAGCCTGGCCAGGGTTAGCAGCAGTGCTGGGCTCGAAATGAAGGGGATTGTAACAACACAAGGTAAAATTGCAGCAGATATCTGCACATCTGCCAGGAGCCCACTCAGTGCAGGGGGCTGGAGGTGTTTTATTCCCTGATCTGAGCACAGAGGCTGTTTGGGCAGTGTTTGCTGGACAAAAATGTGTGTATATAAAATATCTGTATGTACCTTAGGTGTGTGTCTCACAAAGGGGCAGCAGCAGCACAGCTACCATGTGTCTGTCAGCAGGGAAGAGATGGGAATATTTATCTTTCCTGTAGATGATGGGCTGAGGCCTCAGATCCATCCTTGAGCTGGATCTCCTTGCTGAGCCCACCTGGGCAGCTGGTTGGGATGCAGGAGGCACCTCTGGGGCTGTGGGGAGGCTCTGCCAGCTGGTTCTGCTGGCCAAGCCCCTGGGCCTTGGATTTCTGGGGATAAAGGGTTGATAAGTATCTGAAAGTCTAAGTTTCCTTAAAAAGTTTAGGAAAATCAGAAATGAGATGGATTGGAAATTGGGTGGCACCACGTTGCACAGAGGTGGTGGCTGCTCCATCCCTGGGAGTGTCCAAGGCCAGGTTGGACGGGGCTTGGAGCAACCTGGGCCGGTGGGAGGTGTCCCTGCCCATGGCAGGGGTGGCACTGGGTGGGCTTTAAATGTCCAATTCAACCCAAACTGATCTATAATTCTGTGTGCAGAGAAAGGGTGAGGGGAAGCTAAATTGCAAGAGGGGAAGAAGGGAGCAAAAGAGAAGGAAAACCTTCAGAGAATCTTTAGAGGTCCTGGAAATTCTGAGGTCCTTCCTGTAGCCTGTGAGTCCTTCAAGGGGACTTGTGCTCTTTGAAAGCACCTTTATTAAAAGGACCTATTTTTATGTGTTCAGACCTTTGACTTCCCATTTTCATTTCTCTCTAGAAGGTGAAATTCATGCTCTGAGAGCTCTTCAATGGGAATAACCTGGAAAAAAAGCTGCTGCAGCCACATCAGCCTTGGGGAGGCACAGTGGTGGTGACATCAGTGTGCAGAGGTGCTGCTGTGGTGAAGGGCAGGGACTGGAGGCCCGTGGGGTGGGTGACCCTTTGCAGCTGGTTGTGGCACCTCAGCAGTGAAGATGATCCTGCTCTCAGGTGCCCCAGCACTCCCATGGTCCCCCACCCTCTGTCCCAGTGTGAGATTCCCAGCCCAGCCTCCCAGTGCTGGCAGAGCCTGTGCCCACCTGCGTGCCCTGCTGTCGGTCTGCCCCTTCAAAGGGAAGGGGAGCTCTGCCAGTGGAGCCTCAAATAAGGCTGTAAAACACCGCTTTAGTCTTTCTCTGCACATCAAAGGAGCAGCCACGTGTGGAGCTGGGGCTGTTTCAGTGGCTCCAGCTTTGTGTCTGTGGGCAGTGCTGGTGCAAAGCCACCTGTGTGTGATGGAGCTCAGCGGGGTCAGGAATCAGTGTCAGCAGCTCGTGGGGTGGGGAACACAGTGCTTGGGAACCAGTGCTCGTGGATGCAGTGCATAATCAGTGTCACCACTCATGTGGGGGGAACACAGTGCTTGGGAACCAGTGCTCGTGGATGCAGTGCATAATCAGTGTCAGCAGCTCCTGGGGTGGGGAACACAGTGCTTGGGAACCAGTGCTCGTGGATGCAGTGCATAATCAGTGTCACCACTCATGTGGGGGGAACACAGTGCCCTGGATGCAGTGCATAATCAGTGTCAGCAGCTCCTGGGGTGGGGAACACAGTGCTTGGGAACCAGTGCCCTGGATGCAGTGGATAATCAGTGTCACCACTCGTGGGGTGGGGAACACAGTGCTTGGGAACCAGTGCTCCTGATGCAGTGTGTAATCCCAGGCTGCATGGATGGCCCCCCACTGCTCCTGCCTGCATTTATAACAGCTCTCATTTTGGTTAGATTCTCAAAGAGCTGTTTGATCAGGGTTTGCTGGCGCTGTGTGACACAGGGAAATTGCAGAAGGGAGAACAAATGTGCTGCAGCATTGGGTGATTGTCTCCTGTGGAACAACCCCCTTATCTCACAGGGGCACATTTCCACAGACATGAAATGGGGTATTTCTCATGGCCCTGCACACTCTCTTTTGGCACACAAACTCTGTCAAATGCCTTTGCTGAATAGCAAAGACTTGCAGTAAAATCTTTTTCAAGTGTGGCTTTTTTGATAGGAAATGGATTTTTAGTGCTGGCTCCTGCATCACAACAGGGGCAATGGGAGATGTGACACCTCATGGCTGTTCTTTATGTGAGGGTAAATACCAAAGTGAGATGATGATAGTCTGTTTATTTTTATAAGGATATAAATAACTGAAAGGGCAGCAGCTTATTAGATAAAAGCTAATACAGCTGGGCCCTGATTTGGTGAAAGGACCTCATAAAACCAGGCAAGGGTGTAGTGATGGAGTGGTTTTGATGGAAGCAAGAGGAGCAGTGTGCAGTCAGGTGTGGGCCAGGGCTGTACTGGCACATGGCAATCCATGCCATCAATCATTTGGGCAATCCTGAGGACCATCACTGGACACCCCAAGCTGAGCCAGCTCCAGGAGCAGCAGCCCCTTTCTCAGGCTATGGCCTGACACTGCAGCAGATCTCCTTCAGTTCTTTGAAGTGTTTTGACTTACGTAGCTCAATCAAATCTGCCTGATAAAAATGTAGGGTCTGGCTCTTGGTAGCACTGAAGATAAAGGCAAATAACTGTATTTCTGCCTTTCATCTTTTTCTCCTGAAAAAGTAATGTGCATCTACCAGTGATGTTAATATTCATATTTTTGTGCTTCCCTCTGATGTTTCACTAAGTATAAGCCCTTGGCATAATACAGCTGGAATAAGTAAAGAAGGAAATCTGGCTCTTAATTCTCACTCTGCATTCCTGTTCAGATTTGGTAATTAGACCCTGGAATTTCTTGTATTTCAGGTTTTTTTCGTTGACCTTCTTAGGTTTTAATCCCCCTGCAAGTCGTTTCCCTGTGTCCCAAATGGCAGTGAGTGTCCTTTGGGCTGAGAAATCTGTCAGAGCTCATCACCAACCTGCTGCAGAGCTGCCAGTGCTGCGGGAGCTCCTGTCCTGCTCTGCCACAAAGGCTGAGACTACAGCTCATTTAAACCCCTCCCAATCTCCTGTGAGAGGCACGTTGAGCTCCAGGGCTTGCAGGAGGCTGGTGGGGCTTCCAGAGTGGCACCTTCCCCCTGCCAGGGCTGGGGGAGTCAGTGTTGGCTTCAGGCTCAGGATCGGGGGGTTCAGCTCATCCTGCAGCCGCTTCCACTGTCCTTGGTGCTGAATTCAACCCTGCCCTGGAGCCCAACGGAGTCCAACCTCTCTCTCTCATATGCTGTATTTTTGTTTTCGCCAGTGGAAGTTATAGACTGGTTTGGGTTGGGAGGGACCTCAAAGCCCGCCCAGTGCCCCCCCTGCCATGGGCAGGGACACCTCCCACCAGCCCAGGGTGCTCCAAGCCCCGTCCAACCTGGCCTTGGGCACTCCCAGGGATCCAGGGGCAGCCACAGCTTCTCTGGGCACCCTATGCCAGGGCCTGCCCACCCTCCCAGCCACCAATTCCTTCTCAATCTCCCAGCCAGCCCTGCCCTCTGGCACTGGGAAGCCATTCCCTGTGTCCTGTCCCTCCATCTCTTGTCCAGAGTCCTCCTCTTTGGCCATTGCATGGAAATGCTGATGTAGGACTTGAGAGGAGATGCAGGGTCCTCTCCCCAGCTCTGCCTGGAGGTGACACCTTCAAAGCTCTGTCTCTTCCCTGCTCACCTTCTTCTCCTATGGCACCTGCTTGTACGAGGTCTGGGCTTCACTAGAACTCCAAATCTAAGTCCATGTGTGTGACAAGGATGGTGGGACATGTGGCAGCAAAAGTTGGAGTCACGGCCTTTGCAATGCCATGAACACCTCCAGCTCCAGTCAAAGCTGTCCTTGCCAGCAGGAAATGTGCCCTTCCTGCTCTCCCTCTGGCTTTTCTTCTCTAAGGATGCCTCTCACTGGTCATTTGTACTTGTCCTGTGCTTCATTAGTTCCTGGATTTTGGGGGTATTTTTTCCTTTATGGCAGGATTTCACATGAAATCCTTCTTATTTGATCCAGCATTTCTGACTGTGGGCTTTCCACAAGAATCCCATCTGACCTGGCTATTTATTTGGGCAGCTCATCTTTGCCATACTAGAACATCCTTTTAGTCTTATAAAAATCAAACTAACGGTTCTGCATATTATGTTTCCTAAAGATCTTTTCCCATTTGAATACTTTGAGGTGCCTAATGATGTGCCACAGCTAGATATGGGTATAAATAATGTCTGTCAGAGTCGGTGATGCCCTCAAATTTGATGCTTTTTTTTTTAAACTTCTTTTGTTAAAATTGTGTGGGAATCACATGCTTTATTATAGTATTTTCTTCTGATTAGTTCCCCCAAATGCTCATGTCAGGAGCAGTCAGGCAGCAGGAACATGAATCCCTCCAGCCATCAAAACAAACAGTGGTTGTTATGAGCCCAGGGCAATTTAAATATAATTTATTAGTGATACCTAAATCCACACTTGTCAGGTGGCCTGGCACCAGGATCCTGTGAAATAACGAGGTTGGGATGGCAGCAGGAGCAGCAGAGCTCATTGTTCTCCCCTTTAATTGCAGCCTGAGTCGCACTGACCTTTCTGGGAGCTGCTCCACGGTGAGTGACGAGTCTTTTGTTTCCCTGGCTCGCTCCTCTCCCTCTGCTTCGTTAGGCAGCGCTGCTGAGACAGGTTAATTAAGGCAAGATTTAGATCAGCCACTCTGCAACAGTGAGGAACCCAAAAGGTGCTCAGGTAGCCATTGGGATGATTGCTGAGCGTGGGTTCCACACCCACGGGCTGGGACAGGGCGTGGGCTCTGCATTGCCCTGTGGGCTGGCATGGGTGGGCAGTGCTGGGCACTGAGCTGTGTCCTGCAGCTCCTGCCAGTCCCTGCTCCCCCTCACCTGCTGAGGGATGGGCTGGGGGGGAATCACAGGATCCCAGCATGGTTTGGGTTGGCAGGGACACCTCCCACCAGCCCAGGGTGCTCCAAGCCCCGTCCAACCTGGCCTGGGACACTCCCAGGGATCCAGGGGCAGCCCCAGCTTCTCTGGGCCCCCTGTGCCAGGGCCTGCCCACCCTCCCAGCCACCAATTCCTTCCCAGTCTCCCAGCCAGCCCTGCCCTCTGGCACTGGGAAGCCATTCCCTGTGTCCTGGCACTAAACATTAAATACAGTGAGAAGCCCTGGAATGCCAGGAGATCAGCACCCACCTCGGGCACTGGGCAGGACCATTTGATATCTGACTTTGGCTGTACCAGTGTCATATTTAGAGCTGGGAGGGGCTTTCCTCAAAGGCTGTGCACTCGATTTGCTCCCCTGTTGCAGCACATTTTCTTACAGTTCTGCTCTGCAATCTCCCAGTACAAGCAGAGAAGTCCAACAACCCCCACCATGGAGCCCCTTCCTGCCCAGGCACAGGAGGAACCCTGTCCAGAGCAGGGAGCTGCAGAGGAATTTCCTGCTGAATACATTTTCTGCTGAAAACCCCTGATTGTCACAGTTTGTTAGAAATTGTCCTTGAATGTGCTGAAAATGAACCCCGCAAGGCACAGGGCTTTATTCTCAGTGTTTGTCACTTAATGTAGAATTGAGACCAAATCTGAACTATTTTTAATATAAACAAGTCCAACTGCTATCAATCCCAGGGGAATGGAAACCTCGGGATGTGTGCTGGTGTGTTTATTCCTGTGCCTTGCTGTGTCCAGGCAGTCCTTGAGTTGATCTTCCTTTAATTTGCTGTAATTCTTGTAGTCCAGCTCATCCTGTCTGTGCCTCTCACATCACTATTCACACTGGTGTTATTCATGAAGTCTTTGCAAGTGTGTGGCAGAGGCCAGGAAGATTTTTGCCTGGTTTTGATGTGTGTCACGTGGGATACGCTCTTAAAGCAAAAATAAAGGTCACGGAAAGACTTCAAACTCAATTTATGAGACTCATGTTCATATCCACTGAACAAAATATACTGGAAATGGCTTGGAAGAATCTCCTGACCCTCTCCCAGGTCCCCCTGAGCACAACCATTTCCTGAAAACAAAAAGCAAGTGGTGTATTTGTCAGGCTTTAGCAAGGAGGGATTAATTAAGATGGCAAAGCACACCTCCCAGAGAGCGATGGCTCCATTCTCTGGCAGGACTCTGGTATTAAAAAGAAGTGAAGCCATTAGTATTAGATTTATTTAGTATTACATTTTGTCTTCAAAATCCTCTTCAGAAAGCCCATAAAGCCACACAGTCACTAATAGGCAATTTTAAGACAACTGGGGAACTGAAGTGTGAAAGGCTGAAATGCCCAAAGGTCAGATGCCTCCGAGATTTGATTCTTCCATCCAGTAAAAGTCCTAATGACTAGTTTAATTATATGACAGATTAGAGCACTTTGGTTCAATGAATCCAAGGAAGTCAGAAATTGCTATTTTCCTGGGTAAATCACTTGAAAATAAGTTGAATTGTTAAAATAATCATTGACTACTTCAAAAGGTTTCCATTGGCACTCTCACAGTTCAGCAGAGCTTTAGTTGAGCCGAAGCCTCATTGAGCTACAAGCGCTTAATTGGAATATGTTTTTGTAAGTTTGCTCTTCCCTCCCTGGTAATGAGCCCATGATGGATATAAGCAAGCTTTGGGATTGGAGCTGGGCACAGGATGAATTGCAAGTGGTTTATTGTGCACACTGTTCCTGCTCTCAGGGGTGGACATCACCTCACCCCCATTCCAGCTCATCCTTTGGGGGTCCCTGTGTCTGCTCCCCATTCCTGCTCCCACTCCTGCCCCAGTAACACTTCTCCCAAGCTGCTGGTACTTGTGTTCCTCCTTTCCCTCTTCCAGGGTAGGCAGGGAGAGCTGGAGGATGCCACAAAATTCTTGGAAAAGGTGGTTGAACCAGGCTGTGATGAAGGTGTTGCTCTCAGTGGTGATGATCTTGGATGCCTTTTCCAGCCTCAGCAGTTCTGTGGTTCTGTGAGGTTGGGGCTGCTGATTTTAAGGTGATTTAATCTAGCATTAGACCCTTCTCTTTCAGGGTCTGGAGAGTCAGTCAAATGAGGAGCAGCTGGGGGGGCTGAGCCTGGAGAAAAGGAGGCTCAGGGGGGACCTTCTGGCTCTGCAAGTCCCTGCCAGGAGGGGGGAGCTGGGGGGGGTCGGGCTCTGCTCCCAGGGAACAGGGACAGGAGCAGAGGGAGGGTCAGGGGGGACAGCAGGAGGAATTTGTGCCTGGCAAGGGTGGTCAGGCCTTGGCAGGGGCTGCCCAGGGAGGGTTGGAGTGCCCAGCCCTGGAGGTGCCCAAGGCAGGACTGGCCGTGGCACTCAGAGCTCTGGGCTGGGGGACAAGGTGGGCATCGGGCACAGGGTGGGCTCTGGTTTTGGAGTTGTTTTCCAGGCTCAGGGATTCTGGGATTCTCAGGAACTTGATCTCTGTGACTGCCCTGGGCCTGGCAAGGAGCCGGTGCAGGATCCTGGGTCCTGTTCCCTCTATATCTCCTCCGTGCAGCTCCTGCACTGGCACCAGAGGTGTGGCCCAAGTGTAAATAAAGCTCAGGAGCTGCTGAGTTTCTCCGCTGGGGCAGTGGGTACAGTCGGAGCTGGTGGAGCATTTCCAAGAACGGTCTCCACAGGCGTATAAATAGCACTTAAATGAGTGTTTTCCTCCCAGTTAATAACACAGCTTTATTTTTAACTCCCTTCCCCAGTCAGTGGCACGCAGCACAAGGAGAGCGATGGGAGGAGGAAGGAACACATCCAAAAAGCCCTGGGAATGCGGGGGATGAGCCCAGAGGAGGCAGCAGCAGCAGCAGCAGCAGGATTTTCACAGCCTCCCCCAAGACAGGGGCACTCACTCGTGCTGTCGTGGTCGTGCAGGGACACCCAGCCCATTTGTCACCAGAGCAGTCGGGCACAATGAGCTCTGTGGGACATCATTTATTGGTGCTTTCACACCAATCCCACAACACAGAGAGGGAATAAATGGCCACTGGCCCGTGGTGAAAGGGTATCCGTGGGGTGGGCAGGGATTCTCACGAGGGGACTTTTCCTGCCTGTCACCTTAATGAAGGTGGGGAAGGCGGGGATTACCGAGCTGGTGCATTAGCACATAATGGAGCTAATTATTTACAGCACCAATCCGGTCTAAAGGGACCCTGAGGAAGGAAAGTGGCCAACAGGATGACAGCAAATCAAGCTCACTGTATTGAGGAGATACAACTTCTGTAGGACAGAACCATTTGGAAAACTCATGTCTGGAACTGAGTGGTGACATGAGTCACAGCAATATGGTTTGGGAGGTCATCCCAGCACAGTCCCTCTGGAGCACCAGAGCAGGGCAGCTGTGGCTGTGTCTGGATAACTTTGGAAGTGTCCAGGGATGGAGACTGGGGACTGCACCACCTCTGGGTGCCTCTCCCACAGGTGTCCACCCCAACATCTTGTCTGAATCCTCTGAAACTGCAGCTCATGGCCCCGACCCTGCCAGGGAGGGGTTGGCTTTGCAGCCACCCTTCAAACCCCCACTACAGGTGAGGTGCCCTTGGCCAGCTGGGCAGCTGAGGAAGCAGAGAATCAAGGTTTTGTTTAGGGTGGGAAAGGCCTTTATGACCATGAAATCCACCCCCTAACCCAGCACTGCCAATCCTGTACCCTCTTTCTTGCTGACAGTAAAACAGCTTGTCAAAAACTGGGCAAAATCAAACAGGGTTTTTTTCCCAGGTCTTGTAGGAANGGTCAAACCTAGGTCAAATTTTACTGAAAAATTGGGCAAAATCAAACAGGGGTTTTTTTTTCCCAGGTCTTGTAGGAAGGTTTTTCATTTTGTTTTGGTTTTTTTGTTTGGTTGGTTTTTTATTTGTTTCTTTTTAACCCAAATAGCCTTCTAAAAATATTGATATTTCTAAAATCCTTGTCTGGATTTACACCACCCATCAGTCTGTGTCGGTGATCAGGGGAGGAGGAGGTACCTAAACACCTGATTCATGTCCCAGCTCAACTCCTCATTTTCATCTTCAGGGATGAGCACTGTCCTGCAGCAAACCAGCCCCTCCTCTGGGCACAAGGCTCTTTGAGACCCTCCCTGTCCCCCTGAGCAGCCCAGCAGTGCCACAGTGAGCCCTGAGCCCTGGGCAGGGCTGGGTTTGGGGGGGATCAGACAGCAGGCACTGCAGCCTGCATATCGATTTTGCTGTATGACAAGTACTGGTTTTGTGTTCTTGACTGCCAAATAAACAAAGCCTACAGTACAAATTAAAGGGATATGTCCAATAAATCCCATGTTTATAAAATAGCTGCTTTCCACAGGGTGGCTTAATTATGGATGGCAATTAATCTGAGCTGCTAACACCTAAACCATGAATGTTTTAGGGGAAGTCCACCTACAGCACCAGCCCTGGAAACGACATCCTACATTTATTCTGCAAATGCTGCTGCCGTTTGTGAGGGGAAGCAGCGACTTCTAAACACGGCAATAATCACACCCCAGCAGTCTCCACATGCCAGATGAGTCATCCCTGCCTTTGTATTGCAGTGCTATCAGAAAGGATCTCATGATACGATTAGAACGCATGTAAAGCTTACCAAGGAAACACTATATAAATTTTTAATATCATTTTCTAGTCAATGCTCATGTTTTGCAGTGCACGGAGCCAAATTATTTTAACTAATTTATGCCAGAGTGCAGAGCTGCTGCTGGAATTGTTTTATCTCCATCACCCAAAGCTCAGCGTGACGAGGGAACGCTCGCTACATGATTTTATGAATGCTGTGCCACAAACATACTGTGTGAGGATTGTCTGCAGTATATAATTGTCTATTTTTCTATTTGAATTTTTATTCCATCCTGCTGATTGCCAGAGAAGACAAGATTTTCACAGAGCTTAATTTGGTGTGGCTCTTAAAAGGCAGAAGTGAAGCAGCAGTCTTTTATCACCTCATGTGAGGTTGAAGGTCGAAGAAGCTTCAGAATGGTGATTCCCTCCCCAGCCAAATACACCTTCCTAGTGATGAGGGTTTATTGGATTCATATTTGACACATTACAATCTTATTTATTAATACTTTTCTTTGTTGGAATTCATTTGAGAACTGGAGAGGTTTAATGCCCAGATAATGAAGGGTTTGCTACCAATCTCTGGAATTCATGATATGGGAAGAGCTTTCCCTCCCCAGCCCATCCGTGCAGCCCTTTCCATGGGCTGGGACAGACAGACATCCATCCATCCATCCATCCCCCAGGGAGCTGGACCAGCTTCCTGGGACGATTTAAGAGACAGGCACCAAAGTGCAAACTCAGACTGGAAGAAAATCCCAGGAGCATTCCAGAACAACCCAGCAGTGTGGCAGGGCTGGGGCAATCACCAGCCCAGCACTGGGATGGGTTTGGGGGAACTTGGAGCAGGAGGTGCTGCTGGAAAGGGGGGACAATGCCTGGGACCTTTGCATTCAGTTTCCCTGAGACTTTTGCCCTTATGCTGGGTCAAGAATTAAAAAGCATGAGGAGGAATTGTCAGGGTGTGGAGTGGTCCAGCCTGACTGGAGGGTTAATGATGGGCAGGGTTCTCTTGGCAGTGGAAACCAACAGTATTGGAATAGCAAATGCACCAGACCTTGAGGAAAAGCACAGGGAAACTCTCAGCTGGGAAATAATCCCTGTCTGCTCCCAAACGCTCTGGCAATGTTTGTCCATCCCCATTTGAGCCAAAGTGGTGCACCAAGGGGAGCTGGTGGGAGGCAGGGAATGTCCAGAGGGCACTGGGATTTCCTGGGGGGCTGCAGCTTGGGAAAACAAGATTTGGGAAAGTTCACAGGAGCAGGTTGAGGTCCAGGTAAGGAATAACAGAATCATTAAGGTTGGAAAAGATCTCCAAGATTATCCAGTCCAGCTTTTCTCCTGACCACTAAAACGACACTTGTCTATTTGTTTTCTGAACACAAAGGAACGTTTCGGTTGTTTTCCAGGGAGGGCTTCTGCAGAAAAATGGGAAATTAAAGGTTTGGTATCACAGGGGACAAGAAAGGGACATTTCACACATTATAGTTCATAATCCAGGTTGAAAAAAGAAGGTTGGCTTTGTTAACACTAATTCGGATTCTGAATGTTTATCTGAGAAGAAAAGCTTTCCTTGGGAAGGATTCACACGCTCTGCTCCTTCAGCTGCAGAGTGAGAGAAGCATCTTGGTAGATTCTCTGCTTAAAGCAGATTAGAGGAGAGTTAATATTCCTGATTTATTTGTTTACATATTTATTTGCTTTTTAAACCTAAGGGTAAAAAGCACGAGTGGATTTTAACTTCTTCCATCTCCAGGAACAGTAATTTCATTTCAAGCCTTGCTTATATAACACAAAGCAGCCAAATGGTGATTCCTTTTTCCATTTAAATAGCTTTCAATGTTTATTGCACAGAGTTCCAGCCCTGAGTCCTGGGGCTCCGTGTGCAGCAGATCAGTCACTTCTAAAGCCACAAGGAACCTCTGCTTGATCCCAGCCAGAAAGCTTCCCTGGGTTCATTTCTATTTTAACTAGAGAATGGCTTTTAAGAAAAAAAAGTCCAGTTTTGATTTTTGGATTCCCACTGACATTGACTCTAAACAACACTTGGGAGTTTTAAGGTGACAAATGTATTAAAAATAAAAGAGAAAGCAGTTTTCTTCCTTTCCTATGGAAGCCAAAGGTGTCCCAGTGCTGCAGCAAGTCCTCAGGTGAGAGTGTGGAGCTCCCTCTGTGACCACGTGGCCTTGGGGACCTTTTCTACTCCATCGACATCCCTTGTGGTTTGTCAGCACCAAAGAGGACCTGAAGCTCTGCAGGAGTGATGGATGCAGGAGATTTCTGGGCATCCTGCTCAGAGAAGCTGTGGCTGCCCCTGGAGCCCTGGGAGTGTCCCAGGCCAGGTTGTATGGGGCTTGGAGCACCCTGGGCTGGTGGGAGGTGTCCCTGCCCATGGCAGGGGTGGCACTGGATGATCCTTAAGGTCCCTTCCAGTCCCAGCCATTTTGGGATCCCCTCCAGCTCTCTGTTGCCTCTCTCCATCCCCACAGAACTGGCCCCTTGCTGGTTGCCAGGTGGTGTGGATGTTCCCCTGGCATGGAGCCCCAGTGCCACTGGCAGCCCCGGTGCCCACGGGGCAATGCCCACCCCAGCAGTGCCCTCAGGCCTTGGCTCTTGTCCCTGGGCTGTTCCATGGCCCTGCCCTTTAGCTCAGGGATCTCATGTCCAGGCTGGCCAACAGGCTGGAGGGCTCTGCTGCCCACTGTGCCCATGGGCACCCTGTGCCCTGTGCCACCCCCACCCTCCATACAGTGGGGCTTTATCTTTCTTCCTGGGCCCCTGAGTGGGATGTTTGATGCCCTGGGCTCAGGGCCAGGTCTGTGGCTCCCTGTTAGTGAGGCACCAGCACCCAGAGCCCAGCGCCACCCCCAGTGCCCTGAGAGCCACCAGAGGGGTTGGACTGCACACAGAGTGCCCGAGTTTGTCCTGCCATCGATGCACAAAGGGGAAAAGGGGAGTTTTGCTTCTGCCACTTCAATCCAACCGGTGGGGTTCATCTTTCCTGCAAGAATTGCCAGGGATGGGGGAAGGAAGCCCCAGAATTCAATGGTGTGCCTTTGTATTTAAGATAAGGAGTGATAGGGAGGGACTGGAAGGAATCAGGACTGAATCATGGACTCATTAAGCTTGGAAAAGCCCTCCAAGATGAGTCCAGGCTGTGCCTGCCCCCCCCTTGTCCCCCAGCCCAGAGCACAGGGTGAGGGCTGTGCCACCTCATTTATCTCTGGGATCAATACTCATTTCTGGCTCCTTCCCCAGCTGCACCAAATCCCTGGGAAGTGTAACTTGGCCATTGTCTTGGGTGTGAATAAATAAAATAATTAAATAGGGCCCATTCCTTTTTTAATTAGATGAGATCAGAGCTGCTGCCATTACAGAAGAGCTGATTTGGTTCAATTAGCTTTATTCTCAGATGTGGAGCATTCTAACATACTTTTTTTGCCTTTGTTACATTAATTTAATTAGAAAACACTATTTTAATGAAACAGGGTACTGTAGCTTCCAGAAATGAGTTTTCATATGCAGAATGCTTGGGAAAAATAGCAATGAAAATAATTCTGATAAGTAACCCTCAGACTGAATATCTCTATTGCTGCTCCTGCCCTGAGGTTATATTTTTAATTGCATGTAATAAATATAACTTTATTAATTAGGAGTTATCTGGAAAGGAAAGAGACATTTTTTCCGCTTGATGGTGTATGGAGGCTTAAAATAAAATTACTGTTCCTTGGGGTAGGTGCATCTAATCTACCTTAGGTTTTCTTTGCTCTTAGGCTGCCAACAAAATCAAGAATCTAAAATCTTGTCTTGTTTGTTTTTTGATAATTGGAGGAGTTTGTCAGCCTTTAACTGAGGGAAATTTGGGCTCCTCTGATGTGACTGTTTCTGAGGGAAACCTTTCCCCAGGTCTGTGCTGGGACCTCACTTGCCAACCAACCCAGGGTGGCCTTTGTCTTCATTTTTTCCTTGCATCAGTTTTGTATCCTGTTTCTTGCAAAGCCACAATGTTAATTTCCTATTCCACAAGATGTTTGCAGATAAAAACCACCAGCCTGGGGGGAATGATGGGATTTAAGACTGAGAACTGGGCTGGAAATCCAAGGAAAAGGGAAATACTGGGGCACGGCATCTCTTTGTCCTTCCTTTCTGAAATTCAAAATAAGAACAAAAACCCACACAGATTTCAGAGAGGGGAATTTTTTCTCAGCTCTACAGGACAAGGGGAGTTGGGACATGAATAATAAGACCAAAACGTTTCAAAGTTTACTAAATTTCATACTCAGTGAGAAGGATTTCCCACAATTTGGGCTTTGCTTCTCAATGGCAGCTCTGACACCAGGAGCAGACCTGGCTCTTGCTCTGGGTGGTTTTCAAGGAATATTTGGGTGCTTTGAGTGCTGGAAGCACGGGAAGATCCGAGCTGGGCTGGGCTGGGCTGGGCTGGGCTGGGCTTTCCCACGAGCAGTGTTGTGGCTCCAGGTCCTTGGCTGAAGCTCAGCCAGTTGCCAATGGAGGGGGAACAACCTGGTTTGATTTCTGCTCCTTTCCCTTTGCCAGCAAGAAAAGAGGAGATTCCAAGACACAATAATCCCGAGTTTTCTTTCTTCCTAACAACACCAAAATATTCATCTCCCACTGAATGCTCTGTTCCTAAACCTTTTATAATTTTTATTTATTTATTTATTTATATGAGAGAAAAGTCTCCTCAGGCTCCACTTTAAGCCTTTTCCTGCCCCGTTTGTTTCTTGCTGTCACAATCAAATGCAGTAAGTTCATTACCTGGGAAGGTAAATGCATTTATGCACTGAACCCCTTCAGTGTGAAAGACAGAAACACAACAAGTCCTGGAGAATATTAATAAACCTTTCCTAATTTGTTTACTTTCAGATAACAGTGATTTCTTCTCCCCTGTGATCCCGAGAGTTGCAGCTCCAGGACTCGCTCCCCCCTGGCTCCAGCTGTGCAGGTGGGGGCTCCTGGAGGGCTCCTGGAGGGTTCCTGGAGGGTTCCTGGGATGGACTTGGGCAGGAGGGACCACACACTCCTTGTTTCCATCACTGGGGCTCCCTCTTGCTCCTCTCCTGCCTCTCTCAGTGAGCTGCCAAACCTGCTGGTGCTCAAACCCAGCAAGTTATTGGGAGGAATGGGGCAAAAAGAAACAAATGTAAGGGAGTGTAGGGTTTTTAATTTTGCACCTGGTCCAGGTCCTTGGGGCGGTTCACCCTCTGGCCACAAATGTCTGCCAGAGCTCCAGGAGTGCTTGGACAGCACCCCAAGGGACAGGGGGGATTGTTGGGGTGTCCTGGGCAGGGCTGGGGTTGGACTGGATGGGCCTTGGGAAGCTCTTCCAGCTCAGGGTGTTTTCCAAAATACTTTGAGTATTCCAAAATCCTTTGAGTGTTCCAAAATCCTTTGAGTATTCCAAAGAGCCAAGGCAAGGCCAGGGATGGTGGGAGCAGGAATACTGGGGCAGCTGGAAGGGGCTCCAGGCTGGAGGCACAGCTGCCTGCTGGAGATGCAGGGCAGGCAGGGCCCAGGAGGCAGCTCCTGTCGGGGATAACCAGGATATTCCCAGCAGATCTCCTCATCCCAGGCAACCTAAAGCTGCATTTATGGTTAAAACCTGGGACACGGCCATGCATCTTTCCCTGCTATTTTCCAAATCTCCCTTACAAATCCCACAGAGAGAGAAGGAATCTGTGATTTGAAAGCAAAACCAAATTTCCACCTGAATTTACAAGGGAGGGAAAAACCCACTAATTTAAAAGAAAAAAGAGATAGACAAAAGTAGAATATAGGGGAATGTGCAAATCCACATGTGGGAATTCAGAACAAGGGCTGAGAGGAGCTCTGTGTCAGGAGGAAGGGATGGGCAGTGGGGGAAACAGGAGGAGGAGGGATTCTCTCTGAGTAAATAAAACCCCAGCAGTGTCACTGCTCGTAGGCAAACACCAAATATATTGGGACACAGAGAGGTTGGAAGCCCTGAATGTGTGCTCACACTCTCTGTGTGGGAAGAATCAGGATGATTTATTCTGGGCTGGCTGTGATAATGAAACGCTTTCTATTCTCTCTGTAACTGGGGAGGATGTTAAAGAGCAACTGGTCCCCATTTCTGACCCAGCAGGACCACACAGTTTGTCTCTAAGATCATTAGCAAATGGCCAGGGATCTCAGGAGCTGCAAAGCTCGTGGGTTTGTTTGTCTGCTCTTTGCAACAAATCATGGAACACTGGCAGAAGTCTGTGGGAACACAGGACTGATGGCATGGCAGTGTTTAAAAAGGCCACGGGATGTCCTGCAGTGCCAGAGGCTGAAGGGAATGATGGCAATGGATCATGGACAGGCTGATACAGGATTAGTTGAGTGCCCTGGGCTGATCCCCCAGCGTGGGCAGCAGGGCAGAGGGGATTGTGCCCCCTCAGGGGAGACCCCAGCCCTGGGAACAGCACAGGGAAGGCATTGGAGCTGCTGGAGGGTCCAGAGGGGGCACCAGGATGGGCAGAGGATGGAGCAGCTCTGCTGGGAGGGAAGGATGGAGAGCTGGGATTGTCCAACCTGGAGAAGAGAAGCTTTGGGGTGACCTCATTGTGGCCTTCCAGGACCTGAAAGGGCTACAGGAAACATGGAGAGAAACCATTGACAAGGGATGGAGGGCCAGGACACAGGGAATGGGTTCCCAGTGCCAGAGGGCAGGGCTGGCTGGGAGATTGGGAAGGGATTCTTCACTGCGTGGTGGGGCCCTGGCACAGGTTTCAGTTTTAGGGTTTTGCCTTTTCAGCCCCCACTTAAAGCCCTGCCCAGGCACACTGTGAAGGCAGCACGAGGGGGAACTGCTCTATGCTCACTCTCAAGCTGGCAGGAAAGCAGCTCATTCCTCTAAGGCTACACAGGGACTCATTTCCTGCCACACTTAAGCAAATTCACATTTCTTTCTAAGCCTCTTAAAAACGCTCCATGGTGTTGCTTCAGTTGAATTTCGTGTTGACCAGAAATATCCAGGGGCTTCAAAGTGCAACCCCTGCCTTGTTGTAGAGCTACCTGGGAGCTTTTCTGTTGTGTGCCAAGACAAGAATTTTGGCAAGGTTTTCTGAGTCAAAGGTATTGATCTCTCAAGATATTAGCAAAGCAGGGAGAAACTTTTAAACTACTGAAAAGAATGAGTGGAAATAAACCCACTCAATAACCTATTAAACAATGCTGAAATAAAATGGGGCTGCTTAAATGCAGAGGGGGTGGGACTAACTAATCTTTGAGGGTCTTTGAGGTCCCTTCCCACTCAAACCATGCCTGGGTTCTGTGCAGCAGATCCCACATCCCCTTTCCAGCATCCACTCCCGGGAGCTGGGGGTGTCCTTGCCCTGCTCTGCCACGTCCCAGCCTGGCCAGGCAGCAGGAGCAGAGCATCTTCTGGGCACTGAGCCTGGCAGGGGCACTGGGGCCTGTCCATGGGATGGTGGAGCAAAACCACAGCATCACTTAGGGTGGCAAAGGTCTGCAGGGTGCTCCAGCCCAGCCACAGAGGCTGTCCCTGCATTCTCTGTGCATGGACAGGGCTGCTAACGTGCTGTGTTTGGTCGGTATAATTTATTTGGTTTTTAATAAAATGGAACCTGAGGAGACAAAACTTGATTTGCAGCTCAGCAGTGAACCCACAGCCAGAGGAGTCAGGCTCCACCCTCAGTCTGTCCCCTGCCTTGCCTTTGCCACGAGCATCAGCTTTGCCCTTTGTTTTCCCTGTGGCCATGGGGAATGTTCTCTGCTCTGCACATTGCTGTGTGCCTTGGACTTAAATTCAGAATATTTGGGGGCTGTAATGAACACCAGCCATTTTGCACACAGTTTCCCAGGCAAACATTCCTGCTGCAGCAGGGTGAGCTGCGGGATAAAGGGAGCACGTCAGTGGCTTCATTACTGTTGGTTTGGTCTAATTAAATGAAGATTTATGGAAAACAGTGAGCTAATTAAAAATAAGATATCAGGAATTAGATTATTAAAAGTCTGTAGTGTTCACAGGGCTTCACCTTTGCCAGAGTCCTCTCCTTCTCCTTCTGCCAGAGTTGACTGCACTGGCAACTGGAGGGGGATGCGTGTGATTTTAGGTATCCATAATATATGTGTGTAAGTAAGCATATACAGAAATACAGAGTCTCTCCTGCTTGGCTGAGAGGTGACTGGGGAGTCCCAGCCTACCACAGCCACCAGTGTGGCACTTATTTCGTGCTGGTTTGCTGGACACCTTGACTTTCCCATCATCTTCAGCTGGCCAAGGGGATCCCAGTCTCTGGAACAGGGCAACCCACATTTTCAGACACCTTAATCATAGATTCACAGAATGGCCTGGGCTGGAAGGGTCTCAAAGCCCATCTCATTCCATTCTTGGCCTCCCACCAGCCCAGGGTGCTCCAAGCCCCGTCCAACCTGGCCTTGGACACTGCCAGGGATCCAGGGGCAGCCACAGCTTCTCTGGGCACCCTGTGCCAGGGCCTGCCCACCCTCCCAGCCACCAATTCCTTCATCATATCCAACCTAAACCTACCCTGTCTTAGTGAATTATTCCTTGAGACTCTAATCTGGGGTAAAAGTCTCTATATAATATAGATCAAGAAACACTCCAGCCCTTTCCAAAATATTCCTTTTTTCCTTTCCTTTCCACACCAGCAGCACAGCTGTGCTTTGAATCTCCTCTGGGCTTCCCTGTCTGTGTGCTCTGCAGAACACAGGGCAGAGAAACACTCCTGTGTTTTGCAGGGGGGGTGCAGGGATGGAGGAGGGAGGGGGATGTTAAAAGACTCTGACAATAGACAAGGATTCCCAAATAATATCCTTCCACGCCTGGTTGGAGTGAGACTCCAGTCACGGTTATTGCACATAATGATGTAACTGTAATTGCTTCTCTCTACAAAGGTATTAAATTAAATTCACCAAATGTCAAGGTCCTTTGCATTTAAGTACAATCCAGCAGGGGTTTAGTGGCTATTACTTTCAGCCCTTTAAATGCTTTAAATGGGCTGATGTCAGTTGTTTGTCCAACTCGGGCTGTGAAGCTCCAAGACAACAAAACACTTGGCTGTGGTGCCTGGGGGGTCATTTCATGGCATTTGAACAGTGGAGGTGAAAGAGCCCCCAGCACAGATGTGCCACCTTTCCTCACCTGCTGTGGCCCTCGTTAAGGGCACTGGGGTGGCAAGAAGTGACAAGCCACTGCCTTTAGGTAATGTGCTCACCCTGCATTTCCTGGCTGATGGGAAGGCAGGGCTGCCATGGCAGGAGCTTCTGCTGACCTTGAGATGAAGGGGACTTTCGTCAGGGTGGGAAATGAAGCGCTGGGGGCTCCAAGCAGAGCCAGGGCTGAGAGCCTGGGGGTGCAGGGGGGTCCATGGCCAGGCAGGGCTGCCTCTTGGGAGGGAGGGAGGGGTGCCCTGGAACAGCACAGGTGAGCCACAGGCTGCGTTTGGAGGGTTTTCAGTGTGCTCAGCCACAACTGAGATGTTGTTTTTCTCTTGTTTCTGATGTTGTGAGCAGGGCAGCAGCCGAGGTAGGTGGAAATAACCCCCAGGAAATGCATCATGGCTTTAAGCCCAGAATTATAAGATGTGTAAATAAGCTGGGAGAAACTTCTTGTTCATGTGCAAACACTCCTGCAAAAAAGGCTCCAGTGGCTCCCACACTTTTGGATGCTGAGGGGCAGCTGAGGCTTTATCAGAGCTGATGGAGGGACAGGAGAAGGGGACTGGCGTCCCACTGCCAGAGGGCAGGGTTAGCTGGGATACTGGGAAGAAAGTCTTACCTGTGAGAGTGGTGAGGACCTGGCACAGGGTGCCCAGAGAAGCTGGGGCTGCCCCTGGACCCCTGGGAGTGTCCAAGGCCAGGTTGGATGGAGCTTGAAGCACCCTGGGCTGGTGGGAGGTGTCACTGCCCATGGCAGGGGTTGGAATGAGATATCTTTAAGGTCCCTTTTAATCCTACTGATTTGATTATTCTCTGACTCTGTGGATGGTCTGAGAGCTCACTGATGCTGATGGAGCAGCAGTGAGTCATGCAGGCCGTCCGTAAGAGGCACAGCTTTCTGCTCTCTTGCTACAAACATTATGTAGAACCCCGGGCACAGAGAAGTGGAAGGGCTGCAGAGCTGTTCCTTCACACTTCATGGCCTTTGCAAAGCCCTTTGGCTGAGCTGTGCCAAAGGGACCAGTGTTGCTGTGCCAGGGGTGACTGGAGGATGCTGAGCAGGAATCACAGAATTGTAACTAAGGGAGGTTGGAGAAGACCTGTTGGGTCCCTGAGTGCAGCCACTGTCCAGCACTGCCTCCTGCCCACCCAGCTCCTGGGGACGTGTTCAGTGCACAGGAACGTGAGGGGACAGAGCACAGTCCCACAAAACAGCCTCTCTGTTGAATTCTGTGTCGGAAATGAGAGGGAAGGTGGTTAATTCAAAGCAAAGGTGAACAAGCCAAGTCCCCCACAAACCCCTGCTCAGCTCCCTTTGCTGCAGTCTGGGGCTGCAGCAGCACATCCTGCACCCTGCAGCTCTGAGGGCTCCTGATCAGGCAGGTCAGCACCTCTTCCCCTCGGAGCTACAACGAGGTGCTCTGGATCCCCCCTGGGAACATGCACTGCCCACTGGGCTCCCATCAGCACTCCCCCTGCTGAGCTCACTCCTGAACCTGGATGAAATTACCATTCCTGACTGCTCTGCTACCTTGGAAGGAGCAGCAAATGGCAGGAGAATGGGTAGAGTGGGGGGTGGGAATTATTGAATGACCTCCATGGTGCTGCAGCCAACACTCATGACTTGGGGGCTGGGCTTGACAGCGAGCCTGGGACACTGGGGTGGCCCAGTGGCACCTGAAGCAGAGGTGTTGGGCTGGGACATCAGCAGGGGCAGCATCCTTGGGAAACTGTCACCTCCTGGGTGGCAATGCCTGGCTTGGGCTCGGGGTCAGGGATCACTTCTCCTGCTGGGGGTCTCAGCTGATTCTGGGGACAGGGAACCTCCCAGACCTCTGTCACCAACCTGAGAGTTTGTCCTGGTGCTTCTGCCTTTGTTACTCTACGGACATTTATTTCTGGCAGCTCATGGAAGGTGTCCCTGCTCCTCCAGGGGATTGGAATAAGATGATCTTTGAGGACCCTTCCAACCCAAACCATTCTGGGATACTCTGAAACATACCCAATCCTGTGGTGGGAGGGATGCACAGTATTGCAATCCTATAAATATGTAAATGTAGTAAATACTGGTAAAGCCATAAACAGACAAAAGCTGAGCAGTGCACACAGAGTCATCCTGAGGGATTTGGTTTAGCAGGTGCCATCCCACTGCAGGCAGGGTGACAGCCTGGGAGCAGAGCTCAGGGGAAGGGAAGTGCAGGGCACAGGTACAGCCAAGTGCCAGGGGCATCCCTGGGTCCTGGAATGACATCAGGCTCCTCCTGGCACCCAGAAAGAGCTGGAGGAAACCACTGCCTTCAGGGGAAGCTGCAGGGTCTCAGCACCCAGCCCAGCACTCCAGGACAGGAAAGGGCTGTCCAGGCTGGCACAGCTGCCAGGGCAGGGGTGGAGTGCCCATCCCTGGAGGGATTGAAAAGCCATGTGGATGTGGCATGTGGGGACACGGGTTCATGGTGGCCTTGGCAGTGCTGGGGGAACAGTTGGACATGATGATCTCAGAGGTCTTTTACAAGCCAAATGACTTGTGATGTCCCAGTGGTACATGTCATATATGTGTGTGTGTGTGTGCACATAGACACACCCTGTGGGTCCTGAACTCCCCCAGCCCCGGGGAATGGCCTTTCTTCTTTTCCTGCTCTGGGCACAGCAAATTTTGATGATGATGATTTTTTTTTTACTGTGACTACAGCAGTAAGACCATTGAAGATGAGAAGAACTGTCTCATCCACAGCATGAGCAGCAAACAGGTCCCTCACCAGCGATGGGAGTGAGGCAGGGCCTTGGAACATGGTGTCACCTCTTTAAAGATTGCTCACTGTGTGGCAAAGAAACCCCTCCAGGAACCAGGGACAGCTCAGAACAGGAGATGGGAAAGGTCAGCAGAGCTGTGCAAAGCAGAAGGTCAGCCCACAAGGAAAGCTGGGTGACTGCAGTCCTGGAGCCAGAAGGAACAAAGTGTGTCCGGGATAATGAGGGGCAGGGGTTGTTCTCTTGCCTGAGCAGCAGTGGGAGATGTGGGCTTTTTCTTGGCTTGTTACAGAAAATGATTAAATACAGCAGTAATCAGAGAATACAGTGGAAGTGATTGTGAGCTGGAAAAATAAGAGAAAAGAAACAGGGGGAAAGAGATATGATGTGAATAATAACTGAAAGGAACACAACTAGCTAAGTAGGCAGCAAATTGGGAGATAATTGTATCATTTAAATAGGGATGGCAAGAAAAGTTCATGTAATTGGTGTGAAGGTTCATGGGAGGTTGTTATGCTCTCTGCAGCCATGAAAACACATCAAATTTCCACTAAAGGAAGCCCTTGGGTAGGAAAGTTTCTATAGGTCTCCTGAATTTGTGTGTAGGGCCATGACCTGTTACAGCCCTGAGGTAGTTACTGAAACTCCCTCCCCCAGTTTATTATTTTTAAGCAGAAAATCTCAGACTGATTTGGGTTGGAAGAGACCCTAAATCCCATCCAGTGCCAGCCCTGCCATGGGCAGGGACACCTCCCACCAGCCCAGGGTGCTCCAAGCCCTGTCCAACCTGGCCTTGGACACTGCCAGGGATCCAGGGGCAGCCACAGCTTCTCTGGGCACCCTGTGCCAGGGCCTGCCCACCCTCCCAGTACATTCCTTTGACTCAAAATGGTGTTGAAAACCAGAACTTTTTCCATGTGTCTTGTAATTATTACATAAAAAATCTACACTGTCACAATTGATTGCAGCTCATCAGTGTTTCCTGGTTTAAAGGTTTGAACTTCTTGGATGAGGCTTTGTGTGGTCACCCTACAAAGCCAGGGGGGCAGGAGATTGGAGCAGGGGGTCCACAGGGGGATTTCTGGGCTGTGGACAGAAGCTCTTGCTGAGGTGTGGCCATTGCAGTGTGGAGGAGCTCTAGCTCTCTCCTGCACATGTGCCTGTCACATTCCCAAGGCTGCACGTCCCAGCCCAGCAGTGCCAGCCTGTCCCCTGCTCCCAGGCAGTGCTGTGACAGTGCCAGCCTCGGGTCCCCCTCACCCTCCCTGCCTCCCCTGCTTCACTTCCCCATCACATCTGCAGTGGCTGTCACAGTCCGAGTACCCCACGGTGCTGCTTCAAGTTTGCACATTCCTCTTTCACAGTTTGAATTTCCTAGTGCCCCGAGGTGTTTTCATTCCCATTTATTCCGGCTGTTATGTTCCTGTTTGGGAGGGTGTCCGTCAGGCTCTTGACAGCTGCTCGGTGCTAAAGGAGAGCACAACTTGCTGACAGGTTGGTTGGTGCAGTTTGCCCCACACAGACATTTTTGCTGGGTGTTTCCCCCACATGACACCCTAATGTGCAGCTCACAGGGGTAATATCTGTAGCCTGCCCCCAAGGATGCCTTTACTGTGTTACCCTAAACCTGTGAAATCATCACAGTCATTAAAGCATCAAGTATAATGAGAAATGAAATCTCTCTGTCTGTGCGCTCAGACATGACCTTTTGTTTGTTCTAAATATGTCAAATATGTCAGATACATAAGTGTGATAACACTGCTCTTCAAAAAACACTTACAGATGTCATGATGTTTTACAAATATAATTAATAGCTCTGATTCCAGTGACCTGGTCTAGTGGAAGGTGTCCCTGCCCGTGGCAGGGGATGGAATAGGATGAACTCAAAGGTCCTTTCCAACCCAAACCATTCTGGGATTCTGTGACATCCTTTAGTCTGAACTGCATAAGGGTGAGCAAGGTGTTAACCTCTCTGGATTAGTGTGGAGGGATGAATGCTGGCAGGGCTGCAGCAGGATGGGATGTGGAGCAGTGTGGAGGGATGAGTGCTGGCAGGGCTGCAGCAGGATGGGATGTGGAGCAGTGTGGAGGGATGAGTGCTGGCAGGGCTGCAGCAGGATGGGATGTGGAGCAGTGTGGAGGGATGAGTGCTGGCAGGGCTGCAGCAGGATGGGATGTGGAGCAGTGTGGAGGGATGAGTGCTGGCAGGGCTGCAGCAGGATGGGATGTGGAGCAGTGTGGAGGGATGAGTGCTGGCAGGGCTGCAGCAGGATGGGATGTGGAGCAGTGTGGAGGGATGAGTGCTGGCAGGGCTGCAGCAGGATGGGATGGGAGTGCTGGAGAGCTCCATACGGGGCCAGGGGGGTGTGGCTGCATCCTCAGGAGCCTCCATCAGTCTCGGGGTGCTCGTCCATCACCTCCCGAATTTCAACGGGACAAGAAATGACCTTGAGCTGTGCCAGGGGAGGTTCAGGTTGGACATCAGGAGGAACTTGTGCCTGGCAAGGGTGGTCAGGCCTTGGCAGGGGCTGCCCAGGGAGGGTTGGAGTGCCCAGGCCTGGAGGTGCCCAAGGCAGGACTGGCCGTGGCACTCAGAGCTCTGGGCTGGGGGACAAGGTGGGCATCGGGCACAGGGTGGGCTCCCTGGGCTGGCAGGGCTTTTCCAGCTTCAGGGATCCTGGGATTCTGTCCTATGAATTATGTCCTGCAGTGTCACACAGCAGAGATGTCAAGGAGTCCCTACACAGCCTGCAACTCCTCTCAATCTTTTGTATCTTATTACTTTTGAGCAGTATCTCAGGAAAGTCTGATACCTCTCACAGCAAGGAGGAAGATTTCATTGTGCCAGAGGCTCCAACCTGGCACAAGTACCCTGAGAAAACCCGGGGCCTGAGTGGTGGGGGATTTTCCATGGCTGGACTTGGCTTTTGTTGCATAAGGATCTCAAACACTTGGAGAAGAGCCTGGCACAGAAACTGTTCTCATTTTGCAGGCAAGTTTCCTAAGGAAATGAAGTACGTGTTTCTGTGCATCTTTCTGATAGCTGAGCCAGTGACAAACAGATTTGCTCAAAAGAAAGAGGAAAGAGATAGAAAATGTGAGTTTCTGGAGGGAATTGACAGAGTGTGAGCCCAGCAGATACCTGCTCTGTTTGAGCAGACAGCTGGCTAATGTGGGTCACCCCAATGCCACCCTCCCTGATCCAGGGGGGAGATAGGAACCAGACAGCAGATATTGAAAAGAAGCAGTGCCTGTGAATCCCTCTCCTCACAGAGATAAGTGCTGCTCCTTTATCTGACATCTCGGAGTGACACACAATGCAGCCTGAAAGGATTCTGTGAGCTGAGAGGGAGCAGTGAGGGGCTGCAGGTGCCACCCCACACTGCCCAGAACAGAGAGGGGTGAGAGCTCTGCCCTCCCTGCAGCAGCCCCGACCATCGCTGGCACTGCTGGCACTGCCGGGGAGTTCCTGCCCCCATTTGCTGCTGCAGGTTCTGACAGGACCTTTGGGATCCTGCTCTGGTGGAAGGGGTCTGTGCCCCTGGCAGGAGGAGGAACGAGGTGGGCTTTAAGGTCCCTTCCCACCCAAGTGCCCTGAGGAGGGATAAGCTGCCTGTTGGGTGATGAGGGATGTGCCCTCACCGGAGACCAGGGGACCATGGCAGGAGGATCCAGGGATCACCCCCAGCCCCGGTTGCTCCCAGGTCCATTGTCCCTCTTCTGAAGAGGTCCCAGCCCATCCAAGGCCCGTTTCCAGAGCCCCCCAGGGACACAGGGCACGGCCCCCCGAACGCTCCGACAGCCCCACTGCCCGGCCCCGATGGGGGAGCCGCTCTGCGGGGCAGGACGTGCTCTGGGATGCGGGCACAGGGCAGTGGGAGTGACAGGGGACACTTATTATGGGATAGTTAGGAGAGGAACCATGGGCGGGAGGGAGATTGGGCTGATTTGGGGAGGAAGAAGCACGGCATGGGGGTCTGAGGGAGGGTGTGCTCCCTGTGCCGCCCGGCCCCGGGACGGGGCTTTGCTCCGCGCGTGGGTGCGGGACACGGTGCGTGTGCGGGACACGGTGCGTGTGCGGGACACGGGGGTCAGGGCTCGGGGACGCGTGGGACAGACCTGCCCCCAGAGCTCCTGTGTCTGGTGACTGGGGAGACTGGGAGCCGGGGGTGGGTACTGAAAGCAGGGGATGGGTACTGGGAGCCGGGGATGGGGACTGAGAGCCGGGGATGGGGACTGGGCGGACTGGGCTGCGCTGCTGGAGGAACAGCTCTGCAAGTCCAGCCCAGCCTGCACATCCCACGGGTGGGTTCCAAATCCCCTCGGGGGTGCCGATGCCGGCGCCGGGCACAGGAGCGGCCGCCCCGGGAGCAGCGGTGCCCTGGGATCGTGGGATGCCCCGGGATCGTGGGATGCCCCGGGATCCTGGGATGCCCTGGAATCCTGGGATGCGGCGATGTACGCCATGCAGGGCTGGGCAGGGATGCTGCTGNGCTTTAAGGTCCCTTCCCACCCAAACAATTCCATGACTCCGTGATTCTCTGAGAGAGCACGGGCTCTCCCTGGGCTGGACTGGGCTGGCTGTGCAGGGGTTAAAGCCAAGCCTTGGCCCGGTGGGATGGGATGGGATGGGATGGGGTGGGNCGGGCACAGGGCAGTGGGAGTGACAGGGGACACTTATTATGGGATAGTTAGGAGAGGAACCATGGGCGGGAGGGAGATTGGGCTGATTTGGGGAGGAAGAAGCACGGCATGGGGGTCTGAGGGAGGGTGTGCTCCCTGTGCCACCCGGCCCCGGGACGGGGCTTTGCTCCGCGCGTGGGTGCGGGACACGGTGCGTGTGCGGGACACGGTGCGTGTGCGGGACACGGGGGTCAGGGCTCGGGGACGCGTGGGACAGACCTGCCCCCAGAGCTCCTGTGTCTGGTGACTGGGGAGACTGGGAGCCGGGGGTGGGTACTGAAAGCAGGGGATGGGTACTGGGAGCCGGGGATGGGGACTGAGAGCCGGGGATGGGGACTGGGCGGACTGGGCTGCGCTGCTGGAGGAACAGCTCTGCAAGTCCAGCCCAGCCTGCACATCCCACGGGTGGGTTCCAAATCCCCTCGGGGGTGCCGATGCCGGCGCCGGGCACAGGAGCGGCCGCCCCGGGAGCAGCGGTGCCCTGGGATCGTGGGATGCCCCGGGATCGTGGGATGCCCCGGGATCCTGGGATGCCCTGGAATCCTGGGATGCGGCGATGTACGCCATGCAGGGCTGGGCAGGGATGCTGCTGCTCAGCACACACAGCAAGGGACAGGCCGGAGAGAAGGCGGCAGCTGCTTTTCCTCCGCAGCTGGAGGAGGAGGAGGAAGAGGAGGAGGAGAAGGAGGATGCAGCAGCCTCTCCCCCGGGCGGGACTGGGCGGCAGCGCTGCTCTGAGTCCCCAGCCGGGGCGGGAATCGCTGGTTTTCTGTCCCATATTTGTACTTAAACCTTTTGAATACAATATTCCACGGGAAAAATAAACAACAAACAACAGTGTTTTCTCCCCAGGTCATGACAGGGCTGTTTTGCATAGAAAGAAATGACAAGTCACCCTCACCTCGAGATTTGACAGCAGCGAGCCGTGACCCTGGGAACACGGCTGTGCTCACACTGCATAACTACGTGTAGACATTTAACTTTGGAAAGTGTTTTAGACAAATTACTATTCTTCTAATGTGCCCCTCACCTCAAAGTTCTCCACCTTCATCTGAAGTCTGGTTGTTGTAATATGTGAAACTTCAGGCAGGTGCTTTACCTTTCTTCCATCTCTTTTTTTTATCTTTGAAATCTTGGATCAGATCTATAACCTCATCTTGTGTAAAAACTGATGTTACCAATGATCTAATATATCTTTAGTAGAGTATGGGTTTGATCCAGCACTCAGTGCGGTAACAGGAACATTTCATTGACTGCTGGGTGTCTGAAATGGCATGAAAGGACTCTAAAGTCTCACTCCAGAGTCTCATTCCACATAGGAAGCGTTCAGGAACTCAGCTCCCGGGTGGTAAATGTGTTACCAGTATAAACCACCTGCAGCCATCCCACTCCATGTTCTCCCAAGTGCTCGGGGTCCTGCCCTGTGGTGTGATTAATGGTCCCTCCTGGAGTCCCGACGCAAGGAGATGTCAAAGGCGAAAAGCAAAGCAATAAAAATACAGGTCTGCCTTTCTCTCCCCTGGAAGCCTCCTCTGAGGTGAAGGTCCAGCACACCATGGCCTGGCCATTTGCACTTTGGCCTGGGGGACACAGGGTTGGGTGGTTGGAGCTGTGGTTTGAGCCAGCACAGACCTCTGCGAGTTACAGACCAGCTCTCTCTGCATATGACAAGAATTCCAGGGATATTTGGCTTAGGAACATAAGCTTTTACACAAGATTAAATGATAGATCCCACGAAAGAGACCATACTCAGATTTCCTTGTTAGTTCGTTCTGTTGTATGAGGAAAAATATTTGGGATTGAGAGATTTGTGTGTCCATACAGGGATGGAGCCTTCCCGGAGTGAAAGCCTTGTCAGACTGACACAGTAACACTCAGTTCTCAAGAACTATATCACTATTAAAATTTAAAGTAGATGTATGAAAGTGCAGCCACACTTGCACTCTACAGGTGGGGCAGCCCATACACATCCAAACCCTGTTTCTTACCCCTCCACTCTTCATCCCTGTCCCAGAGCATCTCTCTGCATTTCCCGTGCCAAGCTCCACTCACTGCAATACCCTTCCCACGTCCAGTGTGATTTGGAGATCTGGAATAGCCATGGTCCCTGCTGGCCCTGGCAGCAGCCTCTGCCTCACTGGTTTGCCCATGGCAATGGGGGAAGTCCTCAGTGCTGGAGGTGGGAGATGAGGGGCTGTCACCTCCAGCCCTTGGCAGGAAAGCTCTGAGCCGTATAATCAACCCTGGAAAACATGTTTTTAGAAAAAAAGAGATTTTTTGGAAGCTTAATTGAAACCATTCTTGCATATCTGCTCCATCAAATTCAGGGCAGAGGACATGATTTAATGTTTCTGAGGGAGGAGTGTGTATAGAGCTTTGTTGAAAAATCTGGAGATGGACTTTTAAATGACTGGAATATTTGCATTTCAGTGTGGACCACTTGTAATCAGCCTTTTGTCTGGACTGGGGCAAGAAAACTGGGGAGGACTGAGAGGCTTGTTGGGAGAGGAGGTGTTGTCAGGACAGATTCCACAGTGGCTTGGGTGGGAAGGGACCTCAAAGCCCACCCAGTGCCACCCCTGCCATGGGCAGGGACACCTCCCACCAGCCCAGGGTGCTCCAAGCCCCGTCCAACCTGCCCTTGGACACTCCCAGGGATCCAGGGGCAGCCACAGCTTCTCTGGGCACCCTGTGCCAGGGCCTGCCCACCCTCCCAGCCACCAATCCCTTCCTGATATCTAAACTAAGTCTGTCTTCCTTCAGCTTGAAGCCATTCCCCCTTGTCCTATCATTCCATGTGGAAAGTCCCTGTATCCCTGGGCAGAGCCCAACACCCTTCCCTGCTGCACTCAATGCCCTTGGTTGATGTGGGTCACAATAAAAGCCATTTTATGAGAACAACCCCCCCTCTGTAAGGACCTGACTGCAGACATTCCTCACACAGTCCATGACCCTCCACTCCAAGGACAGCTTTTTCTGGGCAGGCAGTTGGAAACCTGCAGCCCCCGACTCGAGATGGAGATGAGCTGGAGTGGTTTTCTGGACTGCAGCCTCCCACAGCCTGCTTATTGTTGATTGTGCTGCTTCCAAATGGTGATGGGCTGGAATTTAGAGAAACAAGATGGCCCTGACAGATGCACACCATGGCTTTTGGCAGCTGGAGGCTGAGCAGCTGAAGGCAATGGCAGTTTGCTGCCGAGCTGGAAGGCTTGGCAGCAGCTCAGGCTCTAAAAGCCACCAGTGCTGCAGGGTGGGTGGTTTATTGGCTTCACGGATCATCAGGCTCCGTAATGGGAAGAGCTGGGAAATTTGGGAAGAAGTGGCAAAGTCATGGTGATGTTCCCTTCCTGATTGCCTCGTTCTCTTCCTCAGAATGTGGTGGCCAGGAGTGGTGTGTGTCAGTGCTGTCACTGTTGGGATCCCAGAGCCCATTGCCCAGGGAAGGGGAGGGCAGAGCAGAGCTGGGGGGGATCTGGCTGGAAGCTCAGGGAGGTCTGGGTGGCCCAAGTGCAGCAGCTGAAGGCAGAGCAGATGTCCACAGCCCACCCTTCTTCTGAGGAGACGATGCCAGCTGGGCACAACAGAGCCCTGCCAAGAGGCTCCACGGAAACACGGATGTGACAGGGCTTGCTTTGTGTGCCTGAAGGGCATGTGGGGCCATATTTCAACCAACAGCTTGCTTTTATCCATGGCCAGAGGCTATTTGGGGCCAGTCAGTGGCCAGTGCCATCCTGGGGGCCAGGCAATGGTGTGAAGTGTGACAGGTTCTTGGTTCATCTCCAAGGGCCATGGCAGAGGTGGTGAAGGTGATGGCCCTGGGAGCCCCTGGCCCTGCTCTGCCACACCAAGCCTAACCCACCATCCTTTGATGGGATGCACTGGCCATGGAAAGAAGTTTGGTCCCCTTCCTGTGTCAAACCAGTCCCATCAGTTTTTAGCAATCTTTCCCCTCACCTTAATGAGCCCGAGGAGGGGGAAGCAGCAGAAGCATTGCTGAGCCAGGGAGTTAAGCTGTGGGTGACAAAATGCAACAGTGAGGTGGAAAAATGAGGGGGAGAATCCCCACTGGGAATCCACTTATTCACTGGGAATGAAATAATGATTTATCAGAGAATCATCAGATCTCTTAGGTGGGAAAAGCCCTCACAGACCATCGAGTCCAACTATTCCCCAGCGATGCCAAGGCCACCACTACCCCATGTCCCCAACTTGTACCTTTGGCAGGCAAGGCTTTGCCTGGGGTGAATCCTCAGGAACATCCCATTTCACAAGGATAAAAGAGCACCACTTAAACAAAGGAAAGAGCTGCTACAATTAGTATGTGCTGCCAAGCTGCCACATCAAAGTTTGTTTTCTTAACTATTTAAACTTCAAAAGAACAAAACCTGCTCTTGGTCTTACACATAAAAGGGGGAAAGGCTACATTTTAGTCCTGAACTATGCAAGCCATTTGTAAACTCAATTATCTGTTTTGTTGCTCATTTCCAGAGCATTGTATAAGCTTTGTCTTTTCTGGCAGACCTGGTAAGGCTGCAAACACCAAAGGCACAAAACCTTATAGCTATGAGTATCCTTTAGTTTACTGTCCCCAGGTTGTGTCTTGTACTTGCCAGAGAGGATACGTTATTCTTCTGAAAAGTTTAAATCAATAAATTATCCTAAAAGTTCATTTTAGAGTGGGATTTAAAATAAATTAGAAAATCCTGTGTATTTACTGTGTGCTCAGGCACATCTGAGCTTGGTTTGCATGGAGCACAAATGAATGTCAATATGCAGCTTTCTGCCTCCTTTAAAGGTTCCAACATCTTTTTATTGAAAATATAAAATGCAACTTTAGCATTAATAAAAGAGAGAGTCAAATGGTTTGGGATTATTTTTTGTTTTCCTACGAAGAGGCAGCTTTGCTTCCCTCCAGTAAAGAATATTGCCCAAGTTTGCCACACTGGGGAGAAGGTGTCAGCCCCGAGAAAAGGTGTGAAATCCACCATCGTTGGTCTGTTTTGTAGTAAATTAGAGTAAAGCTTCCCGAGGTGAGGAGAATGGCTCTGTTACCACGCCGGGAAACGTGTGGGCTGCATCTCATTGTCACCTCAGAAATTAGCACCTCAAGGTCAGGGAAGGCAGAACAAGGTCTGTGACCCCCCCGAGGAACAGACTTGTTAAGTCACTTTGGTGACTGTGATTTCCCCTCCTGGTTGTGGCTTTTATGGATTAAGGTCATGGGAACCTGGATAATGGAATATGTTTTTTTTGCTGTTTAGAGCTATTTATCACAGAAACAGAGAATGGTTTGGGCTGGAGGGACCTCACAGCCCACCCAGTGCCCCCCCTGCCATGGGCAGGGACCCCTCCCCCCAGCCCAGGGGGCTCCAAGCCCCGTCCAACCTGGCCTTGGACACTCCCAGGGATCCAGGGGCAGCCACAGCTTCTCTGGGCACCCTGTGCCAGGGCCTGCCCACCCTCCCAGCCACCAATTCCTTCCCAATATCCCATCCAGCCCTGCCCTCTGGCACTGGGAAGCCTTTTTCCCTTTCCTGTCCCTCCATCCCTTGTCCCAAATCCCTTTCCAGCTCTCCTGGAGTCCACTGAGGCACTGGAAATGTCCCCAGCTGTGGGCTGAGCTCTGGTGCCAGCACCCCAGGCCGATGTCCCCGTGTCCCCCAGCACTGTGGCTCCTCTCCATCAGGGTCAGATCTGCACATGTGCAGCTTTCCCACCTTGTGGCCCTAAAACCCGTGGGACACACCTGGAAATCCCTTCAATAAGGTCAAGGTGGCACAAAAAATTTCCACAACCTGCAGAAACCATCCACCAAGTGAAACAGTCTTTGCTGGGAGGGTGGGCAGGCCCTGGCACAGGGTGCCCAGAGAAGCTGGGGCTGCCCCTGGACCCCTGGGAGTGTCCAAGGCCAGGTTGGACGGGGCTTGGAGCCCCCTGGGCTGGTGGGAGGTGTCCCTGCCCATGGCAGGGGTGGCACTGGGTGGGCTGTGAGGTCCTTTCCACCCCAAAACATTCTGGGATTTGATGACTCCATGGCACGTGGTAGCAGCCAAGAGGCTGGAAGGGCTCTTTTGGGGTTGCAGAGGGGTGGCAGCACATCCCCACGGCGTTGGGGCAGGGCAGGGCATCCCTTAAAACTGCTTGGGAAGGACTCAAATTGTCTGTAAGCACCGAGTGCTCCCTGCAGCCCCTGTGCCCGAGCCTGGGGGACATTCTCACTTCAGCATCACATCAGCACTTTTCCTTATACCCTTTCACACATCCCATCTCAGACAACTCGCAGGTTTTCCCATTGAGCTGTTTTTACTCTTTAACTTGTTTCTGCAGGTCAGTGCAGGATGAGCTGTGGGTGAGAAGCCACTTCCATAAGGTGACTACAGAGGATAAGGAAGCCCCAATTCCTCTTCAGAGCTCAGTCATTTTTCTTTATCCAAAATTCCCTTCCCAGCTTTCTCGCTGTGTTTGTTTCCCTCCCAGTACCATATGGCACTGTGGCTGCTCCATGCAGAATTCAGCAGTGAGGAGGTGATTTAAACCACATCCCCTGGCAAGGGTGCAAGTGCTCTCAGCAGCAATTTCCACTGGGGCACCGTGACAAAGCAGAATGGAGGGGAGACTGAAATCTGGGAATTCTTTCCTGCGTCACAGCTGGAATTCAGCCCTGTGCTGTGCCAGTCGTGTGCTCAGGCAACAGTGGGGCAGTAAAAGGGTTTAAAAACTGACATAAATTTAGAATCATGGAATCATAAAATCCCAGAATGGTTTGTGTTGGAAGGGACCTCAAAGCCCCCCCAGTGCCACCCCTGCCATGGGCAGGGACACCTCCCACCAGCCCAGGGGGCTCCAAGCCCCGTCCAACCTGGCCTTGGACACTCCCAGGGATCCAGGGGCAGCCACAGCTTCTCTGGGCACCCTGTGCCAGGGCCTGCCCACCCTGCCAGCCACCAATTCCTTCTCAAAGCCCCCCAAACACTTCACGTCCCCTGTCAGTGTGAGAAGCTGCTGTGGGAGGGAGGAGAAGTGGAGAGCCAGGCTGGGCTGATATTTCGGATTGACATCGAGCACTTTGCTGTGTAACTTGAGAGTTTTGGTTTGAAATTCCAATGCCAGGTTTCCTTTGGAAGTGCAGCATGATCAAACATTCCTGTTCTCCAGGAAGGGAGGTCAGAGATGTCTTTCCTGACCCGTTAGCATGCTGTGCATTATTGCTGATAGCCACAGAAACCTCGGGCATTTATCGATTGCCAGCTCGATCCCCGGGGCTGGGGGTAATTCCAGAGCCCTGCCTGTCCTCTCTCTTATTTCACAACACCAAGGGCAAAACCCTTTTAAGCTGTTCAAGGGAAATTACCATTCTTAAGCTTTACACATATTCTTTTGATTGCCACCATAATTTTTAAAGCAGGGGAACATGCAGAGCTGTGACTGGAGATCAATTTTTCTATTTTTTTCCCGACCTTTGTCCCTTGCTTTAGTTACAGAAGGAAAGGCAATGTGTGCCCGGAGGTGGTGCAGTCGTGGAGATGTCAAATGAGTGTTGACTGACTCTCCCTGATGGGGAGATAAAGCCAGGGCTGGAACCCAGGGCTCCTTCACCTCTCTCTCCCTCCTCTCCAGGTCCCACCTCTGCTCTGGGAATGCTGCCAGTTTTTCAGCAGCTTTCCCAGAGAGAGAAAATACTGAATTGTAAAAAATCCACTTTAGGCAGCATCTCCCTGAGCTGCTGGTCCTGCCCTCCTGCCAAAGGCAGGACTTTCTGCAGGGTGGTTGGTTGGCATGTGCAGAGACCTCCATGGGGTTTGGAGATCTGTGATCCAAGCTCTGCTCAGAGCATCATTTGTGCCAAAAAGGGGACAGGCAGATGGTGCTGCAGTATAGACACAATATTTTGCATCTGTCAGCTGGGAAGGGATTTGGAGGGGCTTTTCCCATGCCTGCTGCAGTGAGGAACAAAGCAGAGGAGTCTTTGGGGGCAGAGGAGGTGGGGAGTGATGGGGAGCTTGTCTGCAAACCAACCTTCCTCAGACCTGTGTCAGCATTTGGGGCTCTGGCTGCAGTGGAACAGAACATCTGCTTCCCTTCATGCAGTGCTTCCTGAAACCATGGCAGGGTAGGGAGGGGGCAGGGCGAAGGGGGCCCTGAAAAGGCAAGAAAATCAGTGTTTTTAATGCAGTTCTAAGAACAAAGTGAAAAATGAACGATTTTAAAAATAAATCATGGACTCCCAGAATAGTCTGGGTTAAAGGGACCCCAAAGCCCACCCAGTGCCCCCCCTGCCATGGGCAGGGACACCTCCCACCAGCCCAGGGTGCTCCAAGCCCCGTCCAACCTGGCCTTGGACACTCCCAGGGATCCAGGGGCAGCCCCAGCTTCTCTGGGCACCCTGTGCCAGGGCCTGCCCACCCTCCCAGCCACCAATCCCTTCCCAATATCCCATGTAATTCTGCTCCCTGTTCTGTAACCATTCAATTCATGTTACTTCTGTTCAGTTATTGGGTATTAATTCAATCAGAGCAGGACACTTTATTTCTTCTGTTTTTTGGGGGTGGTTGGTTTGAGTTGGGGTTTTTTTTGAGGTCACACTTGTGTGGAAGATCCTGGCTTGTGCCACTGTCACTTCATAACAGGGATTTATACCAGGGGGCAGCTGAGGCTTAGGGTGAGACCCTTCTAGTGGAAGGTGTCCCTGCCCATGGCAGGGGATGGAACAAGATGAGCTTTAAGGTGCCTTCCAACCCAAACCCTCCTGGAATTCTAAAGCAGTGGGTAATTCCCAGCTCAGCATTTTCAGTATTTGCAGCATCAGCCTTTTCATGCCTTGGAATCTCTCCCTGGTCAGTTGTTATCACAAAGCAGCCCTGACTCCCCAGCTTTCATTCTACCCACCAGCAAACCTTATTTTGCTGAAGCAAATTCTGCCCGACGTGTGATTTCCCTCGTCAGAACAGCGTGTACAAATGGGAGATTCTGACATTGGGAGTTTTAGGCTAAATTCCATTTTGATTGGGTGAATTTGAGAATACTGTCATTTATCAAAGCCTCTTTCTCAGTTCTCCAGGCAGTGAGAAAGAGTGATTGATACAGGGCTGGGACTTTCTCCTTCAATCTTCTCTGGCCTGTCATTACAAACCCATTGCAGCTCAGTCCGTGGCCTGGGCATTTTTCTTCCATGAAATTTTGCAAGGTCACAGGATTGTCAACAGAACATCAATATCCACAATATATTATCCTGTATCTTGAGAACACGTTCAGAAATAACAAGTTTGCTGCCAGCCTGGTAATACCAACTTACATCTGTCATTTATCAGGAGCTGCAATTGATAAAGGAGAAAATATTTTGCCAGCGCTGGGCCTGTTGTTTTCTAGTTTGTTTTGGGGTTGGTTTGTTGTGTTGTTTTAAAGCTGCCAGTAATTCCTGCATCCATACAGCTGCTGCCAGTAGGAGGCTTGGAAATGTTAATTTTGAATTTATAAATATTGCCAGTTTTGCTTTAGGGGACACCAGGGAGTATTTTATGGGGTCATTAATTCTTCTCTTGGGTGTGATGGGTTGTGTCGTCGTTCCCTTGGGGGACTTTATTAATAGTCCCATGAAAGATGCCTTGAAGTATCTCTTGACAATTAAAACATGTCCCTTTGTTCCTAAATTAATCAAAGTAATTCTCTTTCAAAAACAATTGACTGCCCTACATTTAGGAAAGTGCTTGTGCACAAGCTGCAAACGCCTCCTGATGGTGCACTTGGGATTGAGGGTCTCTGGGTTTGGGGGGGTTTCATAAAATCCTGGAATGGTTTGGCTTGGAAGGGACCTCAAAGCCCCTGCCCAGTGCCCAGGGTAAACTGGCCCTTGGGACAGGCTGGCCTGGGGGTGGGACATGGGAAAGGCCCCTTTGGGTTCCTTTTGGATGCAGCTCAGGGGCTGTGTCTTGGCAAGGATAATCTCTCCTTGTGCCCAGGGCAGGGAATTCCGGGTGTCCTGAGGGGCTGGTGGGAAGGGGGGAATGCTGGGGATAGTTGTGGATGCTCCAGGTCTGCCTGTGCCTGTTGACTGCTTTTGGTGGAGTTTGTCTTAGATTCCTATTAATCTTCATTTGAATGGCTGCAAAGAGGTTAAACTGAACAGGGTTTGGTTTGGGTGCTGAGTGGTGTGAGGTCAGCTGAGCTCTGGGGGTGTTTCAGCAACTCTAAGCCTGGGAAAGCTGCATTTCCAGCCTGTGAATGACCCCACAAATGAAACAGAGATCCAGGATTTAAAGCTGCCCTTCATGCAAATGGGTTTTGTTGGTGGTGGTTGGTTTTAGTTTCCCTTAAGCTGATGGCTTTAGTTTCCCTTAAGGTGATGCCTTTGGTTCCCACTGTTACTCCCCCTGTTGGGAAGGTGTCTCTTGCCCACCTGGGCTCCCTCTGAAGAGGGGGTGCCATTCCCCCTGGGCAGTGTTGGATTTGTAAGGTGCTTTGTCTCTTTCAAATGACATAATTTTGGTAGTGCTGATAAACATGCCTATCCCTGGAATGTTCCAGGCTGGGTTGGATGGGGCTTGGAATGACCTGGGCTCCTGGAAGGTGTCCTTGCCCATGGAGCGAAACGAGCTTTAAGGTCCCTTCTAACACAAACCACTCTGGGATTCTGTGGCAGGTACTTCTTTAATAAGATGACAAGTGGCCCAGGGGGAGGTGGTGGCTGCACGCTCAGTGTGTCCTTGTGCCTGAGCTGCTGGTGTGTTTTAATTACTGCTGCTGATGTGACCTGATGAGAAATCTCCATCCTCAAGTTATTCTTGGGGACTTATTAAAGCCTAAATACTGTCTAAGGAAAAAAGCAACTGAAAAAAGCTTACACTTTTGATTTGAGATCTTATAAGGTTGTTTTGTCTTTCAGCACACTGGTAACAATTTATTTCATGGAGGTTTTTAAGAGGGACAAAAGTACCCATTCAACCTGTGTTTAAGGTGTGTGGATGTGTTGGCTGTGTAAAAAGAAGGAACAGGAGTGAGTGTTGTACTGAGTTACTGAGGTGTAAAACATAAAGGCACTCTGGGAAGGGATAAGACCCCTGGAATGTGTGCAGGTGACATCTCAGGCTGATAAAGGGTATGTGGTGCCAGGGCTGGGGATGGAGGCCCAGGTGTGTCCAGGGAGGCTGAGAATGGGCACCAACACAGCTGGTGCTTTCAGTGGGTCGGGAAAAATATTCCTAAAGATGCCTGTGTGCCCTGGCTGCTGTGCTGGAGAAATATTCCTAAAGATGCCTGTGTGCCCTGGCTGCTGTGCTGGAGAAATATTCCTAAAGATGCCTGTGTGCCCTGGCTGCTGTGCTGGCAGTGTCCCAGCTGTCCCTGTGTCCTGCTGCGTGCAGCTCCAGCCTCTCTGCTGGTTTTTGGGGTGGGTGTTTCTCCAGGCTGGAGGGCTGGGAACAGCTCTGCCCTCAGTGATGCTTCTGCAGGGGGTTGGTCCCTGTCACTGCTGCAGAGACCCATTCCTTGGCTGCAGGGCTTTATTTACCTGGAAAACAGCCACTTGAGGGATCCTGATGGCTGGCAAGGGAAGGATGAGAGGGGCAGGCAGGCTGAGTTGCAGTGCTGGGGGTGCTGCAGCAGCTTGGACACTTCCAGCCCTGCTCCACCTGCACCCGTGAGCTCTGGGGGAAGCTCTGGGGAGCAGCCACCCTTCAACCAGCCCAGCCCAGCTCTGCCCTGCCTGGTGAACTGGGGACTCTGATGCAGTGGATTAAGAGGTCTCATGTTGGATAAAGCAGCAGAGTGGACAAGGAAGTCTGATTTCTCCATTTCTGAATCCTGCAAGTTCCCTTCCTCCTTTCTCCCTTCCCCAAACAGCCTGTGTAGGGCTGGAACCAGCAGTGAACTTCTCATTCCTATTTCCATTCTGAAGCTTCTTGTTTTGCCAGAACTGCACCTCCATTCTTTGCAGAGTCCTGACACTTTTGCAGCCCATTTTATTTCTGTCTGCTCTGATTTCTGATCATTTGACTCTAATGAGGAAAGACTGCTGTGACTGTGTGCAGGGGGTGTAGCTCTGGGCCTGTGCTGCTCCAACCAGGAATGAATTTCCCTGTTCCTGTCAGTGGCTTTTTATCTGCTCTTACCTAAAACTGTCATGATCAGTATGTCCCTGCAAGGACCATAAAGAGCCATTAAATCCATGATCTGATATCTCTGACCAGTCACCAAGAGACGTGGTGGTGCTGGGAAATGGCAGTCATGGAATCACAGACTGGTTTGGGTGGGAAGGAACCTTAAAGCTCATCTGGTCCCCCTCCCTGCCATGGCCAGGGACACCTTCCACTATTCCAGGGTGCTCCAGGGCCTGTCCAACCTTGTGTTGAACTCTTCTGTGGTGTTATAAGTAATGGAGTGTAAATGTCTTCCTTCTGGAGGTCTTCCAACACCTAAATGGCTCAGAATACCAATGACCTGTGGGACTGTGAGATGTGGTCCTGGGATGCTCCACCAAACCCCCCTGCAGACACTCTGGAGGCTTGGGCTGCCTGGGCTGGAGGGAATTTCCTTCCCAGCAGCTGGTGGGGCACTGTTTGGGATCTGTGCTGGAAGATACTGATCCCACAGGGATCAGTCCCTGCTGGGCAGGGCTCACACAGCACCAGGGATGGTTCTGCTCCCCCCACCCCACCAGTGAGGGGCTGGAGGGACACAGCCAGGCCATCTGACCCCAACTGGCCCAAGGAATGTCCCACATTAGAGGATAGAGTGTGGAAATTAGTGTGGAAACAACCCCTGAGGGCCCTGGGGGTTCACAGGCAACCATAAATGATGATCTCTCCATATTAAAATAGGAGTGTGATGTGCAGGAGAGGCAGTTCAGCAGGGGGGTGGCTTTTAAGAGCAAATTAATAGATGGCAGGAATAAAACAAGCTGTAAGAGCCTGTTTTCTTTGGCAATTAGGATACACTGGGTGAAAAGTACAACTGAAAATTGCTTCTCTTAGCAAGCTGGTGACTGCTGGAGAAGCAGCTGTTTCTATAGCCTGGTGAGGAGGAGAGGGGGAGCAAGGAGTGTCTCTGGTGTTCCTGAGCTGTGGGAGCATCAAATATATCAGAGCTATCTCTTCCTTGGCATGTGAATTCCATTAGTCCTGGTTCATCACAGAATGCCTTGGGCTGGGAAGGACCTGAGAGAGAGATGATCCTCCTCCACCCTCTGCCACAGGGAGGGACACTTTCCACCAGGCCAGGTTGCTCCAAGCCTTGTCCAGCCTGCCCTTGAATCTGTGGGGTTTTCCTTGAGCATCCCAGCAGGAGCCCTCCCCTCCTGCCCCAGACAAGTGTTCCCTTTTAAAGAGATCCTTCTGGGCTCTCCTGCTTCTTCTGATTCTTGGTTCTTCAGGCTGCAGTTGAGGAAATCAGCACTTCCAAACCCCTCTGGAGGGTGAGCAGTAACCAGGCACTGTTTCTGGAGCTGAAGTTAATGACTCTCACTGGGTGGTGCCAGAGGACACAAACCCCTGCACATCTCAGCTCCCAGCTTGTTTCACCTTGGGACCAGCAAAATTACCCCGTGGAACTCTTAACTGTCTGTGATTGAAAAGGTGTTGCTTTTATTGCTGAAGTCATTTGGAAATAATGCTCAGAAGGTGAGAAATCAGCCATTGAGCTGCACTGGTTTAACACAGCTCAGCCTGGTGAGGCTCCAGGCACTGTGAGAGGGACACGGCTTGGCTGGAGCTGGAACAGGAGCAGGATGAATTAGCAGGGAGCACTTCCCTCTCAATAGGCTGCCTGGCTCTCCCAGCCACATAAATCTGAGGCCAAATACTTGCACACTTCTCCCATCAGCTCAGCCTTTGGAGGATGAGATCTCAATAACCTGCCTCACACCAGCCTTTCCCGAGGTGCCAATTCCTCTGCTCTGCTGGCAGGAGAAATGTGAGACAGCCACACTTGGTGCTCCAGCAGCAGCCTGAGTGGGCTGGAGATGCAATTCCCCTCTGGGAGAGCCTGGGGCTGAGCTGGGAGCTCCCCTCAGCTGGGCTCACTGCACAGAATGCCACGTGTTGGGGGGCACTCTGAGCCTCCTTCTCCTTGGAAATGGGCAGTGCTTTCCTGGTGTGGAAGTGGGGTATCAAATGTGCTCCCCCACAGCAGATGGATTTCTGTTCTCTCTTGTGCTGCTGGCTGGGGGGACCTGAGCAAACTGCAACAATGGAAGGTGTCACTGGCTGTGATGGGGGGACTGGGTAGGCTGTAAGGTCCCTTCCCACCCAAGCCATCCTGGGATTCTGTAGTGTGGGGAGGGGAGTTTGAGTGTGCCAGGGTGGGAGCTCTGCTCACATGGGCTGGGCTCCCACAGCAGGAGGGGAAGGTGCAGCCCCAGCAATGTCCTGGTACATCCCTTCCATGCTGTGCTTGGAACTGAGGATGGGCTCCCACAGCAGGAGGGGAAGGTGCAGCCCCAGCAATGTCCTGGTACATCCCTTCCATGCTGTGCTTGGAGCTGAGGAAATGCTGCTGGGAATAACTGACTGGGCAGTTCCAGGGTGGGATCTCAGGCTTTTAGAAAGGACAGGATTTTCAGCTTTGGGTGGGGAGTGCTGGGCTGGCTGGGCCCTGGCACAGGTGACATGGGCACCTCTGACATGGGCCAAGTGCAGGTACTGGAGTGAGGCACTTGGACTCTGGTGAGGTTGTTGTTGGAGGTCAGGGGGGACTTTTGAGGTCCAGATAAGAGGGGGAGTGGAGCAAGGGATGTTCATGGGTCAGAGCTGACAGTGGCTCCAGAATGGATCAGGGGCTCTGGTGAGTACCAGGGAGCAGGAGTGGGAAATGCCCCTGGTGCTGCTCAGAGGTGGAATTTGGCCTTACCTGTGGCTCAGCAGCAACAGTGACCTGTGAGAGCCTGGAGCAGTGAAAGCAATGCTGCCCAGGCTGTAATTAAAGGTACTTAAGGACCATTAGCAGAGCTTGTAAAAATGTTTTTTTAATCAGTTTAATAAATGGAAGTCCTGATCTAATTGCATTATAAAAATTACATGTGGGCTACTTTCTATAGAAAATTACAGGTGGAATTGATGTTGCTGTGATGTGAATCAGTGCTATCCAGGCTCCAGATCCATCCTCTGAATGGAACATCACATGGTCTGCTGGCTGTGACATGGAGCTGTGCATCACTGTCACCAAATGCAAATGCTGTCTCAAGAATTGCCAGAATAGCTGAGGACTGTCTGCTCATCATAATCTTACTGTGCTGTAAGCAAATTTCAGTCTGCAGGGCTTTGCTGAAGCTCTTAATGCTGCTACATGTGGAGCTGAGGGTTTCTCCATCAGCTCTGACAGGACAGGCTGGGTGAAGAAGAGAGCACGGTGTCCCTGTGTGAGAAACAGAGCCTCAACCAAATTAATAAATTTTTTATTAAAAAAAGGTTTATTATATGGTAAGACCAATTCAGGCTTGGACACGAGGGGGGAGTCTTCGCTCCACCAACTCGTGCCTCAGGTACAATCTGTGTCTGGCTTTTATCCAGCCACGTTATCCATATTCATTACATGGTATACATATGAATTTTTACATACTTCTCTTTATATGGCTGCAGTTAAGTCATTATTTTTACAACTATACATATGAATTTTTACATACTTCTCTTTATATGGCTGCAGTTAAGTCATTATTTTTACAACTGGTTAATTACTACGTTAGAATTTAGTATCTTGATAACTTCCCACCATAATTCAGGTATTCCTTGATAAAGGGGTGACAGGGGTGTTTGGGGGGGTCATGTACAATTTAGTGTTTTGATAAAGGAGTGACAGGGGAGTTTTAGGATTTAGTGTTTTGACAGATTCCTTATCATAATTTAGGTATCCCTTGGTAAAGGTCCAGGGAAACTGCTGACCTTACAACAGTTGGTTTTGTTGCTTTATGAGGGTGCAATAAACCCATTTGTTTCCACACTGGCACGAATCATATACATACTTATACCTGCTTGTGGCAGGGACTGGGAAGAGGGGATCTTTAAGGTCCTTTCCAACCCAAACCATTCTGAACCTGCTTTACCTGCCCTCTGTGTGCAGCTGCTGCTGTGTAAACTCACAGGCAGTGTTTAACAAGGCTGCAGAGGGGTTGGGAAAGCAGAGGCAGTGTTTGTGTGTGGATGGTTAAATGTCCGGGGCTCTCCCAGCCGTACAGGAATGCTAAAGAACAACCAAACCCTCTTATTTTCCTTATTGAATTTCTGAGTCAGTGACACCTGACTCCTGTTGAGGTCCTGGCACTGCAGAAACACAAGTGCAGAGAGGAGATCCCAGTGCAGGGGTCACTGTGAGCTGCTGACACCTCACAGAAAGCAATATCTCCAACATCCAGCCTTGCTGCTCAGCTGGAGAGCTGGGCACTTACAGAATAAACCTGGAACAAAACCCAACCCAACCGCTGGATGTTGCTGGAAATCCTTTTCCTGGGCACCAGTTTGTGCAAGGGCATGGACAGGACAAGGACTTTATGAAGGAGGGAAGGGTCAGATGTGAGCATGGTGAGGTCAGGCTGCTTTTGTGTAAGGGATGCTTTGGGGTGGAGTTTTGCAACAAGGCAATGTCTTCTCAGGTGCAGCAGGAGGTGAGAGCTGAGCCTGCAGAGATTCACTGGAAACAGCAAATAAGTTCAGGAATTGGCATCATTCTGGAAATGAGCCCAAGAGCTGCTGGGGTGCTGTTTGCATCTCTGCTGTGCAGTCCTGGGGTTGATGCTCTGATGCTTTTCCCATCTCCTTTCAATGCCTTGGCCCACGGTGCTTGGGCTGGACTGATCTCACTCAGAATTTTGGGAGGGACTTTAGGCTTATTCAAATTTATCCTGGGTTAGATCAGGCTACAGTTCACTTGGTTCTGTGAATCTTGGGACAATTTCCACTTGTAATCGGAGAAAAAAAAAATGGAAAGGAAAAAAATGAAGATCAGGGGGATAAAATGACCCAGTAACTATTAATAATAATTTTTGTGTCTGCTCTTGCCTTCACTTCCTTGCCTAGGTATCTTTGTGGTGTTATTGTTCCTGTCTCCAATTATTTCTCCCTTGCTAAGCATCCTTTTCAAAAGTAGAATGTAAATCCATATCCAGGCTCTTTGCACTTGCATTCATTATCCTTCATTCTTTGTGCTGGGGCAGCTCCCACTGGCTTTTCTCTGAGCATCTGCCAGTGCTACCACTGGAAAATCCCCTTTTCCTTGCATTAAACTTGGCTCTGTGGCTCCATTCGGGATGGAAACTTGCCCATGTTTAGCTCCTCTGGAGTAGCTGTTTCCCTTTTTTTGTGGACGTTAAGGCAGAGTCATTCTGTAGTTCTTAAGCTTGATTTTTTTTCTTTATTTCTTCCCCTCCTTCTGGGAGTTAAGGACTAGAAATAAAGGAGTAGGGCTGCCCTCATGGATCCAGCCATGGAGCTGCAGTTCCAAGAGAGTTCCTGCTGAAATAACAATCAAGGGATGGCTGAAGGATGCCCCATCTCTGGAAGTGTTTCAGGCCAGGTTGGACAGAGCCTGGAGCAACCTGGGCTAGTGGAAGGTGTCCCTGCCCATGGCAGGGGGTGGAACTGGATGGTTTTTAGGTCCCTTCCACCCCAAACCAGCCTGGGATTCTACAATGTTAAAAATTAAATGTATTAACTGAAATATACATGCTAAATATTTCATGCCATTGGATGAGTCTTTTGGGGAGTTCAGCCTCTTTCAGTGTGCAGTTCTAGGGATGCTCTCCATCAGGAAGAGGAGGAATTGAGTTTTATTCATGAAACTTAGATGTGGAACCTCTGGTTCTGAACCAGGAACAAAAGGCAGTCTGTTCCACTCCAGAGATTCCTGCAGTGGGCAAAGCTTGCCTGCATCTCCTCCATCATCCAGGGGTTTGCAGAGAAGTGTCCTGCTTGCAGGCACCCCCTTGCTGACTTTGTGCCCCAGCAGCTCTGTGAGGTGCCTCTCAACCCAAAACCTTCTGTGATTACAGTTGGGCTTGATGATCCCTAAAGGTCTTTTCCAACCCACATGACCCTTGATCCTGGAATGTGTCCCAGGGCTGTAGGAGGTGGCGAGTCCTGGGCACTCTCCCTCCTTCCCTGTCCCTCAGAAATGCACAGGGTGTGGTGCATAGCTCACTTTGGTGGGCTCTGGCTCAGTCCCTGCTGCTGGGGAGCCCCTGTGATGAGCCAAGGGCTGTGGCTGCTCCTGGCTTGGTGGGGAGGGAGTCAGGGAGTCAGCAACTACTGTTTAAAGAACAACTAATGCATTCCTCTCTGCTTGCTGACACCTCTGAAAACAGGCTCAGTATCTTTGGGAATTTTGGGGTTATATGTGATTACATCCACTGGCATGTGCTCCATGTCTGCTCCAGAGGAATGGCCTCGGTGGATCTCCATGCCAATCCGTGGCAATGAGGATTCCAAAGTGATCCAGTGACTCGGGGACAGAGCTGGGCTGGAGGAGTTTGCTGTCACCCTCTGCTTTAGGTCCTCAGCAGCCCCCCCTGCCCTGGCAGTCTGAGCAGGAGAATAACTCAGACTCAAGGTTTAGCAGGGAATTGCTGAGCTTCAGAGTGTTTTGCTCTTTGAATACCATCCCAAAACCCCCAAATCCTTCGATGTACATTTGATGTGGTACATCCTGCTTAGAAAGAGCCACTCAGAAATATTTATCCAGTGGCTTGTTAAAGCAGCTGTAAATAATGCAGGAGTGTTGCAGACATGTCTGTGAATGTTGCTGTGTTTGCTGGAGGTGTGCTCTGTGTCAGGCACAGGGAGTTTGCCTTAACTCTGTAATTCCCAACTACTGTTTGTGGGCTATAATATAGAACAGATAATGTGGGCTATAACACAGATCAAGCTATAAATTAGCACAAGTGTGTCCTGAGGCTTTCTCTGATAGAACACGCAATGCATTTCCCCTTAATTATCTTGTCAGGATAATTCCCTTTAATTATCTTGCCATAATAAATTCAGAAGGTGAATTAATGGGGAATAGTGAGGGAGCAACACGTGATTTTGACAGCTTTGGATTTTCTGTCAAGGTTTTTGCTGACAAACCAAAATCCCTCTGCTCCCTCCAAGAGCTGCTGGATGTTAACAGTGCCCTATTTTCCTTCCATCCCGCATTTCTGTGTTACAAAGAGGAAGGCAGAGCAGAGGGAATTGTGCACTGAGTGGCAGAGCTGTGGTTTGGGCTGTGGGAAATCAAACTTGGGGGGAGTTAAATGGACCAGGGAAGTTCTGTGAACTTTTATTGAGCTGGTTTGCTGTTTGATTTGAAGGTTGTGGATTTTTTAGGAGGCTTTTTTTTGTGGGTTAAAAAAACCTCTATGCAGAAGAAAAGTGTTTTGTTGTGATTTCAAGGATTTCAGATACCCAGAGAGCAAATTCAAGCTGAGCAGACAGAGCATTCCCACAGCCCTTGTAGTGGTGGGGGTGTCACAGCAGGGGCTGCAATTTGGGTTTCCCAGTGGTGTTTGGAGGGGGAAACTGGAACCTGGGGGATGGAGATGCCTTTTCCCCTGTGCTGTTGGGGCCAGGAGAGACAATCCCCCTGCCATGAGCCAGAGCACCAGCAGTGATCCCAATTCAGTGGGATGGGGGAGAAGAGCCCTGTCTCTGATCTCCTGAGTCCCAAACAGGCTCAGCCTCGTTAGTGCTGCAGGGCAGGGCTGCCCACCCATCAGGCTGCTCCAGCAGCCCCACAGAGCCCAGGCAGCTTTCCAATCCAGGCAGCTCCAGAAAGGCTGCACTCACTGATTTGAACCACTGCTCCAACACTGGCTGCTTTAGGGAGGCCCTGGGTCGTGCCCAAATTGCTGGTGGCCATTGGTGGGTCAGTGGGCTCTCAGTGCCAGCCCTGGGGGTGTCTCTGGGGCTCTGGGTGAGCACTGGGGGGGTTCCCCATTCTCCAGGTGCTTACCTTGCCCTGGAAGGCTCCCAAGCTGTGAGACTGCCAGGGTGGTGCCCTTCTCCAAAGCTGGCAGAGCGTGGAGGGCATTAATGTGACAGTTTAGAAAGACAAGAGCCTCTCAACAGGTCGAAGTGATGGCAATATAGATCAGAAGTCTCAGTGAGAAGAGAATGCAATAGAATGGAGAGCAGCATGTAAAGTTTCAATTTGTTGTTTCTGGGGGCTGTAGGATGGACTAGGGCATGAACTGGGAGCAAGGCAGACACCACAGATCCCCCTGTTTCTCATTTGAGAGGTCACTCTTCCATTTTCCAGGATTATGCCACCTACTCAACATCTGCTATTTTAAAAAATATGTTTAAGAAAGAAAATCCAGTTCTATCCATAAATGATGGGCTGTGCAGAGAAGGCCACTGTGGATGACATGAAGTTGGCAGAAGCAGAGCTGGCAAGTGGCACTCTCAAATAAGGAGCTGGGCTAGAGTCTCCACAGAAGGGAAAGGAGAGCAGCTTCACCAGCCAGGCAGTGTTTGAAGATGCTACACACTCCCTCAGGTGAACCAGAAAAGTCAACTGAGAATAGGTTTAGACTGGATATGATGAAGGAGCTCCTGGCTGGGAGGGTGGGCAGGCCCTGGCACAGGGTGCCCAGAGAAGCTGTGGCTGCCCCTGGATCCCTGGGAGTGTCCAAGGCCAGGTTGGACAGGGCTTGGAGCCCCCTGGGCTGGTGGGAGGTGTCCCTGTCCATGGCAGGGGTGGCACTGGGTGGGCTTTGAGGTCCCTTCCAACCCAGCCCATTCTGGGATTGAGCCGTGGTGACCTCCAGAGCTGCTGTGTCTCTTGACATCCTTTCTCCCCAGGGACCATACCTTGTTTTCTCATCACCCACCTCCACCTTGGGTAATCTTGCCTTGATTTAGCACTTTGCTGCCAGGAGTCCTCTCAGGTGCTGGCTGGCTCCTTTGTCCCTGGGTGTGTTTACAGAGCCTCCTGCATCGCCTCTCTCCCATCCCTTTCACCTGAAAAATAAGCTGTTATTATTGAGGCACCGTTCTGCTGCTTTGGGGTTTGTTTGCCTTTCCATTTTCATGACTTTGGGAAGTTGTTTTTTGCTTTTTGCTTCCATTTGCCCATATACGAAATGAGTATAATACCAACCTGTCTAACAACATTGTGAAGCTTTTATTTCCACAAAGAGGAGGTTTGAATACCTTTGGATCAAGGTACAATTCAATCCTAAATGCAGCATTGTGTCTCCTCCATCGTGGAGTTTTGCAGCCCTGTTATTTCTGCCAGGCTGTGGAGATGAGCTGGGGGCAGCAATGACCAGTGCTCTGTGCCCTGTCCTTGTCCCATCTCAGAGGGATCAGGAGAAAGAGAAATTTATGTCTCTATCTCTTGCCACTTCTGTCAATCAGAGAATAGAATCACAGAATCATTGAGGCTGGAAAAACCCTCTGAGTCCAACCATCTCCCAGCCCTGCCAAGGCCACCACTGCCCCATGTCCCCAAGTGCCACATCCACAGGGCTCTTCAATGCCCCAGGAACGGTGACTGTCATACATCCAACTATGTCTCTGCTTCCCCCTCCAGCCAATAGCAGATGGAGGTTCCCCTCAGCCATCCTTTTGTTGCTGATGTATTTAAGGCAAACATATTACAGTCTTTTTATGGCAGAAGCCAGAAAGTTCCAGCTGGGCTTTGGCCCCTGTGGAACTGGTTGCCCAGAAAGGTGGTGGAATTCCCACCCCTGGAAGTGTCCCAGGCCAGCTTGGACAGGGCTTGGAGCACCCTGGACTGGTGGAAGGTGTCCCTGCCCATGGCAGGGGGTGGAACAAGATAGTCTTTCAGCTCCAACCCAAACCATTCTGTGATCCTAATTTTCTCCCTATATGACCTCACAACATCCTTGTGGTCCTCCTGAGTTACCTGCCCTTTATTCCAAAGATCAGAATCTCTTTTTTCTGATTTGCAGCCGAAACTCTCTGCTCTGCCAGGCTGATCTTTCCCACTGGCTCCCCATGGGCCCAGTGTGCCCCAGTACCTGTAGGATTTCCTTTCTGAGATGGGATTATTGGAATGCCCTGTGTAGGACAGGAGTTGGGATTGATGATTCTGGTGGGTCCCTTCCAGCTCAAGATATCCTGTGATTCTATGAAATGCTGATGCATTTCATTACTAAAGGTATATTCTGTGTTTCACTCTTAGCTTTCTAATGGCTAAAGGTCAAAACATTCTGAAGGTTTTAGTTTTGTAAAGAATAGAAAAATCAGTGCTCAGAATCCAGGAATGGTAATGAACTCTTGACAGCTGGATCCTGCTCCATCATGCCTTCCTGCTACTGAAAATTCTTTAATTCTTTGGATTAACCTCACTGCCCGTGGGATCAGGCTTGTAAAACTCCCATTCTTCACACTCAGGTCCTCACTAGATGTGGGAAAATGTTTGTGATGGTGTTTTCTGTTTATTCTTTCATTTTAAGCAAGCGAAAGCCCTCATCTACAATTCTTCCTAAGCAACAAAGTACAGGGGGGAAACCAAACAACCTCCAGGTAATTCGTGTTTCCTTGTTTGTGCTTTTAAATGATGTTAAACCATCGTGCTGGATCCTCCTGGCAGGGGGAGGATGTTCGGTGTAAGTCAGTGTTAATTCCTCTGTGCAACCTGCAGCTCCTCAGTGTTTGATTAAAAACTTTCTGACTCCTCTGGCCCTGCTGGAGCATCAGAGAGGAGCTGGGCTTGGCTAATTCAGCCTCGGGAATTTGGCTAATTTAGCCTCCAGCACTGAACAACAGATGAAGCAAACACTTGGAGAGTTGTCCTGGGAATGTGGCTCGGAGTTATTTACAGAGCTGGGGTGAATGGAGCAGGGAGAGCTGGTGGATGGAGAGCCCTGGGGGGGTTCCCTGAGGTCCCACAGCCCTCTGGCCGGGGCTGCTGGAGCTGCTGGAGGTGCTGGAGGTGCTGGAGGGACTGGAGGGACTGACCCCAGCGGGCTCTTCTCTCTTCCTCCTTATCTTGGCTAAGCTCATGGATTTTTAACATAGCTTTTTTTCCCTTCATGCCCCCTCTCCCTCCGCTGTTGAATTTTCAGGTTTTCATTTCCAGAGCTGTAATAGTTCCAAACAAAGCAGCCTTGCCCCAGATGCTCAAATCAGGAGCGGGTATTTGCCAAAGGTGCCATGAGCAAACATCTTCCCAAAGATGTTTTCCCTGCTGATCCCGTCCCGTGGTGCTGAGCCTGGGGCAGCACAGGCACATGGCACAGGCTCTGGGCAGGGGCCCTGCTGGGACCAGGCATTTGGCAGCTCCTGTGCTTGGGATGCAGCCCCTGGGGGGGCTCAAGGGATGCTGCCCCTCCTGATGTTCCCACCCCTGCCCATGGTGACACAGGTGGTGTGTGTCCGAACACCCTGAGCAGCATCTCCTCGGGCAGAGGTGGGATCTGGGGGGTTCCTGCCCAAAACAGAGGGCCAGGGAAGGGGGAACACCCCTTGTAGCACATGGGGAGTAGGGACTGCTGTGCCCCCCACACTGGGACCCTCCCCAGCTGCAATGAGCTTTTACTGTGCCCAGTAACACAAAAGAGAAATTGGACAGTGATGGATTTCCTTGGGAAGGGGCAGGAGGGGAAGGCATCCATCAGCCTGCCCAGGGGCCTGTTCCTGCCATCACTGCTGCTCCTGGGGCTGCACTAACTACAAAAGCCATCCTTTGGGCTGCTGGGGATGTTGCTTGGCTTAGTTTCTGTCTAAAATGTTTTACTGCCTTAAAGGTTTCTCTGCAGAGGGCCAGTGAAAAGGGTTCATTTCCAGTGCTAAGCACACGTTTTGTCAATACCGCCAGTGAAGTGCTCAGACCTGCAGCATCACCCTCTGCACATGGAGAGGACACCTCAATGTTCCTGTGTCCTCCTGACCCAGCAGGGGCAGCCTGGAAGCCTGGCCAGGCTGCTCAGGGCCAGTGGGGCATTAGTGAGGATGGAGACCCCAAAATCTTTCTGGGCTCTTGTCCTGGAACATCATCGTTCTCATGGTCACTCCACAAAACCCCAGCTTTTTCTCTGGTCCAATTTGGCCTTAGCCTGGAGAAGAGAAGGCTCCAGGGACACTGAGAGCCCCTTGCAGGGCCTGAAGGGGCTCCAGGAGAGCTGGAGAGGGACTGGGGACAAGGCCTGGAGGGACAGGACACAGGGAATGGCTTCCCAGTGCCAGAGGGCAGGGCTGGCTGGGAGATTGGGAAGGACTTGGTGGCTGGGAGGGTGGGCAGGCCCTGGCACAGGGTGCCCAGAGAAGCTGTGGCTGCCCTTGGATCCCTGGGAGTGTCCCAGGCCAGGTTGGACGGGGCTTGGAGCACCCTGGGCTGGTGGGAGGTGTCCCTGCCCATGGCAGGGGTGGCACTGGGTGGGCTGTGAGGTCCCTTCAACCCAAACTCTTCCATGGTTGTTTCCTGCATGGCTGTGCTGTGACTCCTTCTTGGGAGTGAGATTTCCCCCCTGGCACTGCAGGAGGCGGTTGGGGTAGAGGACACTGCACAATTTATTCAATTGCTCTTGGTCCTGGATGTTGTTTTGTGCCAGTAGCAAAATGCCAGGATCGAGTGATCTCTGTGTACAACACCTCAAGAAAGGGGCAGCTAAATTAAAAGGAGTTTTGAAGTTTTTCCTTCCAGAGTGTGAAGGAGCTGTAACTCTCCCCTAAGTGCAGGTGGTTCTGTTTAAATGTATGGCTTGGTCACTGAGAATGTTTTGCACTTTAAAATGACATGAAAAAATTGTGATAAGAGTTTACAAACACATTCACAGTCTCAGAAATCATCCATTAGCCCAACCCATCCATGGGCTGTGGAGCTCCAGGGCTGTCCCCTTAGTAATGGCTGTGTGTGTAAGACCTGACTGACTCCACAACTTGAGTTTTCTAAAAACAAAAGGAGAAAAGTGGCCCTTAGAGATTCCCATAGTTTGTGTCCTGGATATGCCTAAATACCACTCATTATTTTGGTTCCCTGGTGGCAGCAAAGTTTGCATGGTGACAATATTTCCTTCGGAATGATGTTTAATTTACAGCATGAGATCTTTAATGTCAACCTCCCTGGGATGCTGGGCTGTTCTTCCATTCTAGAGCATCTCTTGCCTTTTAAACACTTTGTGCATCATCCCAGTGAGAAGTTTTCTCTTTGGGAGGGGCTGGGGAAGTGGCTTGATCTGCTTTTCTCTGGTAGAAGGTGTAGCCCTGCTTCCCAAGCCTCCCCAAGCCTCCCCTGCACCTCTTCTGGGCCTTGAAGGAGAGGCAGATCTGAGGAGTGATGGGCTTTGGGGATAGATCTTTCCTTTTTGCATCAGGAACTGTAGTGATAGGACCAGGAATAATAGATTTAAACTGGAAGAGGGAAATTGGAATGGGCTATTGGGAAGGAATTGGTGGCTGGGAGGGTGGGCAGGCCCTGGCACAGGGTGGTGCCCAGAGAAGCTGTGACTGCCCCTGGATCCCTGGGAGTGTCCAAGGCCAGGTTGGACGGGGCTTGGAGCCCCCTGGGCTGGTGGGAGGTGTCCCTGCCCATGGCACTGGGTGGCTTGGGTTGGACTTTAACGTCCCCTTCATCCCAGACCATTCTAGGGTTCTATAGATCCATCCCATCCTGATGCTTTCAGCTGAAGCAGCACTGGGATATTGTTAATCCCCCCAAAAAGTCGCTTCCTTCCTCACTTCGAGGGTTTCCTGACATGCCACAGCCCCTGGAGAATGAAAACTCTGTGACAAGTTCCTGCCTTACAATTTAGGCAGGTGCTGGAGCAGAGCAGATGCTGAGGCTGGGCATGCTGTCATTTAGCAGCACTCGTGTCTGGGCCATCCCCCCAGAGCCCTGTGCCCACACAGAGCATTCCCTGCCTGCCATGGCAGATCCCACCTCCATTACAGTTTTCCTGCCCTTTTCTGTGTGTCCTCCCCCACTTTTCCCTCTGCAGGGATCTGTAGCCTCAGCAGTGGGATGGGGCCTGGGAGGATTCTCTCTGCTGGAGCAGTTGTGCCCTGTCAGGGCTCCTCACAGGGCTGCTCTGAAATGCTTTATAATGCCATTCCTTGTACACATGGCAAATGTTTCCTGAGCAGTGGAACTGTGGGACTGAACAAAGGGAAGGTATTTTCCTTTCTTTCCAGTCAGTTTGCTCTGCCATGGATGTTTTGCAGCATCACAAGAGGGGGAGCAGAAACAACAGGTGCTTCCCCCAGGTCTCTCTTCCAGCCCTTGCCCATTTCATGACACTTCAGCTCTGAATTGTTCCTTTCCCAGAAGTATCAATAGAAAATACGTTCTTTGGCTTTCTTTGTTTTTTCTTTCTTTGCCTTATGGAGAATTTAATTACTAATTACCCCAGTTCTTCTGTTCTTGTCTGGTTTATGAGGTGGAACTTAATTGCCTATTAAAACACCGGCTCTGGGTTTTTTTCTGGAGCTTCCTGAGCACACAACGTTCAACTCAGGAGCTGCCTCTGTGTTCCTTCAGGTTTTATCAACACAGAGAAAAACACTTGGACAGGCAGAAAAAGAAATCCTAACTTTCTCTGCAGTTTCAGCCCTTGTACACAGAACAGAGCAGGAGCAGAATCCTGGAATGGTTTGGATGGGAAGGGACCTCAAAGCCCACCCAGTGCCACCCCTGCCATGGGCAGGGACACCTCCCACCAGCCCAGGGTGCTCCAAGCCCTGTCCAACCTGGCCTTGGACACTGCCCGGGATGCAGGGGCAGCCACAGCTTCTCTGGGCCCCCTGTGCCAGGGCCTGCCCACCCTCCCAGCCACCAATTCCTTCCCAATCTCCCAGCCAGCCCTGCCCTCTGGCACTGGGAACCCATTCCCTGTGTCCTGGCCCTCCAGGCCTTGTCCAAAATCCTTCTCCAGGGGAACCCCCCCAGCTCTGCCAGCCTGTCCCAGAGCAGAGGGGCTCCATCCTCTGCCCATCGTGGTTCCTCCTCTGGGCTCTCCAGCAGCTCCATGTCCCTCCTGTGCTGTTCCCAGGGCTGGGGGCAGCTCTGCAGGGGGGTCTCACTGGAGGGGGCAGAGGGGCAGGATCCCACCCCCCTCTTCCCATCCTATGGGGTGCAGGGATCTTCCCAACAGGGAACTGCCACTGCAGGGCACTTGGAAGCCTTTTGATTCCTAACAAGAAACAAAAAAATAGCCAATTAGCTGATGTTCAGAGGGCACCAGGAGGGTGGGGAACCACCTGGAGCTGTGTTGGTGAGTCCCAGGAATCCCAGTGAGCTCCATCAGCACTTGCCCCAGAGCCAGGCTGTGAGTGAACATCATTAGTCAGCACATTCCAACAGATGCACAATTAAGCTGCAGAAAGCAGTCAACACACTGAGCAGAAGGGAGGGAAGGGGCAAAAGAGGCATCCACAGGCTCTGGATGGATTCCAAGTGTTCCCTCAGGGAGGAGACGAGCGGCCACGCAGCCAGTTTGAGGAGAGTATGGAAATGAGAATTGATGTCAAGTAATTGCCTGTCAGGCAAAACTTCTCCTTATCCCTGAGAGTGTGGAAAAACCCTTTAGATTTGCTTCCCCCGAGCTCTGGCAGTGTCTGGAGCTAATGATATTCCAGGGCACATGCTTGGGAACTGGGTTTGTGTTGCAGAGCTTCATTTCAGGAGTTAATTTCCAGATTCTGAGCTGAATTATTTAGAAACAGAGGAAGGCTCAGTTGGTGTTTGTTAATGACAGGCTTTCTCGCAGCTCAAGAAATAAGCTGGCATGCAATTTTGGTTAGTCACTAGAATAATAAAAACCGAATCTCTCTTTGCAAACAGCAGCTCTCAGAGCCTTGCTGGACTCCACGTGCACATGGAGCCTTTCTGCCCTGCAGACCTCGGGCACTGCCAGCAATTCAGGCCTGGAAATTCCCTTGGGCTTTGCTGCCATTGACAGCAGTGATTTAGAGCTGGAAGCTGCTGAAAACTAAAGGAAGCTTGTGAACAAGGAAAACTTCTGTTGTTTTATGGTCTGCAGTTAAAAAATAGAATTATTACAGAATCCTATGAATCCCAGAATGGTTTGGGTTGGAAGGGATCTTAAGGATCATCTCATCCCAACCTCTTCTTCTTAATTTTGCTCTAAGTGTCCTTCAAATCTGGTAATTCAAACTGAATCCTTGGTGCTTTCAGGGCTGCCTGCCCTGCCCCCAGTGTGGTTGTGTGTTGATCTTCTCACTTGCTCTTCAGCCCAGACACAAACCTGGCAATAACCCCAGAGGTACCTGGAGGTGAAAGGACGAGCAGGCAAAGCTGGGCAGGTTGGGAGCTCAGCTCCTCCTGTCCCCAGGGAAGCTGCTCTGCTCACCTGTGGCTGGAACTGCCCTTCCCAGGGGCACCTCTCCTTCTTCAACAGCAAGAAATAGCCCAGCTCTAATAAAGCATTTCAGTGCTTAAAGTGTGGTCCAGGAAACATAGACAGTGACTTCTTGTAAGGACATGGAGAGATAGGACAAGGGGGAATGGGATCAAGTTGAAAGGGGAGATTTAGGTGGGATTTTGGGAAGGAATTGGTGGCTGGGAGGGTGGGCAGGCCCTGGCACAGGGTGCCCAGAGAAGCTGGGGCTGCCCCTGGATCCCTGGGAGTGTCCAAGGCCAGGTTGGACGGGGCTTGGAGCCCCCTGGGCTGGTGGGAGGTGTCCCTGTTCTCATCTTTTGTAGCTCAAGGATTGTCTTGTTTCCCCGTGGGTGTCCTTTCCATGAACTCCCTGTTTCTCTTTCCAATGATCATCACTCAGAGCAAAGCTCCTTTCAGCAATGGCTGCACCTTCCCAAACTCTGCCTTTCCCAGCTCTTTAAATCACGGTGCCAACACCACCATTACAAGGTCTTTACTGCTGCAAATAATAGGATTTCTGGGAGCAATTTCTCATTTTTATTGAAAATGATTTTAAAAATACTTTTTCTCTGATGTATGCTTTTTATTCCCAGAAATCTGGACAGAGGTTTAAAGGTGATGGAAGGAATCTTCCTTGATTATCTTAAAATCAGGGAGTAGTTTGGGTTGGAAGGGACCTTTGAAGGTCATCTAGTCCAACCCCCTGCCACGGGCAGGGATGGTGTTTATGAGATTCCCACTGAATTGCATTAGTGAAATCAGTTTTCCTTCTTCTCCATCTCTGCCATTCTGTTGTCCTCTGCAAATCTGATCAGCACTGATTTGCTGTTCCCCCCAAGGCCCAGCTCTCCCCTGGCAGCCCCTGGAGCTGCCCATCAGTCCTGCTGGGCCAGGATTGCTCCGTGTGCCTCCAATCACCGGGCAGTGGTTAATTGGTTAAGAGCAGGGTATTGATTTGGGATTTTTCTACTTTCTTAGTTAAGGAGCTGCTTGCTATTGACTCACATCTGGAGTGTGTCATGTCAGTGCTGTTTAATCTGTCACCCAAAGGTGTAACCACCTTCCCTCAGGACAATTGTTGCATTATTTGACTGTGAGTGCCTTCCCCAAACTAACATTTAATGCCACTCATTGTGTTATTCAATGTATTTATTTACCTACATTTTTACTCTTCAGCACCTGGGATCGTTTTTACTCAGATTGCCAAGAAACTGCATTTTTCTAGGCAATGCTTTCCATCCTTTTAAGTTAGGGCTAGATGGTAATTTTTCTTTGTCTTTCTGATTTTCCTGCTGTTCCATTTTTTGTTCTGATATTTCCTCACAGTTTTAAATCACTTTGTTTTCCTTGGTGGTGTTGAGCAGCCTCCTCAGTAATGGAGGGTGGATAAGTTGCCTCCACCTGATATGGGCATAGTTCTCCCTTCTCAAACACTAAAGAGAAATCCACAGTAATCCTACTGTTTGTCTTGCTGACAATTGTGGGGTTTTAGCTGCATATTAATGGATCTGTTTTCCAAGATCCCTAATGAATTTTTATAAACAAACACAGTCTCTGTCAGCAGAGGTTTTTCAGGTGTGTGCTCTTGTCAAAATTCCTCAGGATTCATGGGTTTACACATATTTTTATATTTTCACTCTCTTCCGTGCTTATCCTGCTGGTTTCTTGGCCAAGCATAAATCCAGCTGGGTTTCCCTTCTGTGCCCATTCCATCCACCCTGCTTTGCCTCTGTGCAGCCTGGGGAGTCTGGGTCGTGCCCACCCCCCGAAATTCACGGGGCTTTCTGGCACCTTCTCTGGCTCCTCTCTCTTCCTTCTCTAAGGCCACTTTGCTGCTCCTCTCCCTGGCACAACAGTGGATCCAGGAGATCTCGAAGCTGCACCTTCAGCCAACAGCCAGTACAGTGGCATTGCCCTCCTGAAGTGATGCCCTTGTGAAATGATGCCACCCTGAAGTGATGCCATCCCCAGGGAGCCCTGGGAGTGCCTGCGTGGGAAGCACAGCCTGGAACACAGAGCAGCCTGAGCAGCTCCTCTCACTGAGCCTTCTGCAGGAAACATTTATACTCCTTTCTGAATTTATGAGCAAGAAGACTTTGAGTTCATGGGGAGGGGGAGAGATCCTGCCCAGCTCTGCTGATGGGATGGGTCAGAGACCAGGGCAGGGGGGGTTAGGCTTCTTTCTAAACTAACTTTTCAAGTGTTTGGGTTTGTTTGTTTTGTTTGTTGGTTTTCTGTTTGTTGCATTTGGGTTTTTGTTTGTTGCATTTGGGTTTTTGTTTGTTTCTGTTGTTGTTGGTTTTGGGGTTTCTTTGCTGAGTCTCACTTTGCCTTTCTGAGCCATCTGCATTTTCTAAAGGAGGAATGAAGTTCTTGCTTTGTTGTCACATTTTCCTGACATTGGTGTCTGGGAGCACTCCCAGCTGGGGAGTGTGGAGTGGGGAAGTGACATTTTGAGGCGGAGCTGGTGGGTCCAGTGAGATTGATGGGGATGCTCAGTGACAGCACAGGCTCCCCTGAGCCCCCAGGACAGCAGGGAGTGTCAGTCCAGCCTTTGCTCTGCTCCTGATGGGATCCTTGTGGCACGTGGCAGTGCCAGGGACCAGCTCAAGGAGTGGCATTGTGTCACCAGCCACGCCACTGCTGCTGATGTGCTCTGGCAGTGTCCTTTGGCCAAAGCTCAGCTCTGCTTTAAACCAAGCAATTGCTCCTCAGAGTTTCTAGAAGGTGCCAATTTCTTCCTCTTAAATTTCTCGTGGAAGGTGTCCTTGCCCATGGCAGTGGGTGGAATGAGATGGTCCTTAAGGTCCTTTCCACCCCAAACTAATCCAACATTGTGTGATTCTTTTCACTCTTTGTGACCCACAGCATTTCTGGGGAAAGCAGAGTATGTTGCCCAGAGAAGCTGTGGCTGCCCCTGGATCCCTGGAGATGTTCAAGGCCAGGTTGGACGGGGCTTGGAGCCCCCTGGGCTGGTGGGAGGTGTCCCTGCCCATGGCAGGGGTGGCACTGGGGGGGCTTTAAGGTTAATCCATGAGATTCATTGTGTTATTATTCCTCAGCCAGCCGTGCTGGGATGGAGAGAGCAGGTTCAGGAGTCTCCCATTCCCTGGGCACGAAACACACCTGTAACGTGTCCAAGTACAATATTTAGCTATTCTTTTTTCCCTTTCTTCCCCGTTTTTAGGATGCTGCTGCACAGTTCAGAGCCAGCCCTGTATTGATTTCCCAGCTTGTTTGGAGCCCTGCTGGGAATGCACAAAGAGGAGAGGGGCCGGAGCACGGGGGTTGCTCTGGGATCGCTGGGCAGGGATCTCTGCTGCCTGAGGAGGTGTTTGTAAGTCCTATTGAACAGGAATTCAACACACCAAGCATTTTGTACACTCTGATAGTCCATCCTGGCTCTCTCCAAAGGCTCTGTGTGGGGGATAGCAAGGGGTGGTGCCCTCTGCCCCTGTGCTGCAGAGGGAATTGGGCAGAGCAAGACCCGAGATGCCGTTTTTTGCTCCCCGGTGATGTTTGATGAGCAGATGAACATCACAAACCAGCTAAGAATAGCAGATATTATCTGCCTTTTGCTGACTGCTGTGGAGAATTAAAATAAACTTAGATCCTGGCTTGAAGTTACAGGTTTCCCAGATCGGGTAGTTTTCAAAAATACCTGCTCTCTTTGGTTTTATTTTTTCTTGTAGTTGCAGGTACCGTAGTGATGGGCTGGATGTGGCACCTCCAGGGACACCCAGGACAAGGAGTTGGTTGTGTGAGTGAAAGCCCAGCTCTGGCCATGCCCTGGGGAGGGTTTGGGTTGGAGCAGGACCCTCCTGAGGTTCCCTGTGCCCTCCCCTGTGTCTCCTGCCAGCCCTGCCTGGGCTGTGCTTGCCCTCTGCCTGCACCCTGTGCCCTGGAGTTGATGAACCTGAAGTCCCTTCTGCCACTTTACATTTTCTAGTGCAAATAGATTCTTGCTCTGAGGCCCCTGGGCTTTTCCCAGGCCGTCCCAGCTGCCACTTTGATTTGTGTCCTGCCCCCACTTAGGAGTGTGCCTTGGAAATCCTGCTGGCTGGAACAGGGGAAGGTGCCCCGTGGGTCACAGCACCCTCTGCATTTGTGCCACTGATGGATGAGAGAGCAGGTTCTTTCACCTCTCTATAGAGAGATTTTCCCAAAACTTTTCAGTGGCCATTTACCACATTTGAGCTACCATACCCTGAAAATACAAAGGAGAGGAGGCAGCAAACCAAGTACTGACTCTCAGTGCAGCTCAGCCACGTGTGAGAGCCCCTTCCTGGGCTGTTGGGATTGATCAGTGCTCGTAGAATCCTGGGATGGTTGGGGGTGGAAGGGACCTTAAAGCTCATCCCATCCCCCCCAGTGCCATGGGCAGGGACCCCTCCCACCAGCCCAGGGTGCTCCAAGCCCCGTCCAACCTGGCCTTGGACACTCCCAGGGATCCAGGGGCAGCTTCTCTGGGCACCCTGTGCCAGGGCCTGCCCACCCTCCCAGGATAGGATTTGTCCCTAATATCTAATTGAAATCTCTGCTCTTTCAGTTCAAAACCATTCCCCCTTGTCCTATCACTGTCTGCCTGTGTAAAACATGGAAAATGCTGGAAAAGGAGCTGCCACCTCAGGCAGAATATTGAAAACTGCAGTGGTGGGGAACCAGTGCTGTCCCTCACAGCACCTTTCCCCTGGAACCCAGGAGAGAGTTGTATCAGAGTAGCTCAAAGGCTCTGCACTGGAATCAGGGCTCGGGCTCAGTGCTTGATTTTTAAGGGATTCAATATTTGGCCTCTGCCATAAGAAGCGAAGGTTTTCAAATCTGGGGATTTGGGACAGAAATACATTGATGCTAAAAAGAATAACTTTCTAATCCTGTTAATTCAAAGTGCTTCTCAACAAGATAACAATTTATGTAATTCTTTTTTTTTTTTTGCTGGTTAAATGTTTTTTAAAGATTTAAGTTTTTAATTTGTGGTTTAAACTGCAGTTTAAAGTTTTGAATGCAGGTCAAGAAGGGGTGGTGGGAAGGGGAGGGCTTGATCTTGGGGGTCTTTTCTGCCAGAAATGGTCCCGTGGTGTGAAGTGAAATAGCTCTGAAGTGTGTGGTCACCCCTGCACTCAATATAACCTGGGCCTTCCCTCGCAGCATCATTAGGCTGGGACAAAAAATAGACTCTGAAATTTAGCCAGAAATGAAATAAATTCATCAGCCTATAATGGGAAAAGCATGAAATGTTTGTGAGTGGGCATGTGTTGGAGCCTCTCCCCAGGTAGTTTTTGCCTGTTGTCGTGTACAGGAGAGATCCCTGTTAGTGCTGCTGATAATGGACCTGCAGAGCAGTAAATGGATTTTGTGTGCTATTTTCCACCTGAAAGGATGACCCTTAGAATTCAACACCCTCAACACTGAGATGGTTATTGGAAAAGAGGGGTAAGGAGGTGGTTTCTATTGCACAGCACAAAATGGATGATTTAGGGGAAGTTTTGCAGAGCAGAGCTGCAGCCTGGTTACCTGGGGAGAAGGTGGGAGGGCTTGGCCACCCGTGGGGTCCCTTTGGCCAGTTGTGCTGGTGTTGGGTGGAGGAGGGAGGGGAGCCCTGCAGGGAGGGCTGGGGTGCTGGGAGCTGTGAGGGGGAACAGCTCAGAGCAGACACAGATATGAAATGGGGAAAGCTGGGTTTTTGTGTCTCCTCCCCTCTGTAGCTGCATCTGGGTGTTCTGTACTCGCAGCTCTGGGGGCTCCTGGGGCTGCAGCCTGGCCAGGGAAGGGACTGGGGGAGCTGGGGGGGCTGAGCCTGGAGAAAAGGAGGCTCAGGGGGGACCTTCTGGCTCTGCAAGTCCCTGCCAGGAGGGGGGAGCTGGGGAGGGTCGGGCTCTGCTCCCAGGGAACAGGGACAGGAGCAGAGGGAATGGGGACAGGTGGGGACAGGGCAGGGACAGGGGGGATTTGGGGACATTTCTCCCTGTAAAGAGTTGTCAGACACTGGAGGGGCTGCCCAAGGCAGGGGGGGATCCCCATCCCTGGAGGGGTTTAAAGCCCCGTGGAGGTGGCATTTGGGGACTGGGGTCCTCTGTGAGATGTGGTGGCAAAACTACTGAATTTGAAAGAAATCCTTTCCTATTCTTTTCCATCATCTGACGATTCAGAGTTCCCTCATTAAGTGGCTGGAGGGAAAATGAGAAAAGGATGTTTTATTCCACAAGTTCCTCACTCAAGAAGCACATCATATATATTAAATAAATATTAAATGGCAATAATTACTCAGCTCTGACTGAGGATATCAAACATAAAACACTCATCTCCACAGAAGTACCTCAGTGTTCTTTCTCTGCCTAATTGATTCATTTACTAAGTCCATTAAGAAGAACTTGAAAGGACATTTGAATTGCAGAAGGAAGGAGAATGCCAGAGGGAGGGAGGGAGGTGGGAGATTTCACCTACAGATGAAAATGGGCAGCTCTCTATAAACAGACAAACCAGTCAGTAACATTAAACTCCTCCATAATAGAATAATGAAAGCTGGGGCATAAGAAAACCAAAGGACCAGGTTTGTTCATGTGCTATTGCAGACTGAAAATAAAATGTCCTGACAGAACTGCTTGTTTTAGAGGGTAAAAATGCAGATATGAATGTGTTGTGTAATATCTGTCACTATCCTTGGGATTTTTTTCTCTCTTAGTGTTTTCCTCTAGTGCTCCCAGGGAGGAGCAGAGTGGGTGGGGAGCCACTGCTAATGGGGTTTTCATCCCTGGGTTTCTTCTGTGGCTTCCTCCACAAGGCTTGGTCATGAGCAAAGCCAAGCTGAGCAGGGCCATGGCTGGGCTGTGCTCCAGGCTGCTCCTCAGGGCTGCAGCACAGCCAGGGCCAAGCTGGGCTCTTGCCCTGTGGGTTGTGATCAGCCCCAGGCACTGGCACTGGCAGTGCCAACACAAGGTGGGGCTAAAGCCGGAGCCTTCTCTGTTGAGATTCCAACCCAAGGTGTCTCAGGGGGCACAAATTGCTCTCATGGTCCTGGAGCTCTCAGTGATGGTGCAGGATGTAAATGAGGAGTATAGACATGAACAACATCTGTCTTCTGAGCAGGAACAGCCCTTCTAGGGTGGTGTGTCCCCTGAGAGGGAATGAACTCCTGATGACTGGATTCTCCATCCAGACCCTGAGTCCCCTCAGTGCTGCTGCCTTGGCCTGCTGACTTTGTGTCATGTTGGGCAAAAGCATGAGTGAATTTAAGTTATGAGTTTTGAACAATCACAACACAAACTCTGCAGCCGGAGGGGGTTGTTGGATCCTTGGGCGAGAGGAGTTTCCTTTTAAAAACCTTCAGCTGGCTGTTTCAGCTCTGTTGGTGGATGACATGAGTCCCCCCAAGTGCCCACAGCCCCACAGGGCAGACGTGGGGGATGGAGAACAAATCCTCCCGAGGAACTGTCTTTGGATAGGTTCTTTCTCCTGGACGTGATCTCCCCTAAGAAAGATGCCTTTATCCTTTTGTTGTGGTCAGGGAGCATTTTATATCAAGGCCAGGTTGGACAGGGCACTGACCATCCTGGGGTAGCTGAAGGTGCCCCTGCCCATGGCAGGGAGTGGAATGAGATGAGCTTGAAGGTGGTTCCAGCCCAAACCAGTCTGGGATTTGTGATTCCATGTGGTGATTGCTGGGTTGGAAATGCAGCTCCAGGTGCACTGGGGCTGGAACTGCAGAACAAGGGGCTGGAGATGACGGGGGATTTTGCAATGGAGTGTGCAGAGACACCGTATTACCTTCTCTTTTTTAGTGAGTAAGATTTCCATAGGGATTTTTTTAAAGACCATTTTGATCTATAGGGAAAGTACCAACTGCTGCCTCCCAAAAGCTGCCACAGCAGAAATGCCCCCTTGGTCCCAGCTGTACCACTGAGGTAGGGCACTGATGTTCCTCTCCCTGCCACCCTGGGCCCTGCTGGGGGTGAGTGAGGGCTCTGCTCAGCACGCAGTTTTAAAGGACCTGTGAAACGATGATGAATGGAGAGGCCTTGATGAGCTGGTGGTGATGAATTGAGCTGCTCAATGACCCACGAGCAGCAGGATCATGATCTGTGGCCAAGCAGAGAGGTTGGTGCCGCTCGGAGGGTTTCAGAGCTGATTTAAACAATGTAATCTTTAGGTAATAGACTCAGGGCTTTCTTTTGATTATGGCATTAATGAAGTTTTAAAGTGTAGCTTGCAAGGTTTTATTCTAAATTATACCGGAAACTCTCTGGCTCTTCATGTATCTTGTTCTACTTACCTATTTTAGTTTTTACAACCATTTTTGCTTCCTGAGATAGAAACACTTAAGGAATTATGGTCATATTCTATCCATAACGACCATCAGAATTTGGGAATTCTTTGGTTTAGGGTTTTCAGTTAGAAGGATACGACTGGTCCCAGCCCTCAGAGCATCTCCGTGGGCTCCTCTGGACTTGCTCCAGGAGCTCCTTGACCTTCTGATGTTGGAGCTCCAGAGCTGGAGGCAGCTCTGCAGGGTCTCACCTGAGCAGAGCAGAGTCCCTGCCTTGAACAGCTCTTAGGCTTTAATTAATCTGGCCAATGAATTTAAACACACAAGAAATGTGTAAAAGACAAAGGAGGGATGGCAGGGAGAGTGTATGAGCAAGTTCTTCAGTTGCTGGAGCAGCTCAAAGATATTCCCAAGACATGTTATGCCTGGAGAGCAGGCTGTGGAGGACCCGGGATCAGACTGAGATCACAGCCCTATTTGCAGCTCTAAAGTGTAAATCCCTCTCTTGTGACTTTCCCTACCAGCACTGACCTTGTGGAAGCTGAAGTGCTGCAGACAGGGGATAATTACTGGTCTCCAATTAGGACTGGTAGCAATTACAGCAGTAACTTAGAGCCTGTGAGATATTAACTTTCCACATTAAAGTGCATCTGGGCCATTCAAAATGCTCTGACCTGGCCCTTTGATGCATTTACGGTGCTGTTTAGCCCCTGGGTTAGAACTTGTTGGATGAGGATGTGCACGAGGTGCAAGCAGGGGAAGGGGCTGGGGCTTCCATGTGCTCCCAGTTCCAGACTCTTTGGGACTGGAGCTGATCTCCCCCTCAAGGGGGTGGGATTTCCACCGAAAGGGGTCCCACATCATGAGAGGGAGGAGGGGACACAGGAGGGAGGGACGGAGAGAGGGAAGGTGCTGCCCTGCTGCCCCTGTGCCCTGCCGCCCCTGTGCCCTGCCGCCCCTATGCCCTGCCCTGCTCCCATCCCTCCCTTGGGACAATTCCCAGGTCTGGGCTAATGTTGCTCCCTGTTCCCATCTCCTTGGTTTAATTACTTTGGAATTAAAAGAAACTGTGAACCGTCATTACACCAGGTATACAACTCACAAATATTCCTTTTTCCTTCATGTTACTGACAAAAGCTGGTCCTTAGGAAAGGATATTTCTGCAGTAAGTCCTAATCCCCTTGCAGAGAACAATGCAGGTGTACGTAGGAGGATCACTACACATGCACTTAAAATTAGGGCTACAACAAGTAAAACAAACCAGAAAAGCCTCTGACTCTTTAGGGATAACAGTTCTGGGCAGCACAAGGATTTTTAGACAAATTCCCTCATTTAAAATATTCCCTTCCCCCTTGCATGCAGCATTTCAGGCTCCAGAGTGGTTTCAGCTGAAAAGTCCATTTTTAAAAATAATTAAAACAAATCCCCAGCCTCAAACCCTGAATTGCAAAACCAGAATAAGTTCTGATAGTGAGTTTTTGTGGTGTGTTTGGTCACACACATCCCCTTCCCTCCAGCTCATGTCCCTGGCACAGCTGAGGGTGAAAGGCTGGCAGGGATTAGCTGGACATGAGATGCTCGTGTAGCCTTGGCACTGGGGTCACTTCGTGTGCCCTGACTGGTCAGGGCACTGCTGAGCTGATATAAAGGTGGTTTAAAATGCCTGTCTGGGGGTTTTCCATGGGTTTTCCATGTCTGCAGGAGGAAGGTGCTCCTGTTTGAGAGCAGACACCCTGTGGGGCTGCCTCTCCCTGCCTTCCCAGCCCTTTCCCACCCCTCTGCCATTCCTGTCACTTGCCCCTTGTGGAGCACTCCCAGAGGACAGAGATAGATGGGATACTGGGAAGGAAACTCTTCCTTGTGAGGGTGGGCAGGCCCTGGCACAGGGTGCCCAGAGAAGCTGTGGCTGCCCCTGGATCCCTGGGGGTGTCCAAGGCCAGGTTGGACGGGACTTGGAGCACCCTGGGCTGGTGGGAGGTGTCCCTGCCCATGGCAGGGGTGGCACTGGGTGGGTTTTGGGTCCCTTCCAACCTAGACTGTTCTGTGAGTCTTCATTTGAGGGGGTAGGAGGTGCTTATTGCTGGAGATGATGACCAGGGAGTCCCCTTTTGCCCTTATCCAATTTCTACAAGATTTATTCCAGGATGTTGAAGGGAGTAAAACCCGAGGAGGGACTTTTCTCCTTGGCTGTGTATCCACAATGCAGTCAAGGCTTTTCTCCTCGCTGTGCAGAGTCCTGTGGCAGCAGCAGGAGAGCTCAGGGATGTGGGGAAGGCAACCAGGTCGTGACAGCTTCATTTCCAAGTGTGAAATCAATACAGTATGTGTGCTCCACTGAACCCTCCCCTGCGAGGTCACATTTCCAGGGGCACAGCAGGGGCTGGGGAGAAAGGCAGAGCTTAATCCTGGTTTAGCTGTGACTTCGTGCCCCACCTTCGAGCAGCCACTTATCTTACCCGAGCCTCCCTTTCCCCACGGAGATAATTCCAGAGCAGAGGGCTTTACAGATTAGCCGGCTCATTGCCTCGGAAATCACTGCTCTTCCTGAAAATAATTTGCCTCCTGCTTTTTCCAAGTGACAGCTGGGATCCCCCTGCTCCCTGGGATGGTGGCAAACCCAAGCTGTTCCCCCATCTGCCAGCTTGGGCGAGCCCTGGCAACTGAGATAGGACAGGGGGGATGGTTTGAAGCTGGAGGAGGGTAGATCCTGTTTGGATATTGGGAAGGAATCCTTCCCTGGCAGGGTTGGCACAGGGTGCCCAGAGAAGCTGTGGCTGCCCCTGGATCCCTGGGAGTGTCCAAGGCCAGGTTGGACGGGGCTTGGAGCACCCTGGGCTGGTGGGAGGTGTCCCTGCCCATGGCTGGGGTGGCACTGGGTGGGCTTTGAGGTCCTTCCAAGTGACTGTTCTGTGGGATGTGTGCCAGGATTTGGGCATTGCAGGCAGATGCTCAATGCGAGGCTCGAGTCAGGACTGGGGTCACGAGTGACCTCGTGTTTGAGAGCAGCAAAGCTGTGGGGACCAGCCCTGCCTGTGCCTGTGGATTGGATAGCAGGGAAATGTCTTCTTGGAAAGGGCTGCCCAGCCCTGGCACGGCTGCCCAGGCCAGGGGGGGTGTTCCCATCCCCAAAGGGATTTAAAAGCCATGTAGATGTGGCACCTGAGGACACGGGTTAGTGGTGGATGGCAGTGCTGGGTTAGCTGTTGGATTTGATTTTAGGGTCGTTTCCAACCTAAATGATTCCAGGGTTCTGTATTTTTACCATTGGCTTATGGTTTTCTACTGTGCTTGCCAGACCCTCCCAGCTCCCAAGATAATTCCTGTTCAGAGCTCTCAAGGCCATAAGTCCTTTAACAAAGCCAATTTGGTAGAACAGCCAAAAGAATGAAATAGGGGAGAAAAAACAAAGAAACAACAACAGAAAAAGGAAATCAAGTCGGGATAACTCCTGAAAGACAAACTCTGGAATTTTACATTGCTGCTCTCCTGTATCCTGTGTCTGTGGAGATTTTAAAGCAAACCAGCACTTGGCTCAGATCCAGGTCTTGAAGTGTTTACAGAGTTTTTAACCTTTCCTTGTGCGAGAAAGTAATATAAAGGCTGCAGATATTATAGAAGTTTGTAAAACTGAAGAACACCAGTGACCTGTGTAATGCACAGAGACTTTTCAAAAGCTTTAACTCCATCATAAAACCCTCCAGTGTATTGAGTAAGACGCTATGAAAGCACAAGTTAAATGGATTAAGAGCACTGAAAGGGAATAGCTGCATGCTGGAAATCTTCGCTGTGTGGAAATGTTTGCACTGAGGCTCTGCAGGGCCTCTCCAGTGTTGGAGTCAATCCTTCGGAAGGATTTTACTGTTGATTAAAATGTATAGAAAATCCACCAAAGCTGTGGTGCAGCTGGCTCTGAGCTGATGCTGAGGAGGAGTCACAAGGGAGGGGAATATCCACCTTACTTGGCCCCTCATGGCAGGAGGGACCCTGAGGGGCTGGAGGGTGTGCAGGGAAGGGAAGGGAGCTGGGAAGGGAAGGGAGCTGGGGGGGCTCAGCCTGGAGAAAAGGAGGCTCAGGGGGGACCTTCCCTGCCAGGAGGGGGGAGCCTGGCACAGGGATCTTGGTGCACTCACCAATGGGAACAACAAATACCCTTGTTCACACTGACAGAAAGAAGTTTTATCCAAGTTCCAAAATGTCAAAGTCATTCAAGCCCAAAGTGGATGAAACCATTGATGTAAAGCCAAGACCGTGCAAATGTTCCCTCTGACCTGCCATAAGCTGAAACTCTGCCTCTTCTTTCTCCTCATCACATGCTGAAGAGCAAAACACAACTCAGAGCTAATATTTGCTGGGAATTCATTAAATCAGGGAGCTTTCAAAGCCTTTTGAAAAACCTTTTCCACTGTAAAAGCAGCAGCAGCCATCCAAGGCAGTTCCATCACTGCCTGCCCTTCCTTCCTCCTTGGGGTCCCTTCTCAGCCCTCTCTCCTGTACCTGCAGGGGAACTCCTGCTGCCCCTGCCAGGAGAGAGATTCCCTCTCTCCTTGCCCAGCTGGAATCCCTTTAAATGTTCCGGTTTTTTCCCCTGCCAGCCCATTACCTTGCACATGGTAATGTCAGGAATGGGGACATTTCTCACCTTGGTGCCCGAGGGCTTTTTATTTACCTATGTCTCAGTAACTTTAGCTCCCTAACCACAGCAGGCTGGGTAAAGCTTTTCAAGCCTAGAATCTTAAGGCTGGACAAACCCTCTCAGACCATGGAGTCCAACTGTTCCCCTAGCGCTGCCAATGTCCCCAAGGGCCACATCTGGGTGCTTTTTGGACAATTCTTTTTCCCACACGTGCCTCTGAATTCAGAATGATGGCACATGAGACTTGGGAAAGCCATTAGTGCATTTGTGATTGCCTTTTTTTTTTTTTTAATTAGGTAGAAACTTTGATGCAGAAAAGTCGATCAGCCCGAAGTCACAGGTGGCTGTCAAGGGTGGTCTGAGGCACAGAAGGGACTCTGTGCAGGGGTGGGTTTGTGTGGGGTCAGAAATAAGGGGACGTGGGAGCAGAGCCACTGCAGAGCTCTGCCTACGCCTGGATAGATCAGGGAGGCATCAGCACCACGGGCTGAGCACTCACTGTGGCTGGGCATCCTCACCCTGCTGCGGGCAGGGAGCTCCTGCCTCTGCATGGGGGAGCTCCTGCCTCGGGATCAGCACTTNTAGAAACTTTGATGCAGAAAAGTCGATCAGCCCGAAGTCACAGGTGGCTGTCAAGGGTGCTCCTGCCTCTGCATGGGGATGCTCCTGCCTCGGGATCAGCACTTCAGTGGCTGGGCTGTGAACTGTATTAACACCAAAAAAAGAGATATCCACTTGTGCACTTGGCGTGTGAGCCCTTCCCTGAGGATGCCACGGTGAGGAGTGCTGGCAACTTTGGGGATGAGCATCAGCTCCAGGTCCCACTGACAGCTTTGGGGATGAGCATCAGCTCCAGGTCCCACTGACAGCTTTGGGGATGAGCATCAGCTCCAGGTCCCACTGGCAGCTCAGCTCAGCTCCGCTCAGCACACTCCTCCTGTCAACACAACCTCATCTCTGTCACTGAGCTGTTGCTCTGAGGTGTCTGCCTTTCTCTTTCAATTAAGCTCTGTGTTTAACAGAGAGGTGCTTCTCCCTGTCCCACCTGTCCTGGCTGTAATTGGATTAGCAACATCTCTTGTGTGGCTGCTGATCTTCATGGCGTTACCCAGGTCATTTTGTCACCCGCTTGCCTCATTTCTCATTACTGTTACATCTGTGACCATCAGTTTGTTCCTTGGTTTTATAATCCCAGAGATTCAACAGTCCAAGGGCTCACTCCTCCTCCTGCATCCATTCTGGGGCAATCTTTGCAACTGCAGAGGTCCAGCCTGGCCTTGGACACTCCCAGGGATCCAGGGGCAGCCCCAGCTTCTCTGGGCACCCTGTGCCAGGGCCTGCCCACCCTCCCAGCCACCAATTCCTTCCCAATATCCCAGCCAGCCCTGCCCTCTGGCACTGGGAACCCATTCCCTGTGTCCTGTCCCTCCAGGCCTTGTCCCCAGTCCCTCTCCAGCTCTCCTGGAGCCCCTTTAGGCCCTGCAAGGGGCTCTGATGTCTCTCTAAAGCCTTCTCTTCTCTGAACACCCCCAGCTCTCCCAGCCTGTCCCCATACACCTTTTAACTGGCAGTGTCTGTTCCCATCTAGCCAGAAGGCCCAGAAAGTGCCAAAGGGGGTGAAATTCCCTAATTCTTTGTTACCGTTTTCTTTGTCTTTTGCATGGTAGGAGGAGCACAAGCTCTGCCTCCCTCTGCTATCCAGGGAAAGGCAGTTTGTCGTGACAGCACTAGCACAGAACAAGCTGAACTCTCAGATGGGGATCTGGCCCCTGGAAAAGCAGCTGGAGCCATCCAGCCATATGGATGTGCCATTCACTGACACTGGGTTTAACTTCTTGCAGCAGTTCAGGAGAATCTGATTATTATCTGTTTGTCACATGTGCTTAGTCTTCCCTGGGAATGTTGATGTTTTTAACAGCAAACCACAGAGCTTCTGGCTTAGGAACTTCAGCATTTAAAGCCAAGCCCAGCAGCAATAAAGCTCCTGCCTGATAACTGCATTATGTGGGCAGCACGGATTTAGGCGTGGTGGCACCTGGGTCTCTCGTGGCACGGCTGCCCTGCAGCTCCCAGTGATCCTCCCTCCCAGAGATGCTCCGTGCCTGCTCCTGGAGCCACTCGGTGCTATCAAAGCAGTGCAGGAGAGGGGCTTGGCACCTGGACCCCAAATGCAGAGAGGGGGCTTTGACTCCCTGGCCATGCTCCGCTGCATCCCAACGAGGGCTAAGCAGGGATTATTTAATGGCACCAGAAAACACTCCTGCTCAGCTGGGGAGGGAGAGGAGAGGCCAGTGCCTGCTGAGTGTTTAATGCTTGCCTTGAAGGCACAAATGGGAAACAGATGGAATGGACAGTGTTTTACTCAGACCTGCAAGGCGGATGTGGGACTGTCCGTGCCTGTGCAGTTCCCTGGAAATTGCTGCTGGGGGTCAGTGAGGGAACAGCTGGCATTCCTCCCTCCCTCTATGGAGGGCTGGCACTGATGGCACCGACACCCACCCAGCTGGGTGACAATGCCAGAGGGGTCACCTTGCACCCCCTGGGGGGCCCGTGGAGCTCTGGGGGATTTCCAAGGGGATTTTTGGATGGTGTGTTTTGGGTTGCTGCTCCCTCCTTCAGGAGGTCCTTGCAGTGCAGTGGCTTGCAGGTGTCATCTGCAGTGGGGTTTGTTGTCCCAGCATCTGTTTGGTGGATTGAAGGAAATCTCTATTTCCTTCTTCACAGGAGACCTGCAAGGAGAGTGGAATCCTAGAATCACAGAATATCACAGAATCACAGAATATCCTGAGCTGTGATTGATCCTGAGCTGAAGTGACCCACAGGACACTCTATCAGTCCCACCATGTGCCTGAGAGCCCTGTCCAACTAAACTAAAGCCAGGTGAGGCATTTTTAAGTTCTGAAATTCTACTCTAAACATTTTCCAAACTTAAAGCATTATTTCCCATCATTTAGAGGTTTCATTTCATATGCTTTTTGTTATTCATGCATTATTTTATGAGGTAGCAGTCAAACCAATGGCTTGTCATAATGTGACATTACTGCTGAAACATTCTCTTATTTTAATGCCATTTATAAAAATCAGCAGCTATGACTGATCAGGGCTGATTAAAGTACATAATCTGCTTTTCTAGACCCAGCTGTCTCTGCCGTATGGAGCAGGGATGGAAGGGGGGGGACTCTGTTTGTTGAGATTTTCCTCTGCAGTGGCAAGTCTTGGAAAGCCATGGACAAGCAAGGAGCAGATGGAGTAAATCCTGTGTATATTCCACACTGTGTGCCCTGGGTCATGATCCAGAAATTGAACTTTGTGCCTGTTTTAGACAGAGTTCATTTCAGAAGTGCTGAGTGACCTGGTGGTGGCCACAGCCAGCATCGATAGCCAGGAAATCCTGAATGAACTCAATTCCCTCCTGTAAAATGAGACTGCCTTTGGTTTCCAAGGCACCTGAGTTTGTCATCCTGAGATGCTCAGGGAGCAGGGAAGGACCATCCTAAGAGTCTGTGTATTGGTGGGCTTTGGTGTCCTGTGAACACACGGTGTGTTGTGTTCCCTGTCACGGCTGGAGATCAACATCTGGAGTGGGGTCTCTTCCCTGGGAGGGTGGGCAGGCCCTGGCACAGGTGCCCAGAGAAGCTGTGGCTGCCCCTGGATCCCTGGCAGTGTCCGAGGCCAGGTTGGACGGGGCTTGGAGCACCCTGGGCTGGTGGGAGGTGTCCCTGCCATGGCAGGGGTGGAAGGAGATAGGCTTTGAGGTCCCTTCTGATGCAAACCATCCCACGATTCTGTGATTCCATGTCCTGCACAGCCCATGCTCTTGCCTCCATCACTGTTTCGGAGGTGAATGGCAGTGCTGGGTGAGTTGAACACTCATTTGTGTGTTTCTGTTTGAGGTTGCACCATGCTGAGAATCTGAGCTGTTCAAAGCATCCAAATGAGAGTTCCATGAGTGACCCCCCTGCTCCTGCTCCCCTCTTACCTTGGGACCTGGCTTTGGTTTTGTGCAAATCCATCACTCTTTCTTTGACAGGGTTCCCCATTTGCACCAAGGCTTTGCTGCCACCCCACCCTGCTTCCTGTGCTCTCAGGCTGCAGTTTGAGCCATTTTTACTGTTTTGCTGCTCTGGGGACAGGGGTGGAGTGCCAGGCACTGCCCTCCTCAGAGGTACAGAAGGACAAGGTCAGAACATGTCAGCAGGTCCACTTGTTGTGCCTCCCCCTTGAGAGCCCTCCTGGGGCTCACACTGTCCCACCTGGGTTGTGGGAAACAAAGCATTGGTTGGCTTTATAAAACACAAGTAGGCACAACTCCTTGTCTTCTCAGGCTCTCAGAAACCTGCATGCTTGGCTTTAAAAATGCCCTTGTGTCACAATTCCTGGCCCCTTGAGCTCAGCTCTTGATGAGTTTTTCATATTAGAATATTGCTGTTATTTATTAAATCCCTGATAAAGCTGCACTTAATGCTCCCCTAATAGAATATGCATCTTTAAATCTGCTGAATGTGTGGTTTGTCGTTGATGCAAAGTGTACTGATTAATTAAATAAGACTTAGAGATTCATAAAGTAATTGCTCCAAAATGAAATGTTATTTACATCTAAGGATATTAACAATTAGGGAAACTTAATTTTTCTCTGATACAATCTGTCTTGCAATTGCACTGATATTTTAACAGTCTCCTGATTTAATGACCGAAAATGAATTTTCAGCATTAAACGCTTTGCAAAGAAATCAGGGATGTTTTTCAATAAACACACTTACAAAGAAATCAGGGATATTTTTCAAAATAAATAAGGCTTATGTGCAAAAGGCTGATTATTCAAAATAAATAAGGTTCTAATTCTTAGAAGGAAATGACAACAAAGGAATTAAACTACCTGTGAATTTCTGTATATTTTTCAAAATCAATATTTTAATGGTCATAATTGTAGCAGATGAGTCTTAAAATATCCTTGTGTTGTGATGAATTTTTGGTCGGGGACTGGTTGCCTGTGTTGGTTTCATGGGTAGTGCCCTCTGGGTCACCTCAGGCACTGCTGGATCATCAGGGCTCTCATCCTCCTGAGCCAGCCCAGTGCCAGCCCAATGCCAGCCCAGTGCCAGCCCAGTGCCAGCCCAATGCCAGCCCAGTGCCAGCCCAGTGCCAGCCCCATACCAGCCCAGTGCCAGCCCAGTGCCCCTCCCCAAGGACTCCTGAGGGCCCAGAGCTCTCCGAGCCCAGCAGGACCTGCTGTCCCTGCGGGATTAACTCTGCTCCAAAGCACTCAACCTCCTTGGTTTGTTCCTGTTGTCCCCGTTTGGATGGAAATGGCAAAGAACGGAGCGCCAGGATCCGAGGGGCTCCTTCACCAAGGGCTCCTTCCTCCCTGTGTTCCCTCTGTGTGCAATGGAATTCCGAGGTCCCTGAGAGCTGCTGGGTGGTTTGGAGAAGAATTAACCCGATATGTGGGCTCTGTCACAGGACATTTCCACGCTCCTTTGATTTCATGTTTGCTGTTGAATCGTTCACAACAACACCTCTTCCTGCTGCATCCCTCAGCCAATCCATCCCTCCTGCTGCATCCCTCACCCAATCCATCCCTCCTGCTGCATCCCTCAGCCAATCCATCCCTCCTGCTGCATCCCTCACCCAATTCATCCCTCCTGCTGCATCCCTCACCCAATCCATCCCTCCCTCTGCATCCCTCACCCAATCCATCCCTCTGCATCCCTCACCCAATTCACCCCTCTGCATCCCTCACCCAATTCACACCTCCTGCTGCATCCCTCA